>JAOTOM010004440.1:92500-277500 GCA_034440615.1 Ashinkailepas kermadecensis
GAGGCCATCGAAGAACTCAATCAAATCTTTGACCTTGACATGTCCCGGTTTGAAATGTTACTCGAGTGTTCACCACTGGTTATTGCTTCATACCAGATTTGGATGGGTTTGAGCGAAAACGAAAGAAAATTGAGCGGGCCGGATGATCAGCTTGGCCTGTGCCCTTGAAAAATAATTCGATTGCTTAGCTTTCTGATACCGCATAACAAGCCACGTCGAATGACGCCCATTTGATGGAAATTGAAGCGATAGCACCCGAACCTCGCGTTCGGTCGATATCGCTTCAATATCGCCATCTAATAAATCAAGCTAACTTTTGACCTAGAAGTTTGTCCTTGACATGTACCGGTTTGAAACGTTACACGACGGTGCACCACAGGCTATTGCTTGATACCAGATTTGGGCAGGTATGGGTGAAAACGAAAACAAAATTGGAGGCAACCGAAGAAACCGGTTCGCGTTGGACTTTGACCGTTAAGGTGGTAATGTGAGACCTATGTAGTTGCTTCCAATGTGTCCAGTGCAAGCAGAAGCATTTGTGGTAATTGATTCGAACAATCATGAACCCGTCGCTGAATGCCGATGACAATACAAATACGCTTCTGGCGAACACGTCGCTGCATACGAATACGAATACGACGTTAACTTGACGTACTTGCTTAAGGCTGCCCATGACTCCCCTCCATGGTCTTGAAGATACCCAAGGACACCCAGAGTCACGTTTGTTCAAGATATATCAATGTATGCGCAGTGGAATGCAACCCAAGACTATCATAAAGCCTTGCGATAATGCAAATTTGTTGCCTGGCAAACCACAAATTTCCACCGAAGCGAAAACACAAGATGGCCAAGGTTCATGTTATTCCAGAATGGTCTGGAAGTAGACATTTCTAACGTTTGCTGATTTACCATTCGGAGGTTTGTGAAGACAGATAGCCTGTGAAACCCGTTGATTGGTTCGATCGGTTTCTAGTATTTTTGGTGATTCTCTTCCATATATATTTTCACTTTATAAATGATTAAGTATAATTTTGCAGCGATCATACTCAGGTAGCTGAGGTTTGGGGGGGGGGGGAGCGACAGGGAAAAATTGAGGGGGACAAATCGCCACTTTTCAGAAATTGTGGGGACATGTCCCACCACCCCACCAGCCCCCAGTGGTTACACCCATGATGGGCACCACTATTTCACGGGTGGGGGCACAATGCGCTCCCTGTATCTGCTCCTGGAGAAGGTGCCCTCTTGGTTGGTTATTGGTTTTACGACACGTTGATCGCTGAGTCATGTAGCGTCGCTAATCTCTCACGCCGATTGGTCGCGGGCGAAGAGTAGCGAGTTAGTTAGTTAGTTATTTGGGCTTAAGGGCGCGCCGACTACGAGGTCATTTAGCGCCCATATAACTTGAACCCACAACCTTTCGATTATGAGACGAGCATCTTACCCCTAGACCACTCGTCAGAAGGTGCCCTCTAAAAGTACGCACAACAACGTATCTTGCGCCTGCCTAGAGCCTAGCCTAGATGCCGATATCCAACATATGTTAACTTCAACCAAACAACAGGCACTGCCCTAACCATAAACCATGCAAAAACAGTACTACGGGGAAAAATCGCCACCAACGTTTGCTAATGCAAGCATTGGCAAACTCCACATTGGTAAAAAAAATACTCATCATGCCACGTTGCAATAACATTATCTCCTTGACTCATTGAAAGGTGTCGCACATGCGCTGGAGTGATCGCATGAAGGAGGATTCTCTCTAAATTTCCCTCCTTATATATTCCTTTTTTCGTGTTTCCTCGGCTAGGAACCAACGGCCCGAATTTAGAAACACCGCAAACATCCAAGTCTCTAAATGGTTACTGGAATATAGCGCGCAAAGCTGTTGAAATACGCCATCAACAACCTCCCACCATACACTTCCAACGGTAGCAGGCCGCGGTTTGCTGACTCGGGTGTCACAGTCGCCTGCACTGCCATCTGGTGGCAGAAACGACGCGTTGTCTCCCATTTTCTTCCTTCACCCATGGGAGGTACTTAGATAGTGCCACACCCATGGTCCGTAATTAGATAGTACCACACATGGCCTCCTCTAACATGTTAACTAGGTGGGATGCGTCCCACCTAGTGCCGTGAAATCCCACCTAGTGGAGTGAAAAATCCCACCTAGTCAAAGGGAGATTCAATGGAGAAAAAAACAAACAAAAACATTCGTATTGTTCCTGTGACCGGAAGTGCTATTTTTTCCCTGGAACGGTACAGAAGATTTATATCAAGAAGAAAAAATGCTAGTAATTTAGCAGCACTTATACTGAGGTCAAAGCAACGAGGAAGGCTCAAATGTGAAATGTTTCTGTTAAAAAATGCATGCTACAAAGCCAGCAATTGGGTTTATTAACGGCGATATTACGAAAACATGTCCTAGACATTTACCCACACCACAGAAGAGCGGGCGACGAGAGCCAGGCCGCATGACATGAGCGACGAGATCTAAATATTCATTTGTGGTCTTTTCTTTGATATTGCTAAAATGAAGAGACAGACAAAGCTAGACGCCTTTGTAAAAAAGACAAGGTGTATAACGTGGGGCAATGTTGATCGGTTTCCCTCCCCCAGACGACACTACCCCATTTCCTCCGGGCAAAGAGGATACTTGCCCGCTTCCCCCACACCATGAGAAGTCGTGGGGCACCCAAGAACCCCACCGTGGCTTGGAAAAAAATTGTGCCTGACCCCTTAAAAATTCCGCTGTGGCCCCCAAAATTCACACCTGGGCACCTGAAAAGCACATTGAAGACATAAAAAAAGTCGCGCAGTGGCCCCTGTAAATGTCGCCTTTGGCACAAAATCGCACTGAGGTCCCGGGAAATCACATTGGGAGCCACAAAAAATCGTTTAGTGACTTCTAGGATTGACACTTTGGGTTCTAAAATGTGGGATTGGGGCCCCCAAAACGTCGTACACGGGCCCCTGAACATCACGCTGGGGGGCCTCAAAAGGTAGGGCCGGCGCACACAAAATAGCGCCCAGAGCCGAAAAAGTCTGGTCGGGCTCTTGAAAATCTTGTTGGGGGCTCGAAAAGTCGTGCAGTGGCACTGAAAGTCACGCTGTGGACCCCAAAAGGTCGTTCCTGGGCCCCTTGAAACCACGCTGTGAGCACCAAAAGGTTGGACCGTGGCCCATGGAAATCATGCTGGGTCCCAAGAAGTCTCGCCGGGCCCTTGGAAATAACGCTGGGAGGCCAAAAAGACTGGCCGGGCCCCTGGAAATCACACTGGGGGCAAAAAGTCTGGCCGGGGCCCACAAACATCACGCTTGACCCACAAAAGTAGAACGGGGCCCCTGAAAGTGACGCTGGTGGCCTCAAAAGTTCGCGCCTGGGCCCCTGAAAATCACACAAGGGGCTCCACAGGTCGCACCGGGACCCAAAAGTCTCATCGGGACCCCAAACAAATGAAGCCGGGGCAACGAAAAAACATTCCGGACATGAAAAATCACTCTGTGGTCCAACAATCGCGCCAAAAGCACCCAAAACGTATCGGGCCACAAAAACGTGTCAAGGCCGCTAAACCTCGCACTAGGGATCCAAACAAATAACACTGGGGCTCCAAAAATTTCCCTGGGACGCAAATATGTCACGTTGCAGCCCTTGAAAATCACACTTGAGGTCCAGAATGTCACGCAGGGACCCCAAAAGTCGCAGCTGCCCCACACAAATAAATTCTTACCTGGAATGCACTCGGCGGTCTCACAAACCGCGTCAATGACCCCAAAACCGGAAAAGAACTTGCCGAGCAACGGAAAATAATATTGGGGAGGGGTTGATAGGCCCCTACCCCTAAGGTTTTCCGCCGATAGTGAAAGAACGGAGCGCGGCAGTGCGACGAAATTTGGCATACCTTTTCCCACGCGCAGCAGTGCGCCGAAATTCAGCATACCTTTTCCCACATCAATTTGGCATGTTGTGTGAAAATTTTGAGGGCAGGTCACTTAGGTTCAACGAGTTAGTCAAGGTCAAATGAGGTCACCTCCAGCAAAGTTCAACCAGTCGTCACGCTTTAACGATGAAGATATTTGAATAAAACTTTCAGCGTTTGCTTATCTTTAGGGATGAAACAAAACGCAGCAGAGGAAGTTTTGATTTTTCCCCGTTTTTATGGTTTATTAGTGTTGCATATTCGCCCATAAGGACTAAAATCGAAGATTCTGGCTAAAGTAAGCATTTTTATGAGAGCAAGTTGACTTCAAACAGCGTTTTGCGGTCCGCTCTACCCATTAGAAAAATAAAAATTAAAGAGAATTCAAAACTAAAGTCGCATCGGGAACTGACAAAGATCAAGCCGGATCCTTCCAAAATGATTGATTCAAACAAAATAAATGTCTGAGCCAGGATAATCGCTCTGAATCCACAAACATACCACCAGATGCCTTTAAAAATGGCGTACGGCCCCGAAAAACGCACCAGAACATGACAAATTGCGGCGGAACTAAAAAATCTGGCGCCGGGGGTCCCAAACATCAGGCATTCGGATATTTCAAAAATCAGAATAGGTCACCAAAAATAGTGTCGAGCGCAGAACAGTGGTGTCGGATCCCCAGAACCACGCACCTGGGCCCGAAAAGTGTCTACGGAACCACTAAAGTCGTGCTGTGGTTCCACAAATGTGCATCAGGAGCCCCAAATAAACACAGCAGGACCCTAAAAGTACAACGGGAGGCCGAAAAGGCATCGAACCCTCAAAGCTCACCGAGTATCACAAAAAGCAGGACTCTCGCAGGGCCTTCAAACATGCGTTGCATCCCTGAATAAACACGCCGGGAGCTCTAAAAAAACACACCGGAGGCCCTCAGGGCACACCGGGGCCATGAGACCGCATGAGGGCTTCAAAAACAAGCTGGGCACGCAAAAAGCGGCATGGACCTAAAAAGAACAAAAAGGCCGGACACTAAATAAACACATCGGGATGTTCGAAAACGCGCCGGTACCTAACAAAATTCATCGGTGCACAAAAAAGCAACAAAACCATAACAAGAGCCGGGATTTTAAAATGTGCCGGGCCCCTAACAAAAATTGGCTGGAGTCCTAAAACACATCCGCAGCCGGAGAAAAACGCAACGGATCCCCAAAAAGAACACCGAGCCAGGGCATCGGTTCGGTAGCCGGATCTCTTAACCACCAGAAAATGTGGGTGGAAGAGAACTAATCAACGAATTGGATTTATTGAATTTTCCCAGCCAACCCCCATGCGAAGCATTCCATGGCGTAAAATATGGCGCAAGACTATCATGTGGTATCAATTAGCAAATCGTTGGAGGCCTAGCAGAAACCGTAGAATCGCACGAAGGGTAGCGAATACGCCGAATGCGCAAGGTGGGCGTACACGTGCACGAACGTTGGCGTGGTGGTGACTGGGCGCTACGAACTTGAATGACTGAAATTGGAAAATTATGCATTTTTAAGTGACTTACACAGGTGTAGCTCCAGCAGCCTGAGGTAACTTATCAAGGGATACCAAAAGAAAACCCATCGAACAAGGTGGGGGAGTAGGGTTTAAATCCGGTGACTCAGAAAAGATGGTGATAGACTGTATTCCCTCCACAGGACAATTAAGTTGGTCACTAATCATTTTACTCTAAACAAAATAAAAAAGGTCATTTTGAAAAATGGTGGTCAAAATCCGGTGCCTTTAAACCAAAAATAGTGGTAGGTTGAGCACCCTCCAAATCCGTTTTCCCCTTCCATGAAGCAAACCCTAGTTACACCACTGGCGGAGGGTGGGGGTATGGCTGGGTCGGCGCCGAAAGCTGGCCTCACCCAAACAGGTAAGCTAGATCCGCCAGTGACGCCATATTATACTGATTAGGTATGAGCAAAAAATCCCGCCTAGTGGAAATTCCTTAGAGGAGGGCCTGGCACCACACCCATGGTAGGCACTTAGTACCACGCCCATGGTAAATACTTAGGTAGTACCACACCCATGGTAGGTACCCCTCCGACGCCGGCTCCCACTGGACACATCACAAAGCCCGCGACACTGCACAGCTACAGTACACTGAACGTTACAGTACACTGCACAGCTACAGTACACTGAACGTTACAGTACACTGCACAGCTACAGTACACTGAACACGCGCCACTGCGCAGCTACAGTACACTAAACGTTACAGTACACTGCGCAGCTACAGTACACTAAACGTTACAGTACACTGAACGTTACAGTACACTGCACAGCTACAGTACACTGAACACGCGCCACTGCGCAGCTACAGTACACTAAACGTTACAGTACACTGCACAGCTACAGTACACTAAACGTTACAGTACACTGAACGTTACAGTACACTGCACAGCTACAGTACACTGAACACGCGCCACTGCGCAGCTACAGTACACTAAACGTTACAGTACACTGCACAGCTACAGTACACTAAACGTTACAGTACACTGCACAGCTACAGTACACTAAACGTTACAGTACACTGCACAGCTACAGTACACTAAACGTTACAGTACACTGCACAGCTACAGTACACTAAACGTTACAGTACACTGCACAGCTACAGTACACTAAACGTTACAGTACACTGCACAGCTACAGTACACTGAACGTTACAGTACACTGCACAGCTACAGTACACTAAACGTTACAGTACACTGCACAGCTACAGTACACTAAACGTTACAGTACACTGCAACAGCTACAGTACACTAAACGTTACAGTACACTGCACAGCTACAGTACACTGAACGTTACAGTACACTGCACAGCTACAGTACACTGAACGTTACAGTACACTGCACAGCTACAGTACACTGAACGTTACATTACACTGCACAGCTACAGTACACTGAACACGCGCCACTGCGCAGCTACAGTACACTAAACGTTACAGTACACTGCACAGCTACAGTACACTAAACGTTACAGTACACTGCACAGCTACAGTACACTGAACGTTACAGTACACTGCACAGCTACAGTACACTGAACACGCGCACTGCGCGCTACAGTACACTAAACGTTACAGTACACTGCACAGCTACAGTACACTAAACGTTACAGTACACTGAACGTTACAGTACACTGCACAGCTACAGTACACTGAACTTACGGGCCACTGCGCAGCTACAGTACACTAAACGTTACAGTACACTGCACAGCTACAGTACACTAAACGTTACAGTACACTGCACAGCTACAGTACACTAAACGTTACAGTACACTGCACAGCTTACAGTACACTGAACAGCTACAGTACACTAAACGTTACAGTACACTGCACAGCTACAGTACACTAAACGTTACAGTACACTGCACAGCTACAGTACACTAAACGTTACAGTACACTGCACAGCTACAGTACACTAAACGTTACAGTACACTGCACAGCTACAGTACACTGCACAGCTACAGTACACTAAACGTTACAGTACACTGCACAGCTACAGTACACTAAACGTTACAGTACACTGCACAGCTACAGTACACTAAACGTTACAGTACACTGCACAGCTACAGTACACTAAACGTTACAGTACACTGCACAGCTACAGTACACTAAACGTTACAGTACACTGCACAGCTACAGTACACTAAACGTTACAGTACACTGCACAGCTACAGTACACTAAACGTTACAGTACACTGCACAGCTACAGTACACTAAACGTTACAGTACACTGCACAGCTACAGTACACTAAACGTTACAGTACACTGCACAGCTACAGTACACTGAACGTTACAGTACACTGCACAGCTACAGTACACTGAACACGCGCCACTGCGCAGCTACAGTACACTAAACGTTACAGTACACTGCACAGCTACAGTACACTAAACGTTACAGTACACTGCACAGCTACAGTACACTAAACGTTACAGTACACTGCACAGCTACAGTACACTAAACGTTACAGTACACTGCACAGCTACAGTACACTGAACGTTACAGTACACTGCACAGCTACAGTACACTGAACACGCGCCACTGCGCAGCTACAGTACACTAAACGTTACAGTACACTGCACAGCTACAGTACACTAAACGTTACAGTACACTGAACGTTACAGTACACTGCACAGCTACAGTACACTAAACGTTACAGTACACTGCACAGCTACAGTACACTAAACGTTACAGTACACTGCACAGCTACAGTACACTAAACGTTACAGTACACTGAACGTTACAGTACACTGAACGTTACAGTACACTGCACAGCTACAGTACACTGAACACGCGCCACTGCACAGCTACAGTACACTGAACATGCGCCACTGCACAGCTACAGTACACTGAACGTTACGCGCCACTGCACAGCTACAGTACACTGAACTTACGCGCCACTGCACAGCTACAGTACACTGAACACGCGCCACTGCACAGCTACAGTACACTGAACACGCGCCACTGCACAGCTACAGTACACTGAACACGCGCCACTGCACAGCTACAGTACACTGAACATGCGCCACTGCACAGCTACAGTACACTGAACACGCGCCACTGCACAGCTACAGTACACTGAACACGCGCATACACTGCACAGCTACAGTACACTGAACATGCGCCACTGCACAGCTACAGTACACTGAACACGCGCCACTGCACAGCTACAGTACACTGAACTACGCGCCACTGCACAGCTACAGTACACTGAACATGCGCCACTGCACAGCTACAGTACACTGAACACGCGCCACTGCACAGCTACAGTACACTGAACACGCGCCACTGCACAGCTACAGTACACTGAACACGCGCCACTGCACAGCTACAGTACACTGAACACGCGCCACTGCACAGCTACAGTACACTGAACACGCGCCACTGCACAGCTACAGTACACTGAACACGCGCCACTGCACAGCTACAGTACACTGAACACGCGCCACTGCACAGCTACAGTACACTGAACACGCGCCACTGCACAGCTACAGTATACTGAACATGCGCCACTGCACAGCTACAGTACACTGAACACGCGCCACTGCACAGCTACAGTACACTGAACACGCGCCACTGCACAGCTACAGTATACTGAACATGCGCCACTGCACAGCTACAGTACACTGAACATGCGCCACTGCACAGCTACAGTACACTGAACATGCGCCACTGCACAGCTACAGTACACTGAACACGCGCCACTGCACAGCTACAGTACACTGAACATGCGCCACTGCACAGCTACAGTACACTAAACGTTACAGTACACTGAACGTTACAGTACACTGAACGTTACAGTACACTGCACAGCTACAGTACACTGAACACGCGCCACTGCACAGCTACAGTACACTGAACACGCGCCACTGCACAGCTACAGTACACTAAACGTTACAGTACACTGAACGTTACAGTACACTGAACGTTACAGTACACTGCACAGCTACAGTACACTGAACACGCGCCACTGCACAGCTACAGTACACTGAACACGCGCCACTGCACAGCTACAGTACACTGAACACGCGCCACTGCACAGCTACAGTACACTGAACACGCGCCACTGCACAGCTACAGTACACTGAACACGCGCCACTGCACAGCTACAGTACACTGAACACGCGCCACTGCACAGCTACAGTACACTGAACGCATACGCAGCGGATCAACGCAGGATGCGGATCAACCAACGACTACCGCCCGAAGCCCCAGTGCTGGAGCGGAAACTCACCCTGTAGCAGGCGGCAAGCAGCCGGGTTCCGCGCGGAGCTCGGGTCGGCTGAGCGGTGAGGAGCGGGTGCCGGGTCATACCTCGGGTCATACCGCGGGTCAGACCGCGGCAGTGTTCAGCTGCTGGCACACTGGGAGGCTGTGCCGGCCGCGTGCCCCGGCGGTGACGGGTGCGTCGTGCGACGACCAAACCGTGCACGGTCGTGTCACGACTGGCGACACCACCTCTCGTGGGAGCCGACCGTGTACCAGTCGGCAGAAGTCGGGCGCGCCGGCTGCCCGCAGACTGCCCGCACACCACCTCTCGTGGGAGCCGACCGTGCACCAGTCGGCAGAAGCCAGGCGCGCCGGCTGCCCGCAGGCTGCCCGCACACCACGCGTTCACCGTGCCACCGACAAGCACGCCGCCGCGGTCTGGCCACGCGAGCTCCTCGGCAAAATATGACGCACACGTCGACTGGCGTCGCCAAACATCATAACGACACGCCACCATAATGGATGTGGCGATGGTGGTTATCGGGTTTACGACGCGTCAACTGTTGTGTCATACAGCATCGCCAATCTCTCACATCGATCGGTCGCAGGCGAAGAGTAGCGACAGATGGGACTCGAAGCCAGAACCTTTCGGTTATCAACTGGTTGGCTGATAATAGCCAGGGCAAGATATATCTTATCCCTAGCCTGCTCGCTCCCACCATGACGGACGTCAAATACTACTGAGAAGCATCAGTTTTCGGTGTCTTCAGTTATTCTCCAACCCCTCGACGTCAACGACATCTGGTGAGCTTACCGGGTACAACATAGTCAGCTACAGCCAGCAGTTCAATCAATAAGTACCATTAAAATATGATTTTTCTAATAATAACCTGCTCCTGTATTTGCTTTGACAAAGCGACAGCGCAACATCATCGAGCTCTGGTACTGTTTGACAAAGACCACACAGTCCGTCAAAATCGATGGCTTCACAACTAATGGCTTGCTTGCTGAATATCACAGGCTGAACGATGCCCATCACACGCCCAGGTTGAATGTACTTACTAATAACAGCACAAAACAAAGCATATAGAAATAGATACTAGCTAGAGGCTCGTCCAATCCCACTAATGCCATCACATATACGTTTGCTGTCTGCGGTTGCGAAAACAAAATCCACTCACGTATGATATTCCAATTTTTCTGGTGGCTATGAATATTTACAAAGTTATGATTGTTTTTTTATAAATATTTTCCAGCACAACAATCGGAACAGAAGTGGACTTTCTCCACTTATGAATGCATTTCCCGTACGTAAGGAAGCAACACAGACTGGAACGCTGTCACCGGAGCCGTGTTTTGCTGGTTGGTTATTGGTTTTACGACACGTCGACTGTTGAGTCATGTAGCGTCGCCAATATCTCACGCCGATTGGTCGCGGGCGAAGAGTAGCGACAGGTGAGACTCGAACCCACAACCTTTCGATTGTGAGACGAGCATCTTACCCCTAGACCACTCGTCCCCGGAGCCGTGTTTTGTATTGACCAAGCAAAAGCTTTCGTATGAATCACTGGTGCATAGCGCTAACAGATGAAGTGCATTGGCATCCCAATGAAAACTCTGAGCCGCATCCTGGATGGCGAATAAAAAAAAACTCGGGAAAATCACCGACCACGACCGCCTCACTATCAGAGATAGTACCCAGCTGCTTAACCCGCTCCGTCTCGGGGAGGTCTTTTCCCGCATCCCCCTAAGAACTACCGCGGAAAGTTAAAAAAAACAAAACAAAAAACAAACGGCGTGCGGTAGCGCGCAGAAATTTAGCGTACCTTTTCCCACATCAACTTGACATTTTGTGTGGAAACATTGAGGTCAGATCATCCACGGCCACCGAGTTAGTGAAGATGAAATTAGTTCACCTCCAAAAAAAGTGAAACCACTCGTCACAGTTTAACAAGTAAAGATATTTGAGTGAAACTTTCAGCGTTTACTTGCCTTTGTGGACGCAACAAAACGCACCAGAGAAATCTTTGCGTTTTCATGACTTACTGTTTTGCTTTGCTCATTAATGATAACATCGAATATTCTGGATAAAGCAAGCACATTCATGAGGCTAAGTTTAATTACAACACTATTTCTCGGTGGGCTCTAACCATTAAAAAAATTAAATTAAATTGGGAACTCCAAATTTGGACCAGTTCCAACAATAGTGAAAACATATTTTCGGGCCATGGTCGATCATGCCTTCCTTTTCTGATTCCAAAAAGTGTTGATTTTTTTAATCGTCCCCAAGAACCTCGAAGGGGAAAAACATGACGCCAGTGGTGACGCCAGTGGTCTGGTATACACCAGTGACGCAAGTGGTCTGGTATACACCAGTGACGCCAGTGGTGACGCTATAAACCCTCCTATTGACGTCACTTCTTTAGGGGAGAACATTTCTTTTTGGTGGCTTAGGGCCTCAATCGTCGAGCGCTTTCCTATCACACCTCTTCATTTTCCTGCGACGCTTAGTTTGCAGATTAGAGGGGACTTATGACCCCCACCCCCACCGAGACGGGGTCTGAGGATCTGACCGGAAGGACAGTTAAAGTACTGCGATTGCGCCTAGGCGACAAATTGGTTGGTTATTGGTTTTACGACCCGCCGACGGTTGAGTCATGTAGCGTCGCAAATCTCCCCCGCGGGTTGGGGGGGGGAAAAAAAAAGGAAAAGGGGAAACCAAAAAAAAACACATTAAAAAGAAAAAAAAAAATAACCCACAAAACCGTCCTAGGCGACAAATTGGTGATGTGTGAGCTTCGATGCTGCATAACTAAGCGTAGGAACATATTCGTCTGTCGGAAGCACAATATCGATCAACGTGCAATGATCAACAGAACAGGACACAGACGTTATTAGAGCCCCGTCGTCGGCCAGCACGCAGTGGTGAGGCCTCAGACTCGCAAAGGTTGAAAACCCGATGACAGGGCTGGCATTTCCTTCATAAAAAGCAATGCACCGTTCGCAAAGATTTCCCAAAAGGAGCTTTAAGTAGCTAAAAGCTTGTGTACCGCACATTTCGTGCCTTGTACATCTTGAACGGGCTTAGCATCCCCTGCTAGTGCATAAGCTACTAATGTTGTCGGATTCGTAAAATTAAACCACTTTCCTGTTCAATTTATGTCCAGGGCCGTGCGTGGCCACGGCGGTTTCCACCACAATCCAAACAATTTATCAAAATATGACCTATGTGACTATCCATGACAAATTTGTGGCCTTGTTTTTTTTATCGGTACAAAGTGCTCCAAAATGCTTCCATATCGAACAGCTTCTATAATGCACAACTCAGGCTTCAACTTAAGACCAGACGTGGCCATCGTGGCCTCCCATGAAATGAGACCCACATCGACCACTTCTACAATACACACAAGTCAACTTAATCGAGGTATCGAGGTCAGGTCACTGACACGGATGTGACCTTTTTGACTTCTGGGGTACTTGACAATGCCACCGTCGTGATCTATGGCCGAGTAGTTTTTTAATTGCATACATATCTGGTATGTTCCTAGTCACGTAAAATACCATTATTTCGAACTCATGTCAGGCTCTGATATTTGACCTCTCTGACCCATTACAGATTCGGTTTTACATTAAAAAAACAAAAACAATACGCCATCAGACAGACAATTGATTGGGCACCGCTTCACTAAAAATAAAAATTGGAGGTTCTTTTAAAAGATCACGAGGTCAATGAAACGTCACAAGGGCACGAGGTCAAATGTTAACTTCACAAGACCACACTTCTTGGTATTTCATTGAGGATATCTTACGAATCTAAATTATATTTGGGTTTGGTAAGCTAGTTGCTACCACTGAAAAGATACAACTATTTTCAATACCAACTTTCACCTTCCACTTCATGTTCCTAACCTGCATCTCGTGACTTTTGACCTGGAAACCAAAACAAACTCAGAATCATGATCTGGGCCATAGATAACACAGTGCACCGGTTATCTTTTTTAATCAAAATCAGAGGGTGTGTGGTGAACAATTTGGGTCTACCTTGGTGATTTGTCCTGGAATCGCCAGACATTCCGTGCGCCTCACTTCTGGGAATACACCACCGGTCAAAAAGCCGGCCGCCGCAAGAGAGCGTCCAGCACCAAGTCGTGAAGCCCTCCAAGGCTGTCGCGACGATCCCTCCCACGGCCGGGTATGTCTGATGCGCGATATGGCAGCGCCGATCTCACGCATCGCGCTATCTGGCACCTTGCGTGAGAAGAGCCAGTGCCGCGTGGTTCGAGCCAGCACAGGAGCACCGTCAGGGCCGCACACAGAGCGCAGCCCTACTGTGTCCCGAACACGGCAGTGCAACGCGGGTCACCACCCGACGAGTGTCGATCATCGACCGACATCGGTCATTATCGCCGATCGTCGTCAAACGATGGCGAACATGCGGTGCATGACTGAGGAGCTGGTACCGGCCACTGTGACACGTGTTCACGGTCCACGGTCAAAGGCAGCGCTGTCACACCCACGGTGTCTCAGATGGTTCAAGGAGCTCCGAGGTAGATAAGGCGTTAACTCTGGAGCTCTCAGGCGGGTCAGCGTAAGGATTGGAGCTGTCCGATAGGTCCAGTCAGCTAGCTAACCTGAAGGTTAGTATGGAGCCTGCAGTCTCAACTAAACCAGCATGTAGCCTGGATCTCTCGGGTGAGACAGTGATACTAGATTGAACAGCAATCAAGAGTCAATATGAATTACTGACGCGATTAAAGTGCAAAGAAACGGGGAATATGTCATTGCTTTTTATCACTCGAAATCAAACTCATGGCAGACGACCGGAAGCGTGAGCGGTATTTTTGGCATACAGAGTGTACAGCAGCTCACGCACGTCACGGGCGTAGTGCTGCTGCACACAAACCGTGCAGAGCGCCGTGTCTTCGTAAAACCGAACAATACTCGGTATCCGAAGATCGGCATTCGCAACGGTCAGGCTTCGGCGCCAGTCCAAGTCGGCCGGAGCACGACTTGGGATGTGACGCGGTCTGAGGTCCGCACCGGCTGCTGCTGCTGATCAGCTGCTGCCGGAAATGCCCAGGGCAACTGTGGCAGACCGACGTCCATGTCGAGACCAGCTACTCGGGGAACACGGACACCCACACACCGCTCACTCCAACCATCAGTCGGGAAAACGTCGAACATAAACATAAAAACACGGGAAATAGGAACACCTGAACGTCAAGCTCAGCCACCGCAAGGTGACCTGAGAAAAAGTGCAGAAAGATATTGACTGACACCAGCCACTCTGAGTGTGTTCGGACCAGGAGTGACGTGGTGCAACGCAGCCCAACATTGCAACATTCGGCACATTCGCGCGGGAAAAGACTCAAAAGCTTTCTAATTGGACTTCCCTAAGTAGGATAGAAAACAGTGCCGTCAAGTTTACCAATAGTCCAAGGCTTTGCAGTGTTGCAGCCTGGCCGGCGACTCGTGCACCCCACAGGCACCACATCTGGACAGGCGCCGGCTGGGGACCACAACTGGTCACTGGTGCGGCAAACGCCGGCTACAGCCAATAGTGAAAACACTGGGTCCCAGTGAGCCGACGGAGGGGAATGGTGGGGATAGATTGAGGGGTGGGGAGCAGCACCTGTCGGACTGGGGCGTAGCGATCGATACTGTCCGGCGCCGACAACCGCCGCGAGAGTTCCGCTCCCGGCTGAGGCATGCCGTGCGGGGAGCGAGATCGCAGAGCGGCCGGCGAGCAGCGCTCTTGCTCGCGCCATCGCCGAACGGGTGTGCTGCGACAGGCAGTCTTCTCGGACGGGCAAGCGCCGGTTGGAGAGGCCGCGGAGACACGAGGTGCTCAGGACTGGCGTCCAGACGGAGCGCGCAGAGCAGGCAGCTGGTCTCCCCGATAGAGACGAAACGGCAGCGGCTGCCCTCTTACACCGCAGAAGTAGGGGGCGTGCCGTCAGCGGCGGAGATGCGCCGTGTGAACCGAGGCGGAGTTCAGTCGGCTACAGTCACCACGCCAGTACCGGTGGCAAGCCGGGGTCACGGGGTCACAGGTCGGGTCAACAGTGAGGAAATTGGCCCGGCTAATGAACAGTCATTACCGGAGCGCTACCGGATTAATCATAGCTACACGTACTCGGTGTGCGCGGGGGGCGGTCGCTCGGCCGGCGGCCGGCAAGGTCGCAGCGACACAGCCGTTCCCACGGCCCACTCCGTGTGGGAGCCGGCCGCCGCGGCGGAAGCCGAGGTGATGGGACGACGGCCCCCGTCACGACCTGCGCGACGTGAAGGTACCGGCAGATACGTCATGTTTGGCACCGTCAGATGCCGTGGCAGCCCACACGCGGGGCACACGTCGCACGGCTGTAGTGTAGCCGGAACGGATGTGTCGTGGGGCGACAGTGCAGAAAATGAGATCAGTGTGATTCTGCGCAAGCCACCAAAAAGCTACATGTTGTTTCTTTATTTTATTCGGGACGGCTAAATAAGCGAAGCGACTGTTCCGCGCGCAATGTGAATAGCACGGTTCGAAGGCGAACTGACGAAGCGATGCAAGCGAACAAGAGGCTTTGGCTTTGAAAGTTAAGTAGCTTTGGCCTAAAACCAATTACGCTGAGGAGCCACTAAACGTCCGGGTGACGGACACCCCGTGACCTTCTCACCCTGGAACCCCAGCCGTTTTCAGCCCTGGCAACGTGCATCACTGACGCGATACACAGGCCGAAACAAAGAAAGCACGCCACAGGTTCTGTATCAACCAAATGGAACAGCGACTTATAACTAGCATGGCAAGTGGAAGAGGCGGATTCGCTCCCCCCCCGCCCCTCTCTCGGAAATAAACGTCACCACATACTGTTATATGGCGCTTCATAAATTATCTAGTGAACTACCTGGAGGAAGAAGGGAAGGGGAGGGGTTGAAGGTGTCAAGCGTTGCCATGTCCATATATAAGTCTAACGGACTGTGTTGTGTGTTGGCGGGTGTCAGCCTGCACTGACGGGTGTCAGCCTGTACTGACGGGTGTCAGCCTGTACTGACGGGTGTCAGCCTGTACTGACGGGTGTCAGCCTGTACTGACGGGTTCTATTGTGTTCTGCAAAAGGTGCCGTGACGGTCCCAGCTGACAGGTGCCGTGACGGCCCCTGCCAACAGGTGCCGTGACGGTTCCCGCTGACAGGTGCCATGACGGTGCCTGCCGACAACCCTGGGTCGGCGGATGGTGGGTGGAAAGGTTCCGTGTCGGCCCGACACCGGCCGTCAAGCCGGTCAGCCGCCCGGCCCATACATCACGCGGGGACGGTCCGTGACGTCATCACATCTGCCCACACTACCGTCAGCCGTCACTGATGGACCCAGAGACGTGACACCGGCCACAGACACAGACACCGGCCAGACACAGAGACCAACCACAGACACAGTGGCGGATCCAGGACATAGCCAAGGTGAACTATCCAAAATATTGATCCCACCCTGGACTTTAGCGCCCTTCTCTCGCTGGGAGTGCCCCTAGCATGACCCTTAACATATTATGTCGACCCTGGGTGGAAAGGAGAGGACGATGTGAGGGAGTGACCCACACCTATCATGACCCACATTGTGATCCTTAACATATTGTGTTGACCCTGGGTGGAAAGGAGAGGACGAAATGTGGGGGGGGGGTGCGCTCCCGAAAATTCTGGGCTGTATTACAGGTTGTATCATAGATGTGTTCGTATGCCTAGACTTTGTGGGGTCGACAGTTTGCAGCACATAATTTGTATTAATCCAATCAACTTGAGGATTAGCATTGCTGGCAACATCAATGTAGCAATTGTCGCGCGGGTCAACACGTGTCCGGGGACGTTTCTCGCTCCTCGTATCTGGCAACGTGACATCAATGTAGCAATTGTCGCGCGGGTCAACACGTGTCCGGGGACGTTTCTCGCTCCTCGTATCTGGCAACGTGACATCAATGTAGCAATTGTCGCGCGGGTCAACACGTGTCCGGGGACGTTTCTCGCTCCTCGTATCTGGCAACGTGACATCAATGTAGCAATTGTCGCGCGGGTCAACACGTGTCCGGGGACGTTTCTCGCTCCTCGTATCTGGCAACGTGACATCAATGTAGCAATTGTCGCGCGGGTCAACACGCGTCCGGGGACGTTTCTCGCTCCTCGTATCTGGCAACGTGACATCAATGTAGCAATTGTCGCGCGGGTCAACACCCGTCCGGGGACGTTTCTCGTCCTCGTATCTGGCAACGTGACATCAATGTAGCAATTGTCGCGCGGGTCAACACGCGTCCGGGGACGTTTCTCGCTCCTCGTATCTGGCAACGTGACATCAATGTAGCAATTGTCGCGCGGGTCAACACGCGTCCGGGGACGTTTCTCGCTCCTCGTATCTGGCAACGTGACATCAATGTAGCAATTGTCGCGCGGGTCAACACGCGTCCGGGGACGTTTCTCGCTCCTCGTATCTGGCAACGTGACATCAATGTAGCAATTGTCGCGCGGGTCAACACGCGTCCGGGGACGTTTCTCGCTCCTCGTATCTGGCAACGTGACATCAATGTAGCAATTGTCGCGCGGGTCAACACGCGTCCGGGGACGTTTCTCGCTCCTCGTATCTGGCAACGTGACATCAATGTAGCAATTGTCGCGCGGGTCAACACGCGTCCGGGGACGTTTCTCGCTCCTCGTATCTGTGCGACCAATGCACCGATTCAGTCGATGGAAACGGCAATCGAAAGCTCAGTGAGTTTTGTTGAGGGTAAAGTATTGTGTTGACCCGTAAGTCATTGGTAATGCTACAAGGTTGCTGTGAAAGCATTTCGGCATCGGGGACCCATATTGTCAGTCTAACATGGAGCATTATGGGAAGTGGAAACGTCAAGAATACGTTAATACTTACGCTTGATCCTCAGAGTGGTTCACCTGAGGCGCTCTGGAAGCATTTGGTTCCGGGCAAGAAAGGTCGATTTCGAACAAAATAACAAGTCATGATTTTGGGTCGGTGTGGAATCTGATACGCGCTTCAATTGTAAATAACGTATTTAAACGTTTCTTGTGGGTCTAAGAGAGGGAGAAATTTGACCCTAGCTACAGAGCATTTTTATTGGGCTATCTTTACCTAAATTTTGCACATGTGCACACATCGGTTCAATATCAATATCAGGCAGCTAAAATGATCATGGTAGCTTGGGCCACGCACGAGGAAAAATACAGACCTAATTAAACCAGCGGAAAGCACCACCATTATTGGTAGGTGCAAACCAGAACCCAAAAAAAAACGACTTTCGAATGGCATGCTCTTCAGCGGAAAATGACGTTAGCTATGATGCATAAGTAAACAATAAATAAATAGTAGGGGCGTAGACATTCATGGGACAGGTAGAGCATTTGCAATAGCAAAAAAAAGATATACATATGTGCATGCATATATACCTACCTACGTGTGTATATATATATATATATATATATATATATATATATATATATATATATATATATATATATATATATATATATATATATACTTATATATGGACATGGCATACTACATCATTTTGCCAGTAGGATAACAAAATTACACCAAAAAATACGTAGTTTTTTGGCACGGTTTTAAAAACAAGGTGGTAAAAGAGTATAAAGTAGCGTAGAGTACAGAGAGCCCTATATAAAGAGATATAATGATAGATAAAGTATATAGAGTATATAAAGAGTAGCGTCATTTTTCGAGGGTGGAGGTTTGGTGGGTGGGAAGGTATCTGCTTGAGGGAGATGCACCTGCACATATGATGGTTTGCCCCATATTTACCAGGCAATAACGGGCACTGCCTAGGGTCATTAGGGCCTAACGCAAACCTGGCGGCTTTGTAGCTCTTCGAAGTCATTCCATGACGTGTCTCGCATAATGTAGGTAGTGCGGTATGATGTCTCGGATACTTATGATCACACAACGTAGGTAGTGCGGATATGATGCCTCAGATACTTAAGATCACATCTTCATGAACAGGTAATTACACTGTGCATGCTATGCTGAGTGCCGTTGACCATAATATATCTTCTGAGATGGTTCAACAAAACAAAATGCGAAAGAAATGCAGGATGATTATGGGGTGTCGGTAGCTCAGTGGTTCAGCTGAGCGTCTGGCATGACAGAGGTACGGGGTTTGATTGCTCGCGGTGCCCGCTCTTCCTGCCAGGGTGAGGGGGAGGCGACGCCTATAGCCTCAGTTGCTAAGTGCGTCCTAAATCCACGACCAACTACAGGGTGATTATTGCAATCAGAGGCCAACTTCACCATTGTTCTTGCACTCACGCAATTTACAAACAGTGTGATGCAAATCACAAACTGTGTTAAATCACAATTCACAAATATCTTGGTTTGCAACCGCAAATAGTGTAATTCAGACAATATTTTGTGATTGATTTACAAACGATGGGAATATACAATGCCCTTCAGTGATAAAAAATATACACATTCCAAAATAATGATATATGTCCAATAATAATTAAGTTAGTTAGTTAGTTGGTTATTGTGGTTTAGGGGCGCATCGACCGCATAGGTCATATAGCGCCCATAACTCAGTCATTTAAACATAAAGGCGAGTGAACGTCAGTTCGGACAACGAGTTATAAGACGATGTCGAATTTGTTCATGATAGAACTGGTGCTAGCCATATCTGCAGCAGCATGTTAATGACCGGTGTAAATCACAGAAAATCTAACTTCCAAGAGGAATTTAAAAAGCTCTCCTGAGTGAACAATGCCCGGCTCATCCCCCAATACTTCCTGAAGAGAGACAGAGGTACGTCCAAAGTGACGTCTCCGTTCATGGGCAAGCCGGAGACATGAGACTAAAATGTGTCGCACTGACATTGGTGCGGTGCACCTCGGGCACCGTGGTGTCTCGTCACCGCTGAGGAGATACCGGTGTGTCGCATAAGTATGTCCCAAACGCAGGCGACACAGGGACACCTCGTGGCCTCTGTTTCGGTGTGATGATGAAGCCCACTCACCAATACAGGGCTTTACAGTCTTCAACTTATTGTTTGTTAGAGAGTTCCAGCTTGTCTGCCACTTACCCGAAAAATAACCTTTGACAGCTGAGTAGAAGTCCCTAGTAGGAAGCGGGAGGGAACGTGTGCACGGGGCCCGTGCACCTCGCTTCGCCGCAGCATCCGCGGCTTCGTTCTCAGATTCTCACATGGCTCGGAATCCAACATAGAATAACCGTTTTTTCCAGCGCAGGTCAGCAACGTAAGCCTACGTAAAATATCTTGTGCAAGTGGGTCCGACGGATAAAACGCATTTATAGTCATAAGACTGCTAAGAGAATCGGTGTAAATTATATGCTGTGTGTCATCACATGCCTCAATAAAACTAAGTGCTTTGCCTAAGGCAACCAACTCAGATGCATAGACAGATGAATGTGGCGGAAGCGAAAACGTCCTGATCACTGTGCCCATTAAAAACGCACACCCAACACCAGACTCGCTCTTGGATCCATCTGTGTAGGTGTCTGTAAAATGGCTGTAAGATGCCATTAACTCTAGTGCCCTTAATCTGAATTCCTCGGGAACGACTTCGAACTTTTTGAGATGTGACAGCGAAATATCAACATTTTGAGGGAGGGATTTACATTGTTCCGACGCGCAATCTTATCCCGCTGTCCTCGAATAGTGTGCGAATCCCGACACAGAAGGGAACACAGCTCACAGGCCGTCATCTTCTGAAGAGAGCCAGGACGCTTCGCGAAAACACGGAACGGTATGTTGGGTGATTAAGGAACGGTCGCAGCTTGCAGGCATAACGCAAACCAAGCAGTTCCCAGGGGACGAGTGGTCTAGGGGTAAGATGCTCGTCTCACAATCGAAAGGTTGTGGGTTCGAGTCTCACCTGTCGCTACTCTTCGCCCGCGACCAATCGGCGTGAGAGATTGGCGACGCTACATGACTCAACGGTCGACGTGTCGTAAAACCCAACAACAATAAGCGGTTCCCGACGCATAGAAAGCGCTGGCTCGTTGAACTCTACCAATAGACTAGAAATCGGTGTGGTGTGAAAGGCGCCGGTGCAGATACGGAGTGCTAAGTAGTGTACCGTTTCTGGTGTTCGTTTGGTGGTCAAAGCTGCGCCGTCGTAGACAAAACATGCGTAGTCCACCTTTGACCGAATCAGGGAGCGATATATCTGTAGCAGGGTTGGTCTATCGGCCCAATACGACGTAAGCGCAACATCTTTCAGAACGTTCATAACTTAAAACACCTATCTCTAAGCATCCTGAAGTGATACCTGTACGTAAGTCGGTTGTCTAAAAAGACGCCGAGGAATTTGACAGCAGTCTCCGTTGAAATGTCTGAACCATATAGCCTGATTTTGATATCTGGACAGTTTCGACGCGGGCAAAAATGCACGGCGACCGTTTTTTTCGTCGATAAAATAAAGCCATTCAATAGTAATTAAGTGGTAAAACACTATCAAATGAAGATAATGAATAATTAAAATACATGAGACCAAACGTATTATATTTCTTTCGAAACAATATGTCATTCAATTCCATAAACCCTCCATAAGAAAATCAGCCGAAGCTCCGAACGTAAACAATCAGCTGAGCTCCGAACGTAAACAAACAAACCCGCATTCCATCGCAACCACGACACCTTTTAAATATTGACATTGAAGCATGAAGGCCAACATCAAGAACAGGCTTGAACTGCTGAAATACACGTATATATATATATATATATATATATATAATTTTTATATTTTATATTTTGTACTCGCGAGAATCCACTACAGAGCCCTCGTCATGCAACATCACTGACCATCGCATCGGAATTGGGCAGTTTGTCACTCTCAAAAGGCATGAGAGTGGTTGGTAGGACCCCGTGGCAATTTTAAACAGAACGGGATAGAGACACGAAACAAAAACCGACGTGCAGCTTGTTACGAGTTTTCGCGACTTACAGCAGGCATGACCCTATGGGGTCATTCATTGACCTGATGGGCGAGTTCAAAAGTCAGATTTTGCAATAGACCGTTTAATTTTGTGAGTTTTTAGCAAATACTGAGAAATCTACCGCTCATATACGTACGAAATGAATGACAAATCGTGCTTGAGGCTAGGCCACATAAGTAAGGTGCCATATCAGCTCAACGCCTTGGTCCATTTTGGAAAATCTGCTCAAAATTTCCATTTTCACTTTTCTAGGATATAAGTACACACTAGACTAGAAGTATACCATCAAAATAAACCCCGAGTGGTTCAAAACTCCAAAGAATGTTATCCAATGTCATGCTAGATCAATGGCCTTGGATGACCTCGATCCTAGGATTCCTCGTAATACCTCTTAAATCAGAAATTTGAGCTCAGCGTCCACTTCCGTCTCTAAAGCATCTGAATTGCCGCTTGGTCACACTTACTTTGCGGAATGTTCAAAATATATATGGGCAGGAGTACCTTTGCCCAACCTGGGCGCTTATCGAAGGGACAGATCAGGAAGATGCCAACCGATAGATCATGTGGCAGATCGACACGTGCACGGCAATCTTTGGGCCCTTTGTTTGATTTCCTTCACATGATTGCGTGCTTGAGGCAAAATTACGATTTTCCAGAAATATTCATCGTCGACCAAACCTAGGAGGTTATTGGTTCACCCCACAAGGTCAGGTTGGGTATCATTACTTGGAACTTCTGTGAAACAATATACTGGCCTTTGTTTCATGTCTCTAGTTCAATTAGGAGCGATATGGCGACGGGGTGGCAACCCCCATCTTCGGTATGGAAGATCGCGAATTGCTCTCGCTGGGCCAGGGTTAAGGGGCACATAAATGTAGCTTAGTAGCATCACATAAATGTAGCTTAGTTCACATGGACATGAAGAATCCTTCTGGATATCACATTCCAGTTGGGGTTGGGCCATTTGGGTTTAGGGGCGCATTGACTCATCTAGCGGCATAGGTCATGTAGCCATATCACATTCCAACATAATTCAAATGTTCAAGTGATTACTACACTTTTCTATCCAGTTGCTTTTTTGAAGGTACACAGGCATACAGGTACACAGGCATACAGGACGTGCACCTCAACCGAATGAAGCCGCTTACCTGCTCGAAGCGTGCTGCTATCCACTTCGCCTCCTTCCAGAACAAATCTGAAACGCAGAAAGGAAACTGTGGGAGTGATGCGAGCGTCACGCAAACCCTGTCGACAGCCGCAGGACACCGGACACCGATCACTCGAGAGAGGCCCCCACTGCGCTCGGGACACAAACAAAGAGCGATTCATCACTCTCGGTCGTGCCACGTGGGGAACAGGGGAAACTCTCGCTCTCGCAACGACCTCTCCTCAGCACAAGCACCCACGTATTGTACCCAGTGTGTACGCCTCGCATTGAAGAAGAAAAAGACAGTCATTTCATAACTGCAATGTGCAGGTTTCCTTTCAAGTTCACACACAGACACAGACACAGACACATACACAGACACGCACGCGCGCACACACACACACACACACACACACAAATATATATATATATATATATATATATATATATATATATATATATATATATATACACATCAATACAAATGGGAGTGTGGGTGTTGGTGTGCATACAATATGAAAGCCATTCTTACAACAGTGAGGGCGTGCGTGCTTATGGGCTGAGAGCAACTCTGATGAAGAAAAAAAATTACAATTTCCAGTAAAATATAGTGCTTTTACAAAAGTGCATTACCCCATATATCCAATCCGTCACAAATGTTTCTGGTAATAGGTATAGTATATCCATGCCTACAGTTCTTCATGCAGAGGCATTCATTAGGCATTCATTTAGGCATTCAATGGCTGATTAAGCCCACCAACACAGAACATTATATATACACTGCAAAATCAGTGGTCCATTCATTTTCTCGCTCGCTATCTGAAATAGGAGGAAATGAATGCCACCAGATCTACTCACTGAGTTAATATCAGGATCAGGCTCTTCTTCAATCTGATTCAGTATGTTCGTAAATATCCAGAAACATAAATTGTACATCTGACTCCTATATTTCATTGCGGATCACACTTTGAAAATACCGCACATGTAACCATTCACAGGGACGCTATGGAAGCGACCTTAGAGACGATCTGGAAGATCCGCGGGCACGGGGAGTCATAGTAGCTAGAAGGGTGCAACTAGAGGCAGGTGGTGGTTTGTGGTTTTAAGTCGCTTCGACTACCAGATCGGCGCGCTGGTTTTTCCCGAAAGGCGCCCTGGAAACGTCCGATTGGCTTCGCGGGTGCTGGAGAGGTAGGTCTTGTTGACTAAAAGCACACACACGCATACCTTAGAATGCAGTGAGACAACCTCGCCGTTCACGAGGAAGCTGAGAAGTGTCCTGGTAAAGAACGGACACGCCCTGAAAGCATCCAAGAAGCACTTTGAAACCAGATCGATCTCCACCTCCGAGAAAGGTCCTGGCATCTGCACAGGGGCACCAACGGAGCTACAAAGGCAGCGATGCCATTGGACCTCCCTGGCGTCCTCGGTGCATCAGCTTCAGCGGGCAGCCCGGCACCTTTGGGGGTTGCCACAGCGGTTTTATATAGGCACACCGGCTGGTTCAGAAGGAACCTTGGAACCGCCAGAACTTCTTGAAAGCTGCGCATGGGCACTTGCAGCACCAAGGTTTCCAATGTCGCACACCACTTTTGGGCTTGGAGGAACCCGAAAGCTCCGAATTCACCTGATGCACAAACGCAGCAGTTGAGGCGCTCTGAAACTCAGATTTCGAGACCGCCAAGCAGCTCTAAAGAAGCATGCTGACTGGCGTAGTGGAACGATTTGGTAAGACAACTGAGTACCTATCGCCTGCATGCCCAAAGATGCGGCGACTAGCGGTAGTGGGTTGGTTGGTTGGTTATTGGTTTTACGACACGTCGACCGTTGAGTCATGCAGCGTCGCCAATCTCTCACGCCGATTGGACGCGGGCGAAGAGTAGCGACAGGTGAGACTCGAACCCACAACCTTTCGATTGCGAGACGAGCATCTTACCCCTAGCACGACAATTTCAAAGGGCGACCTGGGAACTGCAGATGGGCGGACTTGTGGCCAAAGAAAATCGCCCTGGCTGTCCAGAAGGTGACTGACGAATGGGTAAAAAGGCGGCCCTGTTGTCGATTTTTGCCACAGCGAAGTCCAGAAATATTGCGATCTACTGAACCTACTAATTTGCCTACAAGGTACGTGTTATTAATAGTCCATGGAATCTACTAAGGGACGTATTCACAGAGTGGCACCCTCTCCGTTTTCCACAACTTGGAATGGATTACTTGACTATGAATTTTCCCAGAAGTACAGATCTTTTCATGAAACAAATTCCAAAGCTTGCTTTTTCTGTCATACTCTCATCTCTGACATATACTCCGGTAACCTACGTGCCTAGATTTATAAAGCATAATCTTCGATCCATAAAATTTGAACAGGACAACTTTGTTTCATTTTTAGCACAAGCACTTTCTTGTTGCATTTATGAACTTTACAATGACTAATTTTGGTTTGCAATTCGGAGACATACGATAAGAAATAAGTGGAACAGAAAATGTACTAGTGTGAGATATACCTGTTGTTTTGTTCCACAGCAATACATTCTACTATATTGGGATGAAAGCCTGGGCTCAAGAACTCACACTTTGAACATTTTATCACAGGGCAATAATTACGCACTATTGCATTGTCAAGCAGCCCCATTCAACACTCCAGCAGAAAAAGGAGAGGATAGTTTTCCCGATTCGACGATCTTCTGGATAACGGAAATCCGGAACAATTATGATACCAAACCTGGTAGCGAATGGTGCACGTTACCGAAAGGGGTGAGACGATAGCTACAGTTACAGCTACAACAGTTATGTTGTATGAAGACAACAGAATAGCGCCTCGAGTCGGCAGAGACTTATGTTACCCAAGTACTTCCAAGGATGTCTTGGCAGTTGCAGTTGAACAACATTGCCACTTAGGGGGAACACCTTACGCACAGTTCAGGAGCACCACAATGGAGAGTTGAGGCGCTCATGAAACAACAAAAGGGTAGAGACACAGCTCCAGAAGCGCCTCGGTAGTCCTGAGGATGTCTCTGGCAGCTACAGGGGAGCCCAGCAACTGGAAAAGGGGCACCCCTTGAAACCGACGCAACGGAATCTGCAAGGAAACCCCATGTAGTTGCACGCTTCGCCCTTGCAGCTGTATAGGACACGGCCGTAGCTAGATAAGAATTATCCCTGCCAGTCCCAGGGAAGTTCTCGAGAGTTTCTGTCCGCCACAGAGGGCAGCCTTAAAGAAATGTAACGACAAAATATTGTTGAGAAAAAAAAAATATTCGTGAGGCAACGTTGCTGGGGAGAAAATAGATGAGTGTGGAGGGTATGCACAATAAGTGTTTGTCCAAAATTGCCCAAAGAAGTCAATACCGTTGTAGAAAATATCCGGAGAACTGCAGAGGGCAGCCTGTCAGCTGCACAGGGCGACATGGCACGTGCCTAGGACGCCTCCAAACTGTCCAAGGAAGCATTGGCAGTTTCGGAGGGTACTCTGGAAGCGAATTATTGTATCAGGTCAAGAGAGCACCATGACAGTTACCGAACCCTTATAGCTCCACATTGCCCGGAGGAGTCTGTTAGGACGATAACGTCTGAAATCTGAATACCTCAAATCTCCGAATTAAAAAGCGCAAGTGCTTCAAAACTCCCCATGCACCAAGAATCGGATCTTGGAGCATGGGGTATTAAAACTTCCAATTCATCATCTACCAAAGCTTCAAGTAACAAATGCCTCGAATACTTCGAATTATTCGCACTGCTATGCGGTCCGAAGTTGTCTGATTTCCATGTCTTAAATCATGCCAGGTCTCGAAGCTTTGGGGTTGAGGTACTGGAGTTTTAAAGACACAGATTCTTCGACTTACACCAATGCATGTCCAGGTATGTTCTTTTAAAACATAGTGGTTGCTAACATCGAATTTTGAACCACTGGGGCCTTTGAAATCAGGGCATTTGACAAACCAGGATTCTTGGATGCTAGGGTTCTGAACTCGGCGATATGCCACCATTTGTCACAAAGGGTCATGTATCGCCATTCCGAGGTTTGGAGGAGCTCGGTAACTTGAAAATGTTTTATGAGTTCCGGGATGATTAAGATTTTGGGAGCTTCAGATGCTGAGGTTCTCATGTAGGCGTTCTGAGTAGTGCAAAACGGACAGCGCAATAGACCGCCTTCGTACAGCCGTCTCAAATGCCGAAAGTTAGCTGTGGGTCGACACATGATGCAACTTTTCTGGTCCATCGCTGCTGGAACACTGGTGTCGTATACTTAAATGAAAATATGCACGTGTCACGTGCCTACGCAGAATATCATATTAGCATTGCATTTTGGGTATGACTGTAGACGCATAATGGAACATTCTGAATAGTTCACTGTAAATACAAGTTGACCAGATGATGTTCACCGACGCAAGTTACTGCCTCCTCATCCACGGTATTTTCCCTAGACACAGGGAGGCCGATTTTTTAAGAAAAAAAACATTGGCGGGGTGCAAGTGTCAACGTACTAGACCCCCCCCCCACACACACACAACCAAAAACTCATCGGATTTCGCCCACTATATTTTCAGACCCAAATACTTCTGATTTTTTATTTGAAGATGTTTATGTTTATATGTATTCAGCATCCTCGCCAACGGGCAAAATCGTCCAGTAACAGGTGAAGTCAAATAAGCAAAAAAGCAGTACACAGTACATATCAACATAAAAACTTTGAGTCATAGCATGCGACTACAGTGTCACACGGTGGATTCGGGTCCATCGTCATCGTCATCGTCATCGTCATCGTCATCGTCATCGTCACCGTCATCATCGTCATCGTCGTCACCGTCACCTCACTCCACACACCAACAAACACACACACCGGCTTAAATACAATATTTC
The DNA here is from genome assembly GCA_034440615.1 of Ashinkailepas kermadecensis. Classification (NCBI taxonomy): domain Eukaryota; kingdom Metazoa; phylum Arthropoda; class Thecostraca; family Neolepadidae; genus Ashinkailepas; species Ashinkailepas kermadecensis. The sequence continues at coordinate 121,111 of JAOTOM010004440.1, forward strand.
CGCGCCCATATGCAGACTAAAACACACCGGCCTTGATGGAACATCGGATCACAGCAGGCCTGAATTTTTTAAGGCATTTGGGGTATGTTTGAAGTTCCGCAGATTTTCCTGACTCGGACATATACTTTTTGGAATATCTCCTTATCTTAGAGGGCACCGGCTTGCTTTTTATCGAGTCCCGATGCGATTTTGGGGGCACGCTGTGCTTCCAGAGGTGAATTTTTGATGCCCCGACCCGAAATTTTGGGATTACCGACGGAATTTTGAGTCCCGAACGCGATACTTGGAGGGTCTCGTCGCGAGTTCTCTGGGCGCGTTGTATTTAGCTAGGCCTCAGCACGATTTCGGTTGACCCCGGTGTAAGTATTTTGGTGCTCGCTGTATTCACTATGCGAATTCTGAGAGCTCCTATGCAAATTCTGGGGGCTCCGACGCGAATTTGTGTGCCCCCAACGTGATTTTGGGGATCCCGATGCGATTCTTGTGAGCCTGCCACTTCAGATGGGGGACATTTTTATCTTTGGTATGCCACTGCGGCTGCTCAACGAGTTTTTTTTTCAGCTGATGGCACCATCGAGAGTAGAAAGGCCCTTCGGATCATTTTCTTTCGGGATCTATTCTAAATTTTCCGGTGCTCGACATGTTTCTTTTGCGGTGCCCGACGCCTCCTTTTTAGGGGTCCTTGAAGCAATTTTTGGATCCGCAGGGTGGCATTCCGGGTAGAAATCGATTCTTGGGAAACCAGCTGCGGGGCACCGGCGCGACTTTTTGGCCCCAGTGAGATATTCAAGGGCGTGTAATTTTTGATCTAAGTGCGATTGGGTGGGGGGCGTGGTCACTTGTTGGGATCCCTTGCGCGAGTTTTAGTGGCTAGTGGCTTTTTGGCTAGTGGCTTTTTTGGCGCACAAAAACCCTAATAACTAACTAGCTCAGGGATGCCTTAAGCTGAAATTTCGAAAGGGGCGCACTCGACGGTCTTGGAAGGGAGACTTCGGCTGAAAATTCAAGGGGATGCACTCAATGATTCTAAGGGGCACATTTTCATCTCGAGGAGTGCCTTTAGCCGAAACAAAAATTAGAAAGGGTTCTACCCGAGCCTCACTGTGGGACCATTTTTCCTGGAAAGATGGGCGCCACCTTGCCATGAGCGGACACGTGTCCCCTTTGTCCTCTGTCTGTCTCCGCAAGGGGATGAACGCCGGCTCATCCAGTGGCTCCAGACATGAAAAATTCCATGATTCCAAATTCCGTGAAAAATCAAGATCCGCGCCTGCCCTCTTGGCTACACCCTTGGAAGAGATCCTGGGCTGATAGAAAGAACCATAATTAAAGAGGAAGTCCTGAGCACACGGATGTTGATTTCTGAAAATTATTCGGACGGGAGGGGGGGAGGGGGGCAAAATACATGAAGGCAATGGGCAGGCTGAAGTTGATTGGGGGAGCACACTCCATAGGGTCCCATGTTAAAGCTTGAGATTATTGGCGGGGGGGGGGGCGCAAAGCCAACATTGATGGGGCACTTGCTCCCTCGAAAGTATATAAAGCAACACCCCTGCCTGAGCGTCAACCCGTGCCCTGCAGGATGGTCGTGCGGATTCAGGGATGGTCGGCAGATTCAGGGACATATCCACTGGCGGATCCAGGGGGGGCATTCCGGCCATGCCCCCCCCAAGCGCTTCAAAGGGGGGGCCATAGTGTCTTTTGCCCCCCCCCCCAAACCAACAGAAGTAAACTGAATTAAAATGCAGTAACCTTCGCTGAGGTTAAAAAATAGCGTTCCGGGTGAAATAATCTCCAATTTTACAGGTATTTTGTTATAATTGTTTGGAAGCACAATATGGTAGCATAGTAGATTCTGACATATCGAGGGTTCTATGCTGTTGAAGTTCTGCTTACAGCAAGAGATGACGAAATCAGCAGTTTCATTATTCCTTCGTCAGATAGGTTCATGAAGTTTGTTTAGCCAGTAACGGGCAAGCGGACCCAGTGAGCCAGATTTCGAAAGCGGAATTTGAACATGATGTTTTGTGCGAGTGACCAGTTGAGCCCAGTTGAGCAGCATGTTTCGTATGTTGGTGTTGGGGTTACTAAGATGAAGAGACAGACTACATTGACTGATTTGTTCAAGAAGAATAGCAAGAGGAGGTATGTATTTACACTGGCGGATCCAGGGAGAGGCCATTCCGGCCATGCCCCCCCCGAAGCGCTTGAAAGGGGGCCATAGTGTCTTTTGGCCCCCGAAACCAACAGAAGTCAACTAAATTAAAATGCAGTAACCTTTGCCGAGGTTAAAAAATAGCGTCTGGAGGAAAGAATCTCCAATTAAAAAAATAAAAAATAAAAATAATTGTTTGGAAGCAAGTATGGTAGCTTAGTAGATTCTAACACACATCGAGGGTTCCATGCTCTAAGTTCTGCTTACAGCAAGAGTTGACAAAATCGGATCCGCCAGTGTGTACACGTGCATGAACGTTGACGTGGTACAAGACGTTGAACGAGAACGTGAACGTTTTGGTAAACAAGAACAAAAATCCGGTAACATAGAAACGGTGGAGGTAGGCTGGGGCCCCTACACAGGAAATTATGTTGTCAAATTTTTTTACTTCTTCAAATGGGCCCCTTTGCCAAATAGTGGTGCTTTTAACGGTGCCCCGAAATCCGGTGCTTTTAACCAAAAATAGCGGGTGAAGGCGCACCCTCCAAATCCGTTCGACCCCTCCCCTGATATAATTCTTAGGTACGCCACTGGGGGAGGGGGAGGGGAGGGGCTGACGCCGAAAACCGAAAGTTGGCCCCCCCCCAAACCGGTGGGCTAGATCCGCCAGTGGACATATCCCCATGAAATTTGGAACCCGCGCCCCTCCGGAAAGGCTCGAGTGCTCCCCTCATATTTGTCATCCAGAAGCACCACTTCAGTGTGCTCAAGTGCACGCCCCCTCCCCCGCTCAACGGATTTTCAGCCGAAGGCGCCCCTCGAGGTATTTTCGCAGGGTGCACCTGATAATAAATGGCGCCTCCAAACAAATACTCCTCCCTCATGACAATTCCCGGATCCGCCCCTGATTAGGATTATGATTAGGATATAGGACGCACACACAGTACACATATGCTGTCAACTACAAACATCCCTAGCGTCACTTCGCTAGTGTTTATCGGGCATCCGGGGTCTTAATTTCATGCGGTGCACATGCTGAATACCGCACAAAGCTGACAAAACGATGACACAACTTGGACCTCCAAAGCACAAGTACAATATTTTACAAGTTGTTTCACGATTTCAATCTGCCCATAAACCCATCATTTTGCACGACTTTTTGTAAATAAAAATATATGAACAACTTTTCATTTTACAACATTTCATTCCAGAGCCAAAATGCATGGGAGCGGGCGGCGCGCCCGATCTTTTGCCCATATACCGCCGCTCGGCCGCCTCCATCCGGGAACGGCCGAAATAGGGCGCGGAGCGTGCGGCGGGCGACGAGTCGGCTGTCTAGCTATTATAGAGGTCAATGCACCCTGCTACCAAATATAGATGAAACAAAATGAATGCCAGAACATGGCAGCTTTCTAGATAGTACGAACCATGGATCATGTACGCCTGAATTCGAAACCAACAGCTGTTTGCTAGCCCACCTAGCGGAGGGTAAATAAAAACACGGAAACGCGGCCGGTTTTAGGCTGTGCGCGTATGGGAGTTCAGGCTACGCATTTCGTATCGGCATTTTTTCCAATTGATTCAGCCATCCCAGGAGGATTGCATCAGCCTTTCATGATACAGAATTGATCAAGGAACCTTACCGTTCCTTCCTTATTGATTTATTACGCTCCGTTCAGAAGTTGTCGTGGTGCGAAGTGAAGACATTTGTGAGAGGGAGCCCACCTCGCGCCAAGGGTCGGCCCATCGATGTTGATATCTCGATGATTTTTATCTTAAAATATTTATCTCTTATCTCTGTCTTTATCTTTATCTTGAAATGATTGGACGGTGCAAAGTACATGAAGGCAATGATGAGACCAAAATGAATTGCGGGGCACATTCCATTGGCTCCCATATTAGAAGTTGAAATAATTGCGGGGGTGGGTTAAGCAAACATTGAGGTGATAGTTCCCCCTCAAAGGTATATAAAAGAACACCCCTGAGTCGAACGACTGGCAAGTGGTAGCGAATCGGCGAGAGGTAATGGCGTTGCCAGCTAGGGTATGTCGCAAGGGCTGATCCAAGGGGGAGGAAGCGAAAGTGGCGCCTCTTATGACCCGAAGGACGCCTCCCTTGGAGGTTCCAGTGTACCCCCTCCCTCTAATTTATCAGCGCAAGGCGCTCCTCGGCCTGGGAATGGCAGTCCTCTGGGAGTCCGAACGCACGCCGCTAATTTTTGTTTCGGCGAAAGGCACCCCTCAGACAAAAACAAATGGTTCCCCTCTGGGAGATCGGAGTGTACCCCGTCCGAATATTCTGGACCAGGAGCCGCCCCTCTGGAGAAATGACGCCTGCTTGACAAAATCATAAATCTGTCAGTGGTATAGTGTAGGGGAAGGGGGTTTGTACCCTCCATGGAACTTCCGTTCAATCCTCTTTGCGGATTGGTGGGTACGCCGAAGTCTGTACTCTCCCATTCAGTTGTGTAAACTACTCCACTGGAAAATATCAGCCACATATCTAGAGAGCAAGGAGGGTGGGGGCCAAAGCAGAACCTCTTAGTCTTATCTTTGAGGGTGAAACTTCCCCAATGCTTCCTGTCCTCCCCCCAATGCTTGCTTCCCCCACCCGCAATAATTTCAACGTCGAACATGGGAGTCTGGAATATGCCCCCCCCCACCCACATTCATTTTGGTCTGCCTATTGCCCCTTCCGATAATTTTAAGAAATGAACATCGGTGGGCCGAACCTTTCGGCGAAATGGGCTCCCTCTCACAGATGCCTGCACTTCGCATCACGACAACTTCGAAACGGAGCGTAATAAATCAATAAGGAAATAATGGTAAGGTTTAGTGATCAATTCTGTATCATGAAAGGCAGATGCAATCCTCCTGGGGTGGCCGAATCAATTGGAAAAATGCCAATACGAAATGTGTACCCCGAACCTCCAAAGGCGCACGGCATAAAACTGGCCGCGTTTCCGTGTTTTTACTTACCCTCCGCTAGGTGGCAGGTTGGTGCCGCTGATACGCGCAGATCAAAGGCGCCGACGCGGAGCTTCCAATCCAGGCGTACATCATCAATGGTACGAACTAATATATTTGGGTACGAAGCGGGACCAATTACTGTCCAAAATTGCATCGTAAACCGCGCAAATATCCTCACATCACCTCCGGTGAAGGAATCAATTCTGGGAACCCAGCCTAGCCAGCTAATCAAGCAGGTTAAGATTGACCCGATTAGAGCTTCAGCTTCAGCAGCTTTCGCTTTAGCAGATTTAGCTTGATTTGGGTATACACATGGTTTGGCAGCACAGGATAGTTTGGAACATCTGCAGGGGTTGATTTTGAGGAACAACGGGGCCACGCCACCGCCCCGGGATGTCCAAATGGGAGACAGAGCGCGAAAGCTTCCAGACGCAGCCGCCAGAGCGGCGACACATGCGATTAGGACTTGAATTGTTCGCCTCCTTGGCCGCACCCTCGATAGGCCTTGGGCCGCACCCACGCATTTGGCTTGTGGAGAGTGTGATGGTGGTGGTGGATTGGAGTTTAGGGGCGCATCGACATCCAGGGTCATTTTGCGCCCATAACTATTATGATCAATCTATGGTGCTGCTATAATAGCTTGTTATTAATATTCACGGATGGCGGTATATCACCTCAAGGCGAGCTTGTCGAAGGAAGGTAAAAATATTCCCAGACACCACAGCCTCAAAGTCACTCCCTATTAGCATACGTAGAGAAGTGTCGGCGTTCAGCCATCCTAAAATTTGGCGTCGTAGAGGTTCTAACAGTACACAGCCTACTGAAACATGGTACACGGTAAGCGGGTTAGAACAGCGTGGACATAAAGGCCGATCATCACCGGTCAGCATGTAACTGTGTGTTGCGAAGGTATGACCTATTCTCAAACGGCAGAGTATTACTTCTTCCCGTCGTTGAGTTCGGTGCGAGGATCGCCACTTTCCTAGTGTCGGTTTTAAAACACTGAGCTTACTACACTGAGTTCCAGGTTCGTTGCCATTCTAACTGTATATTTGACAATATAGTAGGGTGTAGGTCCCTTGTATAGCCGTAGATGGACCACACGGCCATTGCTGATGGCGTGTTTGGCGATTATGTCAGCAACTTTATTTCCCGCGAGTCCGATATGGCTGGGAATCCAGCAGAACACGATATTTATGTTGATGTCATGTAGGGATTTCACGATTTTGAGAATCCTCCGAACAAGTTGGTTATCCTGGTTAAAGGTTGTCAATGCTAGGAGACTGCTCAAACAGTCTGTGAAAACCACGTGCTTTGTGGACCGGTCTTCCTGTATAAAATAGAGGGCTTGCAGATTAGCATACAATTCGGAAGTAAAAATAGATGTTTGTGTCGGTAAACAAAAAGATTGAACACTGTGTCGACTGACATAAGCACATCCAACACACCAGATACTGACTTTGAGCCGTCTGTGTAAATCCGCGAAAAGTCGTGAAATTAATGTATTTTTTTCAAATGCTAATATGCGGAGTTCCTCCCGGTTTACATTTCCTTTCTTTGAGCAGGACAAAGTCACGTCAGTTTGCACTGGGACAGCATGCCAAGGGGGAGTACTCGGCGTAATAACACGTGCTACACAACGCGGCCTGATATTACAGTCACGAAGGATCTAAGCCATACGAGTGGAAAACGGTAATCCACGCTGATGAGCCCTGTGACGTGCTCTTGATGTCCCTGAGAATATCCACTGATAGGCTGGATGTTTCCGGTTTTGAGCAACATTGCATGCGTATCTCGCGCCCCATAACTTACGGCGTAGCGCATGAGGTGGCTCGTCTACTTCTGCCATTACACTTTCAGCCGGTGAAGTGCGAAAGGCTCCAGTAGCGATGCGAAGAGCTGCATTGTGGATGACATCAAGACAACGCTTGGTTGTGGCACACGCTCCGTCATAAATAAAGCATCCATAGTCAATTTTAGAACGCACAAGAGATCGATACATAAGAAGTAAAACATGTCTGTCCGCGCCATACGAACGTCTGGAGACAGTTTTCATCACTTGCAGTCTCTGCGCATTTATGCGCAAGATCGTTGACGTGGGTTATGTATGTTAGTCGACGGTAAATCCACACACCTAAACACTTTGCAGCTGGTTTGAAAGGAATGCGGTTCCCGTTCATCATAATCACCGGATCGGTGCAAGAACGTTTGCGGCAGAAGTGAACAGCAATGGTTTCGATGTCGACATGGCGAAGCCCGTTTTATCACAACAATCCTGCACCTTCCGGACAGCCAGTTGGAGTTGTCTCTCGAGTGTACAGTACGCGAAGAACACCAAACGGCAAAATCATCTGCGAATAGTGCTTTTCCTATGGAAGTTGGCAGTGAGGAGCCCACGTCGTTGATGGCAATAGCGAACAATGCGACACTCAGCACACTTCCCTGCGGAACTCCGTCAACTTGTTGAAATGTGCCAGAGAAAACCTCCTACTCTGACACGAAAAGTTCTTGCAGCTAAATAATTTGTCAAGAAAAACCCCATGGACCTTCTGATACCCATGAGGTGCAACTTCATGATAATACCGTGTCGCCATGCAGTATCATATGCTCCGTCAATATCGAAAAATATCGCAGCTGTGTGGCATTTCTTCATAAAACTAGAGCGCACAACAGAGTCGAGTGTTAAAACGTGATCAAACGTGCTGCGATGTTTTCGGAAACCACTCTGTATCATAGAGAGGAAATTGTTACGTTCTAAAAACCACATTAGTCGGACATTCACCATTTTTTCAAATAACTTACATAAGGGAGCAAGTGAGCGAGATTGGGCGGTAATGCAGTGGGTCCATACCGGTTTTACTTGGCTTGCGCATAGGCACTACACTTGCTTTCCGCCAGGACGATGGAAATGCGCCTGTTGTCCATATGTCATTTAATGCATTCAGGAGAGTTTCTAAGGCTGTTGTTGGTAGACGTTTAATAATATCATTATGCAATGTATCCGGACCCTCTGCCACGCTCTTCAGAGTGCGGATTGCTGCAGTCAGTTCGGAAATAGAAAATGGAATGTTGTATTCGATGAGGTCTGTAGTTGACAAATCAAGTACACACCACACACAGTGGAAGTGGTGTGTACCTTCCAGAAAATCGCTTAATGCGGGAATATACAGATGACAATGATGTGGATCGATTAAACGTGTTGACGTAAGCTTTCCATGAATCTCGTTTCGCTTCAGCGATAGTACGCCTAGCGAATGCCCGTGCTTTGCGGAAAGCTATTAAATTTGGCGTACAACTATTTCTATTAAAGGTACGAAAAGCCCTCTTCCTAGCACGCAACGCCTCTCGGAATATTTCCGACCACGACGGGACGGGTACTCGAACTGAAGTTCCTGATGAACGAGGGATGTGCCACTGGGCGCTCTGCACAGTTGCTGTCGTGAATGTCTCCACGGAGACAACAGGTCCATCGGAGTAGTCTCGGAGACTATTCTCAAGATTTGCTTGGAACGCATCCCAATCGGCTCGGTTAAATATCCACTTGGAAGGTCGTCGGCTTACAAAAACGCGGCTTATAAAACAAGACCATACAGGGAAATGGTCACTGTTATACGGATCATCGTCCGCGGACCATTCTAAAAAGAGTGCTATTTCTGGACTGCAGAGGGTAAGATCCAGCACGGAAGTCTGCCCCGATGGCAATGTAAAATGGGGTGGCTTTCCTGTGTTAAGGACACAGAGTGGGAAATATCGCATAAAACATTCCGTTGCGCGTCCACGGCTCGTCGTGGTGGTTGAGCCCCAAAGAGGGTGGTGGGCGTTAAAATCCCCGTACACCATTACCGGTGGAGTGAGCTGCCCCACCATCTGGGACAGCTCAGCAAGTGGCAACGTCTCACCGGACGGCAGATATACGCTGCATATGGTAACGGTCTGGCGATTTATTATCATGCGAGCAGAGACACACTTAATATTTGAAGATATAGGTATTTCCTGAAAGGGAACCGAGTTGTGCACAGCAATAAATACTCCGCCATGCGCCACAGTGCGAGGAGTAACATCCCTACGTAACACAGAGTGGTTCTTCAGGTGGAAATGTGTATCAGGAGAAAGCTTAGTCTCTTGGAGACAAGCTACTAATGGTACTCGTAAGTGTAAAATGGTTCGGAGGTCGTTGAGGCTGGTTTTTAACCCTCTGCAGTTCCATTGGATAATAAAACTCATACGTCAAATATATAAAGGTGAAAGTTGGGAGCTAAAAACGGGGGAAACAGTTGGGAGCTAAAAACGGGGGAAACGAGGCCAGGTTGGGTTTCCCCTGTTCCTGGAATATAAAAACGTACCATACTATGAAGATCAAACAGGCGTCCTCTCACCCGGTGACCTCTGGCAGGATCTTGGACCTCCCCGCCTGGCGGCAATGGCGTCCACGGGGATGACCGCTTGCGTCCGGTTGCCGGCGAAGTGGGGTCTCTCGTTCTCTCACCCCCGCGGGGTGGTATGGGAGGTGGGCCCATCACGTTCCCCGTCTCTGCCGTTAACGTGTGGCTGGCATGGGAAGCTGGTGAAGGTGGGGGTGTCGCCTTGGGGGACTGTCCGACTCGTGCGCTCGGCGAGGAGTCTCTGGACCCAGACCGAGCTGCCCGGTCAGACGCCCCCATGTCCGGAGCTTTCGGGTGGACCCGAACATTGGGCCTTGGTCTGGTCGTCGAGGGTGCTATGACTGGTACCCGACGGGAGGTCACATCGGTTTCTTTTGAAGTAACTGGCGGGAGTGGGTGGGTAGAAGTGGTTTCGGAAGGTTCAGGGATTGATTGGGTGGTGGTATCAGTGGAGGTTGAGGGTAAGGAGGTTGGAGTGCTTGCCGGGCCGCTTGGTCCGCTGAACAAGACTCCACTCCTCCAGCTCTCTCTCTCTCTCTCTGCGGCTGGCTTAGGAACAGTCGCTTGTGGGACCTGTGGTGGTGAATCGACGCGTTCTGCGTTCTCGGAAGGGGTGCATGCTGCGATTGCCTCGTTGGGGACGGGACAAGTACGCCCAGGGAGCGGAGAAGAGCACTCAACTGTGCGATCAGTTGTTCAGTGTTGTATGCCCAGTGAAAAAAAATATTTCCCATTTTGCATGGAAAATCACAGTTAATGAAAGTTTTAGGTTTTCATCCTTGATGATGACTTTCATCTTTTCATACACATATTACAAACACAGATGGTCGTTGTTGTGATGGAACTAAAGTGCATGTTTGCAATGTTTTCATCCTTGTCTTTTGTTTTTCCAGCAGGTATCAATAGTCTCACTCTCAGGTGAATATAGAATGAGCTTTGAGACAAATGCATATCATCACAAACCTAATGGACCTGTAGTGAAGATGTTCCTGGCAGGCTGAAAATTATTGTATAATGAACTAGATGTGTCTATCTTCATGAAGCTAGGCATGAAGTTCACAGTGTATCCTCACAATCAGAGGATTATATAGCATGATGAACATAAGTGCAGCAATCTATGAATATGCATGAATCCATGAAATACAAACTCATACCATGCATCTTTAAAAAAAAACATGTGAAGCTGTAGCATAACCAGAAATTCGGCCGAGCTGACACACTTAAGGGCTGAATCATGACATTGGCCAAACCCAAGTAATTGTCAGCTAATGCAGGGGGGATTTGGAGCAAGGGGGTGGGGGCATCACCAGCCTAGATAGCCTGATTTGAACTAAAATTATCCTTTATTCATGCTCTTCAGAAAATCAGGGAACATTTTATTTGAAGAAAAAGTATTGTTTCAAACTAGAGCTTGCACCTAAACCATACAAATGAGGTATTTTTCGTCAGCGATTTATTAAATCTTACACAACCCAAGCTGACTGACAACGGGCTGGCTGGATCCACCCATGAGCTGAACCCTTAACAGCGTTAAATCTCATGACTGAGTAGTATCTCAGCACTGATTACAGGCAAATAATGCAGGTATACAAATCTACATTGATAAATACAGAAATTCCCAAACCTCGATCCTATTCAGCGACGTACGAGGGCTCAGCTTTGTTTTTCGAAGTCTTGTGTGCGTCACAATTGTAGGCATGTATTTTGAAGAAAAATAGAATTGATAAAATGTTCCGATATTAATATATGATTCTCTTCAGATGTAAACAGAGAAATAAAGTTAAAATTGTTTCTTCATTCATCTTAACCTTACACTAATAAATTTCACAAATACTGCAAATATTAGCAAACATTGTTTATCAAGAACATGGGATGAAAAATTCCATCCTTAGACTGGCACATTCCAGGAGGATGAAAAACACATGAAAATACAGGTGAATTTGTGGATGAATACTGGCGAGCATGATGGATAAATCAAAGATCAAAGCAAATATTTGAACGTCTCATCATTTTCTACACATTATAAAAGGACAATAACGCTCTGCCGCGCGCGGTACAAGGAATTATTCATATGTTCATCTGTGTGCTTTTTCGGCCAGTCTGAAGGATGAAAAATCCAGGTAAACGCGGGGCTTGATATACGGAAGTGCTACGAATAAATCGCACAACAACTGGGATTTTCCAACTCTCCGTTCATTTTAGTGCGTGAAAATTAGCACAAAAACACTTCCAAAGGTCTTCCTTACGTGCCATATTTTTTACAACGCAAGAGCTCCTGACGTGTGGATGCTTGGAAAGTATGCTGCAAGTGGAGACCAGTTCCTTGATGATATGGCAAGGGAATACTATAAGTGGACAAAAATCTAATTATTTCAAGTTCATTTTCTGATTTGAGCACACAAAATACTAGACATGTGCACATTTAAGTTAAAATTATGGTGTTTTTCAATCGCCATTTGCCGATAGCTCACTGACTTTTTTCTTCGTCACAGGTAACAACCTGAATGCCATAATTCTCCCTTGTAGTAGAAATATTTGATCCTGGTTTTTTTCATGGCATTCTTTATATTGTTCCAAGTCCTTTCCAGTATAATAGCCTCCCAGCCGTGCAGGTTAAATATAAAAAAATAAATTGCGAAGTGTGCATTGTGTCCTGTGGCACTATAATTTGTCACGAAAGCGCAAAACATCGCTGCGCTGAATTTTGTTTACATTTCATTGTTTTCATAGCCTTGCATTTGGCATATACGTGCATACAGTGCAGCGTAAGTTCTATGTGTACTGCTTTGAGCGGAGTTAACCTTAAACCACCTCATCCTACATTGCACAGATGTGTGGGTGGTACAATGTAGATGATGAATATCTCAATCTAGATTGGTGATATATTAGTGGCATATCTGCGTGTGCTGTTCGAAGAAAAGCATATGGTGGAGGTAGGGCGAGTGGATTCTAAGGTTGTTCTGCTTTGTTGGGAGGAGGCAGATTCAGAGCTGAATGAGGCTGAAATAGATATTGTAGGGGAGAGACAGTATTGGATCTAAGGAGGCCGAATGGGCCGCCCCCCATGCCCAAAGGGGAACGCCACCTCATCTGCTAGAATGCTACCCCTCTAGCCTCCTTTCCACCCCCTACTGTTGAAGTGCCACCCATCCGGGAGGTCGGAGCGCACCCCCCCCCCCCTCTGGTCGCATCCGCTCCCCATTCAGGTAGGCTGCCAGGTCAGCTGGTGTTGGTGCCCGGCCGAGCCGACGGCGGACCACGGTCTCGAGCTCGACGCTGGCGAGGCGCGCCGTCTCGGGGTCACGGGAGCGGAGGAGCTGCGACGTGGCAGCCGCCATCAAGACGTCCGCCTCCGCCGCAAACTCCGTCAGCCCCACGCCACCCGACGAGACAGGCGCGTACAGGTAGCCCCCGACGGCACTGCATGGCACGCCGAGGATTCCCTTCACTCGCCAGCGGAGCGCCACGTCGAAAGCTCGAAGTGGCCCCTTAGGCAGCACGCCAAGCCGCAGGCAGTGGGTGAGTCGCGGAACGATGAAAGTACGCAGCGCGTCCAGCTTTTGCCAAGGGGCAAGAGCCGAATCGCACAGCCTTTCAGCGTCCCGACGAGCTTCAGCCAGCACCTGAAGCGGCGGCTGCGAGAGTCGAGTGTGACTCACCTCTCGACCCAGGTACCGGTAAGAGCTGCCCACCTCGATGGCGGGCAGCGGCACCCCACACAGCATGAGGTCGGGCGGGGCGACGGCCCGCACCGACAGCAGTCCTGATTTTGCTGGGTTCGGCTGCAGCCCACACCAGCGGCAGCCGCGCTCGAGCACGCCAAGCCCACGCCGAGCAGCCTCGGCAGTGGGGAAGATCAGTGCCAGGTCGTCCGCAAACGCTAGGCACTTGATCTCCGCGCGCTCCAGCGCACGCAGCAGGGGCTCCATTCCAATATTGAAAAGCAGCCCACTGAGCGGACAGCCTTGCCGAACACCCCGCAGGGTGTCGACACTGGCCGTCAGGCCTCCACCAGTGCGGAATCTGGTAGACGAACCCTCGTAGAGGTCACGTAGAATGCCCATAGCCTCGGCCGGAAGACCGAAAGCGTCCAGGACACTCCAAAGGTGTGAATGGGGGACCGAGCCGAACGCATTGGCCAGGTCGACAAACGCCACATGGCACCCTTCATTGGAGCGACGGGCCCCATTGACAGCACACTGGATCACAAAGTTGTGCTCCAGCACACCATCAAAGGACCGGAAGCCCTTCTGACCGGGTGACAGGACATCTCCCGCCTCTGCCCAGGCGCTCAGTCGGTCCGCCCACACCCCAGCGTACAGCTTGGCCACCGTCAAGCCTAGTGCTATCGGGCGCCAGCTGGCAGCCACGCTGGGGTCGCCACCCTTATGGATCAGGACTGTCTCAGACTCCTTCCACGACGGCGGCACACGCTGCGCTCGCCGGCACAGCTCAAATGCCGCCGCCAGGAGGAGACAGTCGGGATCCAGGGCGCGCCACGCGGCATAGCGCAGGCCGTCAGCGCCCGGCGCCGTGTTGGAAGCACGACGCAGGCGGCGCCAGACCTCATCTCGGTGGACGGGCGCCGTCAGGTGCGGGCAGTCGGTGGCACGCCCCAACTGGGGGGCCCCGGCCGGCCAGTCCGCCCACGGTTCCCGCTCCCCCGGCTGGGCAGCCAGGGGCGCGGCAAAGTGGGCTCGCAGGTCGGCCTCCGACACCCCACACCGCGGCGCCGCCCCCTCGAGAAGGCCCCGCACCGCCTTGGCGCGATCGGTCCTGTAGAGCCGCTGGAGGCGGCTGGCCTCGCGGGGGTCATGCATCGGGGCCCGCCAGGGGACCCGGTGACTCTCACCGCGCGGCACAGCCGGCTCGGGACGGGGTGGGGCAGGGGGTCCGTGGACGGGCACACGTGCATGCAGGGCCACGGGGGGACGAGGGGGGCGAGAGGGAGGAGGTCTGCGGCCGGGCGCCCGGGCGGCAGTGCCCGCCGCACCAGCACCGTTGCGACCGCCGCCCGTCCGGCCGGCCGCACGCCTGAGATGGTGCTCGGCGTTGAGCTCCTCCGCTCGATGGCAAAGCTCCTCCAGGACCGGCTCGACCTCCGTCCAACAGGCCCTGCGATCGAGCAGGTCCTGGAGGCGCTCCAGGAGCTCCTGCTGGAGAGGCGACAAGCGCCTCTCAGCCGGAGCAGGGGTCACCGCCCGGGGGTGTCAGGTGTCCCCGGGGCAGGGCGGGGCGAAGTGGCAGCCGCCCCACCCGCAGCCGCCCCACGGCCGCGGCCACGACCCCGGCCACGACCACGGCCTCGGCCACGGCCACGACCACCGCCGCGGCCACGGCCACGGGGCGCCGGCGGAGGCCCACGCGGGGACCGGGGCCCGGACGAACCAGACGCCACGGGCCCACGGTTCCCCGGCGGGGTTGACACCGGGGAGGGTCGGCGAGGAGTCGGAGACGGGACAGGGCCGGACGACCCCGAACCAGGGTCGGACGCCGGCACCGCCCGCCGGGGAGGGGACAAGGAGTCGGCCGGACCGCCCGCAGCCGGAACGCCGCCACGAGCACCGGCCGGCCGCGGCACCACGGGCGCGGTCCGCCAGAGGGACGGCCCGCAGCCCCAGCGCCACCACCGGCCGGCAGACGGCCGCATCGGCCACGCACCGCCCGGCCGACGGGCGACGACACGGGCCCGCGACAGGCAGGGAGGGGACGGGGGACGCGGGCCGCAAGGGGGATGTAGGGACTCGAGGATCCCCCAGAGCTAGACGACGGGGGGCCGCGGGGGCCCGCCGCAGGGGAGACCCGGCCCCCACCAGCAGCCAACGCCCCGCCCACCGCCGCGCCGGACCCCAGCAGGGGAACGCCCCCCGCCCGTCTGGACAGGGGGCGTCCCACCGCACGCCGGCCAGGCAGCACGGGAGGGGGGGCGGGGCGAAGGTCACGGCGGTGCCAGGTCCCCCCGTCGCGGACCGGATCCCATCGCCTACGGGCGGCAGGGCAACCGGCCGCGGCAACGGGCCCAGCCGCAGCCCCCAGCGGGGAGAAACCCGAGAGGTCGGGCGAAGCGGCAGCGGGGGACGCCGACGAGCGGCCCACCGAGGGCGGCTGGGGCCCCCACACACTCACAGGAGGTGTGGGCACCCGCGACCGGACGCTCCCCTCCCCACTAGTGGAGGAGGAGATGACGCCGGCCCCGCCCCCCGCAGGCCCGGGCCCGCAGGCACACGGCGCGGGAGTCACCACCGCATCGCCACCGACCGGGCCGCCACGCCGCGGCCCGGCCACCACGCCGCCAAGCCACCGCCGCACGCGCACACTTATGTCCAGGCCGCGGCGGGCGGGCGGCACCTCCGGCGTCGTCCCCTCCTCCGCTAGCCGCCCGCCCAACCATGGGCGCTAAATGACCAAACCTGGTCGATGCGCCCTAAAACCCAAATAACCAACCAACCTCTGGTCCCTGCTTCTTAGGAAGGCAAGTTAGTGCCACCCCAGCACATCTTTAGCTTCCACCAGCCCCACAGCTTAAATTCCTGTATCCGACCCTATTTGAGACTGAATTATGTGATGCTGAATATTCCTACAGGGGAGGAGCCTTAAAATGTTGCAAGGTGTGGACAGGGCAGGAATTATGGATCCAGCACCAAATTATAGGCATGAGGACAAGTTTAAAAGAAACTATGAATTTACAAAAGAAGTGGCTAAAAGAAGTAGCTAAAGAAGCATGAAAGATAATGCAACTATGAGCCACAGGGGCCAATGGCATAGGAACAGGGCAGTTCCCCCCCCTCCAGCTTTGAAGCTGGTAGGCATTACCTGCCATCTTTTCATGGTCTGAGCACCCAGATCTCTCCCCCCCCCCAGTAGAAAACATTTCAGTCTCATAGCACATCCTGCCGCCTCACCCCCCCCCCCCCCCTCCCACATGAAAAAAAATGTTCCTTATGGCCCTGACAGGGGCCATCTTGGTTACACTTTGTGGACACTAAGAACTAGTTGTCCACAACATTTGTCCATTAGTTATCCATGAAATAATGAAAGGAAATTATTTTCCCCTTTTAATACCAGTCTATGCTATTTTTATAGACTGCTATGCATACTGACAATGCCAATTGTGCGTGATAGCTGGTTCCAATGTTAACTACCCTGCTGGTAAAGAAAGACTGTCTTGTCTTTATCCTGATATGGTTAACTTTGATTTTGAATTGATGGTCTCTAATAACTAATTGTATAATTTGTATTATCCTAGAGATGGATCTGTTGCTGACCATGAATAAATTTAAATACCTTGATGAGACCTTCTCCCCTTATTTTTCTGTATCTAAGTGTACACACATTCATATCTTTTTTAATCTGGTCTCATATGCTAGGTTGCTAAAATTACTAGTCCTCGTTTGCACTCTCTCTAAATATTACCAACTTTTTCCATAGCTATAGGGGATCAAGCTCCACTATTTAAAATGTGCCCTGAAATTTTGTTATTGCTTCTTTTGCATGTTGTCCATAATTTGTGGACACAATATGATATACACAATTTTGTGTTCACAATAACACCTAAGTCCTTCTGTTGAGTCACAGCTATTACTTGGCTACCCATCAAGTATGGATTCCTGATATGATGTCTACCTACATGCATTATTCGACACTTATCAAAGCTAAATTTAATTTGGCACTTTTTATACCTTTTCAATACTATTTACGAATATTGTGACCAATAGTGGTTCCAGTACTGACCATTGCAGTACTTCACTAAGAGCATTTTGTCATGAAATCTTCATGCCACCTAGCACCACTCTCTACTGTCTATCTGAAAGCCATAGCTCAAACTGATTTTCATATCAGGATTAAATCAATATGATGTCCTATCACACTTGTCTGTAGCAAAATCCAAAAAGTTCAAGATATTTGTCAGCGAGATCAACCTTGTCTAAACACATGCTGGGTGTCTCGAATCAATATGTTCCCTTCCAGAAAACAACCATTATATCCGTAATAATTGGTTTAAGCAGCGTATATCCTAAGGATGTTGGTCCTGCATTTACATAACTTCATTCAAAATGGTGTGGTCCCCGCATTGTCCCGACCAGACGCTGCCTCAATCACGCCGTGATCTAGTAGAGAACGCGGCGCCTTGCCCGCGGTATTAACTGCAAAAAAATTGTCGCACCTCTACCACTGACCCACACTAATCTGTATCCGTTCTTTGACAGTAACGCCGCTGCTGCCTCAATCCTGTGTGCCAGGATCCTGCTATCCTGGTTTAGTCTGGCCGCATCGTCCGTCCATCACCTACATCAGACCTTCCTGCCATCCTTCTGAGGTTGGTTTTTTCACCTACATCCTGTCCTGTGTTCTTAGTCGTTGACTTGCTGCTTGGATCCGTGGGTATCAGGCATGGTGAAAATTAAATCTGATGAAGCTGTCGTATGCTATATATGTCTTAGAAATATCAGAAAAAGTAATGCTAAGCGACATGCGCAAAACGTGCACAGGGTGGGGGGAAAAAAACTTTTTAGCAAGGCATGTGAGAGAGAGAGACAATGCGACGGAAGAGGCGGGATCGAGATGTCCGTCCAGACCCGATCGGATGTAGCACTGCTGTGGGTACGTCTGGAGACGATGCCACGCCAACTGCACCAGCAGCAACCACTGACTCTGTCTCCCTCGACTCTGACAGTGATATAGACGATCCCAGCCCAGCTGCTGTCGAGCCGGAAATGAATGACGAGCCCAACAGTGACCCCATGGACGAGACGAGACCGACAAGGACAGCGGTCATGGACACAGACGATGCGATTATAGCGATTATATTACTCATACTTGAACGGTTATGGTTGTTGATGCAATAAAACTCATTTTATGTTCCGAGTGTGTACTACATCATTGGCGTTGAAAGAACGTGGAACGATGGACAAAGACAAGAGAAGCTGTTGATTCAGTTCAACGAATCCAAGTCGCGTTGGGGATATGCAAAATAATTATATCCATGAGATAGTACGATTTTGGTTTCGATGTTGACTGGTATTCGTAGAAACTATCCACATGTCCAGTCACACTCGCGATCATATCGATTCGAAGTTCAGCCATGCACAATTAAAAGTTGTTATTGGCTTGGTTAGTGCTTCCGTTGATGGCGTCGGTGCTGACTGTTCAGATGCCTCATTTCACTTTTATATTAAATGTTGATGGTGTGCTGTATTATTTATTTACAAAGCCCAGCTGTTTGATCGAGTTGCGGCATGGCCTTCACCAGAGATGATGCTCCCTTGAGACCAAATGACTAAGGACATAAACACATCACAAAAGCAAAACAAAAGCAGTGTCAGTATTAGTAACATTGCCGTAGTTACGCTCCAGTTACAGCCGAAAAGCAGACGTAGAAATATGCAGGCAGATGATTCGAAAGTGCTGTCAGACACCGACACTGAACTGGTGATACGGTCGTTCTGCGGGCACTGGTTCAGCATTTGAGGACGTGACAGGTCACGGGTATGATGACAGTTATCTGGATTGCATAGGTCAGCACCGCCACCCAGGGATGTAGGCTTCGTGATCAGGTCTGCATGATGAGGACTGGTCAGCGAGGCAGTGGCCAAGGTGGATGGTACCTGTAACACAATACCAACCAATCAAATACACCCACATGCAGTTCATAACATTTCGGTGAGGCCATCATGCACATTGTACATGCGGTTTTAAGTGGCAGGTGCTAGATGTGCGACATTTATCTTCTCCAAGGGACGCAACAGTCAATTACTTCGCATTTACCTTTGTACCTTTGCACGCATCACGGTCTGCCATCATACACATTGAGGAAAACCACAGCCATCAAGCACCCGGCATGCACAGCTGAAACAAACACATCCAAGTATAAAATGCAATGTAGGTCTTTGATAGGGCGGTGCACAGGTGTCCTTCCGCCATGTGTGGCCAAATTAATGTGAAGAAGTACCGAACAATGGAATTGCCTGTTTAATTTCAAGCACCGCGCTACATTCATGAACTCAATAAAGAAAGGAAGAAGCAAAATGAGAAGCATGTGAAGGTACTGACCCCAAAAATGTGGTTCAGGAAGAGTGGACGCAACATACAATTTGTCCAAATTTGTATGATTATGTTTGCCACTCTGGCCATGTGTTTATTTTATTAGTATGATGGCGCAATCTGGGTTTTCATCATGATGCATCTATTCAGCGTTTTTCATCTTTCACTATCTCAGAGTGATTTTGTTTTTCATCCGCACAGGTATTGAAAAAGTAATTTTAAGACACTGTCAGTATGCCGGATCCTGTTGTTGGACTGATGTAGTATTTTAAACTTTCGAGGCGTACGATACTTTAGGGTGAGATTTTTCATATAAATCCCGAGCTTCGCGAAACGTAACTTTTTGTAAGTACTTGATGAAAATAATTTTTTTTTTCTCGAGTAGCTAGAACAGGTGCGGTCAAACGAAGTGTGGGGATCCTGTCCTCTGCCACATTTCACACAGAAGGGCATCTCGGTGGCACACTGCTCGCCTGTATGGTCGGGAGATGCACACCTGCCACATAATTGGTTCCGACAAAGTTGGTTTGTGTGGCCATATCTTTGACACCTGAAGCAACGCATGGGGTTGGGGATGAAAGGTCGCACCTTAACACAAATGTAACCCACCAGTATCTGAGAAGGCAACTCCGTCCTATTGAAAGGTAGAATGACATTGTTCGTCGAAATTAATTATCCACCTCTTCTCACCTTCATCTTCCTCGCCACAGTCACTCCGAATTCCGACAGCCCATCCACTATCTCGTCCTCCGGTACGTCCATAAGGTCAAAGCAATTTATCAGTCCTCTCGAAGTGTTCTTTGTTTTATGTGCTTCAACTGTAATTGGAATTTTCACGTTGTGAGTTTCGTTACCTTTGCGCACACTGTAAACTAGTTCGGAACTTCTTAACGCTTTTTCCGCTCTGCTCCGGTACCGCAAACTCGACTTCGAGTCCACCTTCTTTCAACCTCTCGCATCGAACAATCTCGCCAAATCTATCACACGTGTTCAGTCTTTGAAAGGGGGACAGGGATGCGAGTTCATTCGCTTGGGAGCGAAAAACTAACACTCGGGGCCTCGACGATGAGCTGTCCCAGATTCTTCCTGGGCTGAAAGCACACCGGCCCCCGGTAGGGGAGCCGTTATTCTGGCCACTGCGAGTGACCAGAAATAGTTTTTTGGTTGTGGTTTGTCATATAGGTGTGATTATTATT
Source organism: Ashinkailepas kermadecensis (assembly GCA_034440615.1). Taxonomy (NCBI): domain Eukaryota; kingdom Metazoa; phylum Arthropoda; class Thecostraca; family Neolepadidae; genus Ashinkailepas; species Ashinkailepas kermadecensis. The sequence goes on from JAOTOM010004440.1 coordinate 141,854, forward strand.
CAGCCCCACGGACGTCCCACCGCGCTGGGGCCCTACTGGGGGGACGCCTGGGTCCCGGGAACGTGAGGACGCCAGACGTCCGCAGAGCTATACGGGGCGGGCGACGCCATCACCCGGCCGGAAGAGAGGGACTCACCACCCCGACCGGGATCCAGCGCCGCCCACCCCTTGACCCCAGCCGGTCGGGCCGGGAGATACTGGGAAGAATCCCAGGTCCCCCGGCCCGAGAAGACCAGCCACTTGAACTGTATGGGGCCCTACGGGCCCGCCCGCCCCTCCGGGATATCAGGACCAAAGAGGCGTGTTGGTCCCCGTCACAACTAGCACCGTGCGGCGGGGGACCTCAGCCTCCAGGACTCCGTCAGCCCCGGGGGGCGAGCCGAGGGGGCGCGGCTACCCCGATACAACTGAGCTGGTGGGCAGGACAGGGGAAGTTCTCCTACCTGCTCATGATAGGGAGAGTTGGTGGTGTGGGGCCAGGTGAAGGACATGGATGTTGAGATGAGATTGGCATTGGAATGGGAGCGTATGGATGGAAGGACGAGTGAGGCACTCTTAGTCTCACCCCTCACCGGTAAGATGGTCGCCGGATCATTGGGGCACGCAATCCCCCCCCCCCACCACGGAAAGGTGGTGCCTCGTCGGGGGTGGGGTGGGTGGGTGGAGAGTGTGAGATTCGAATAGTAGAAGCTTGGTGAAATCGATTACTTGGTGTTGGTGATTTCCCAGCTAAGTTACTGGTGTTGCCGATAGGTAATACCAACGTCTGAGTAAAGCGTACCAAGGGTGGATCTAGGAATTTCATGGCGGCACTTGTCTGGAGGCGCGTCATCCCCTCGAAGTGGCGCCATGGCCCGTGGGTGCACTCGATAACACTGAAGGGGTGCGTTTGTTTGTTCTCAAAGGGGCGCCTGTCCTCTTAGACAGGCACCTTGGGCTGAAAAAGGTTGAGCGGGGAGGTGTCGGGGTGGACTCAGGCCTACCATCAGTACTTTTTCTCGGGCCAGGTGGGCGGCCATTTTATGAGTGGCACATGCCCCGAGTCCCCCCTCCTTTATCCACCCCTGGGGCACACTTAATGGTAGATCATACCGCCTTGCCGGTGGCCCAGCTTAAGGACCTGGCCCCTCGTGGTGCTTTGGAAGGAAGGCGCCTTGTCCTCAACTTGCATGGGGGAGAGGCATGGCTCCCTTAGCCCCCTGGAGCCGCCACTGATGAGACCTGCACATCGTCGTGTGATGTGATCTGAGTTGTGTACCTGGTGTCACCAGCGGTTGGTGTAATGCTTCGTATATAATGCATGACACTCTTTTCTCGTTGCTTCCTCATTTCATTCTATCATTGATACTATATTTTAGTCTGATCACTTGCATTTGTATCTCATGGTTTAGGGCAATGGTGGGAGAGGAATATTAATTGTCCAAAAGCAGAACATAACAGCTTGTAAAATTATTCCTGTCTGAGTGAAGGGGCGCAGTCAAGGGTAGGGGGTGGGGGCCCACTGCTCCCCTTAGCATCCAAAAATATACTAGATCAAATCAGACATTTTGAGATTTTCCCACGCAAAACCAGACATTTTCAGCTCGCTTCGCGCGCCGCAAATGGTCTTCGCTTCACCTCATTTTTTTGGTTACCCCTCTCCATTGAGAAAATTGTTGCTGCGCCCCTATCTGAGTGTAATTTTCCAACCAAATTATGCGATTTCAGAACTGAAACCACCGTACTGTGCATGGATTACTAGATTTCCGAACTTAACATCGGCCGGAGGATCTCAGCATTGCGCATAAGGGGAGGCCAAGGGGAGATCCAGGCTTTTTATGGGAGTGGGCATTCTTCTGGGGAGGGGGGTCATTTTCTTGGAAGTGCGCCACTGCGAAAGTCCTCGAGGTGCGCTTTCGGCTGAAAATGCATTGAGCGCGTGGGGGCAAGGGTGGGGGTGCACTTGGAATTCATTGAGCGCGTGGGGATGGTGCACTTGAATGTACTGAACGTTTTTCGTTTTACTGACGTCTTTTACTTTCAAGAGGGCGCCGTTTCCTCTCAGAGGAACCCGTTGGTTAAATATCCTTTGAGCGAGGCGGGTTTCACTGTAGCCTGCCCAGAAGGGCGCCTTTTCCCGTTAAGAGAGGCACCACCTTTTCATGGGGGGGGGGGTGGCCTGATGTCGTCCCTAAATCTGTTCCTGGAGAAGGTGCCCTCTAAAAATACGTACAATAACGTATCTATTGCCTGCCTAGAACCCATGCCGATATCCAACACATACAAACCTCAACCAAACAACAGGCCCTGCCCTAACCATAAACCATGAAGAAAAAACAGTACTACGAGGAAAGATCGTCACCCATCGGTAAGCAAGCATTAGCACACTCCACATTGGTCAATAAATACTCATCATGCCATGTTTCAATATAATCTCCTTGACGCATTGAAAGGTGGCGCACATGCACGGGGGTGTTTAATTCGCATGATGGAAGTTTCCATTTAAGTTTTCCTCCTTATATTCCTTTTTTTTCGGGAATCCTCGGCTGGGAACCAACGCCATGAATTTAGAGGCACAGCTCACATCCAGGTCTCTAAAGGGTTGCTGAAATATTACGCGCAAAGCTATTGAAATCCGGCACCAACAACCTCCCAACACATACTCTCAACGGTAGCGGGCCGCAGTTTGCTGACTCCCGCATCACAGTCACCTGCGCTGCCATCTGGTGGCAGAAACGACGCGTTGTCTCCCATTGTACGGCAATGGAGTTTGTATGCACGTTTCTTGAAATATAGGATGATGTTATTCAGAAATTGACAATTTTCCGCCGATCAATCAATCATGCAATCGGACAGTCCAGTTGTCGTATTCTTATACTACTTGAAATCTGGTAATTTGTTTAATTGAAAGAATCGGGTACAATTATTGATTCGATCCCAGCATTCGTCAGTTCCAAAGATGGTTTGAACCACCATATGGCCAGTCGGATATGCATTTTGGCATTTATCCTGCCAGCACTGGGGACAATTTTACTTTGACCCCATGACAATCTTCTCAAATTCCTACGCTCGGTGCAAATTAACACCTAATATAACATTGTTTTACATCCTTTCGATATCTTTTCGGCATCCATATACCAAGCTACTCGTCACGTGTACAAGCGCAAAATGTTTCGCAATTTATAATAAGTACTATAAATATTGATAGAAAATACATATCAAAACATCCCTCAGAATTCCACCCTGAATACATCCTAAATATCGCCATAATACTTTCCATTAACGTGTCAAACCAGCCTGAGAGCTGTTCAGGTGCCCAAGCCTGTTATAGACCACAGCAAAACCATCTGCGCCATAACCGTATACCGCCCAGCGACTCATATTAGCCAGCTGACTTTGTAAACAAACGCATCCCAGAATGATAAAAGTTCTGAAAAATTAAGCTAAAAAAGCTCTAAAAATCTGATGAGTGGGGAGGCGGGGTACACTCGAACCTTACTGAAGGGGTGATTTTTCCCTGCCAGAGCGGAGCCACCATATTCCATGGGGAATGGGGTCCTGGCATACGCCCCCAGCGCCCTCTTCCTGTAGCCGCCCATGGATAGACAAAGGCATCCTGCTTCGTTGAGGAACTTGGATACATGGTTGTTGACTTGGGCAGGTAGGTTTAAGGGCGAATCTAGCCGGTCGGATTCGGGCGGGGGGCTTCCGATAAGCCGTGAAATATTCCCGATAAATCCCACAAATTGACCCATGTGCACATAAAGACTGGGAAATGTTTGTGAGAGGATGGGGAGGGGTGCGCTCCGCGATCCTATCTCCTTCTTTGTTGAATGGAGGTGTGGGCCTGATCACACTGAGTGGCTTCCTTTCCTTCTCAGATGGGCGCCTTTGGATGAACACTCCGTTGAGTGGTGGGGAGGGGGAGGGGGTGAACTAGAGGCTTCCTAGTTGGGTGCCACTGCTGCATGAGGGGGAGCTGGCGCATGCCCCTCAGTACCCCCCACCACCTGTACCTGCCCCTGGTACAGTAAAGCCTTCGCAATAGAGCGTCACTGTCCGATCGGTGAGGAGTCGTTTTCTGATCGAGGGAGGGGCAGGAACTCGCCCCTGGTGTCCCCACTCTGAATCCCTAACAGTAATGTATCCCGACAGCCTACATCTCACCCTTTCGACTTAGGAGTGGATGGAGAGGCGCAGTCCCATGACTCTTCCAAAGAGGAAATCCCAGTAATAAAGGATGGGCCATGTTTGATGATTAAACATCCATTGGACAAAGACATCACTTTTGGGGGAGGAGGGAAATTTTGACATTGTATCTTATGCAAATCCCATGGGGTAATGTAACATCGTATCCTATTGTGTGGTGGAAGACGAAAAAGTAGATGCCCTATGGATGTCGTGCCCCGCAGGCGTCAATTTGTACTGATGGGCTGCCCAATATTTTCATAACTTAACATGCCATCCGATAGCCGGGCCTAATGCATTGTTTCGCCCCGAGGCCAAATACAATGCTCCCCAAATAGTGCCCTCGAACAGACACCTCTGCTCTTTGTATGACAACTTGTTCCTACGCCGCTGGAAGCAGCTGTTCATGGCGAAAGATAAAGCAGTCTCAGCTCAGGCCATTGTTTCTCAAGCGGGGATCATTTCGCCCTTGTCTTTCCTTTCCTCGGTGGTGCTACTGGGTGAGGTGTTTGGATCACCAAATTGTTACAGGGCCCGTGTATACATTAGCATGTTATGTTGTGTATACGTCGTCAGACCCCACACCATGTTCCAAATAATTTCTGCTTTGTCCCTCACGGCTTTGGTGTAAAGTTGCATACAAGTTGCGGGGGCCACGGTACCCGGAAGGTTCCAGAAGACCCTTGGAATTTCAGTTTCAGCAGCAACGCTGTTTTGCATGTAAAGAAAGGACCTAACCTTGTTGGCCTAACCTGGGACCAACAGTGGTCCCGGGAGCAGATCCAGCAATTTTAAAAATGACTGCACCTGCTATGAGCACCAAAATTCACAAAATTATTCAGCTGCAGTCGCCATCTAAAGCCGCGTGAACGAACAGTACAAAATCGGCTGGAGGGAACCTATTTTTGAACGAAAATCGCGAAAACGGCTGACATGGACTGTACAGTTCGCCAAAAAAAAAACGCCGAAAAAAATCCCAAAATGGTGCCGGCTCGAAATCAACTCCCAAGGGGCACAAGAATAGGGGATGGCAGTTCACGTCTTTTTACCCCCTTTGATCCGTCCGTCCCGACCGACCCACTCAGCTCGCTGTTTTTGTTTATATTTTAAGCTCTGCATGTGAATTGCACAATTTCCTTGAGAATCCAGAAAGGAATTCCGACCACGCCGCCCAAAGTGGCCGATTTGCAAGCGCAGACCTGAAGACTATTATCATACCTTGACAACTTTACACCTGCTTTTTAAAGACATATGACCCAGTGGGCCGCAAATGTCACTCTTTTCTCATGATTATAACCTGCATGGTATTCTTATGATAATCGTAGATAACTGATGGAGAATCGCATTCCAACCGCAATTGTCCAGCCCTTCTTGACTGGGCCAAGACACGTTTAATGGGCATGTTTTAATACATTTTTCATGTCATTTCCGGTTAGCTTTCGCGGGCAATACGTAAAGATCAAACATGCAACATTCATGTATATCATGTAACATCACCAGAGGGAATCATGGCATAATACATTTCCGTAAGATACTTCTTCAATTTAAGATCAGATCGATAATGTTCAATTGAAAGAACGATCCTAAATTGCTGTAGTTCTCCATAAGCTGAGGCTGCTGGAGCTGCCACTAATGTCATGCAGCACAGCCATGTATCACAGGTGCTGTTCTGGTCATTTTGTATTTTCTTGATCAAGGATGGTTGTTGGATGGCTTCATGGTGGCCTATTGGCAGAACGCAGGAACCAGGCTGGGTAGGGCAAATCCTGAAAGCAGAATGGTAAATTTGAACATATTTTACCTGGTAATATGAGCCACAGCAGCAGAGTAGCCAGGGTTTACATGAAGCAGGGAAGAGTGTTAACAACATATAACAATAGCAAGGGGCATTTTCAAGAGAAAAAAACAACAACATAGAAGGTACAACAAAGATCACATGAAGCATACCGCAGGCAGTATAGAACACCACAAAGAGAGCATAGCACCTGCAACAAACGCAACACAAAGCATACAATGACACGCTTAAAACCGTGTGTTCCACTCTGTAATCCGCATATTAATTCACATGAAAAAGCATGCCTTTTACTGCAAGGGCGAGGAACAACCTGTCTGAGCCTTTATTGGTATAGCCAAGAGGTGAAGCTTACTTTATGAGCATGATTTGTCTGTGACCACCACGTTTGGGTTTGGCTTGCTGGTAGGAGCCAATCAAGGCATTTGTCATTGAACAGCTTTGCGTTTGCAGGCCATTGATACACCGTGTCTACACTTACTGTGGGGGGGGGGGGGGGCTAACACCAAGCGATTATTCAAGATTACCTTAAAAATGTTTGTTTCTGGTGAACTTCCATATGAACGGGAATTATTGAACCATGCTACGCTGTGCCGAGCAACCATTTTCTGTGTAAAATGTATGCACTTAGTTGGGTAACCTCCCCCATAGTACATGTTAGAAGATATGATCATGTAGGATACATTCAGTTTTTCTTAGCTGTAGATATTACATCCACAAATTGCTTGCCCATATTTTTCGTATTCACACATAAAAACAGTTCCTTCCTTCAACCAAATTCAACAGCTGCAATTGAGATTGAACACTTCATGTGTCCCAAAATGTACATCTAAGTACCGACATTTTACGTTTTTCCTCACATCTGGCAGTTTTTTTCTTATATAGAACACCTAACTCAAAGTATATTTGAGAGCACTGCCAAATGGTAATGTACACAAAACCGTGACCTCAGGCTATGGATATATCAGCTTTAAACCAATGCATGTGCCTTGCCCATTTTAAATTCAAGAGAGTCTGTACAGCGAGCATTGCAAATGAACTTCAACAGAATATTTCAAACCTTTATTAGCTGAGGAACATTCCGTATTAGAAACACAAATGATCATACCTTCATGAATAACCGAAATAAATTGTGCTATCTCCAAGATAAATACTGAAATAATATATTCCCAGAAATCCAAGGATATTTAACGTCGGAAAAAGCATAGAAATCGCGCAACTGTCCATCTTACTCGACATCATTTTGGCATCCGCATAGAAATCGCGCAAACTATCCATCTTACTCGACATCATGCTGGCATCCGCATGCATTGAGATTCCAGTACAGCTAATTTCACCATAATTTACATCCGAGTATTTGGGACATGATTTTCACAAGACCTAAAAAGTGTTCAATGATTCATCGAAGAGCTATGAGATGAAGCATTCTTAATTGCATGTTTAAATTGGGGTTTTCAAGGTGCTGACATCAACTGATTAATACCAGGAACCTGGGAAAACATTTGCTGTCAGGACACGTCAACTTCGTGCAGGAGACCGGGACAGGCTTGTGATTCTGGATCCGGAGGTTCTCTGGATCCCAGAGATATAAATATATCGCGGTCTGCTGGGGGTTAGCAGTCTTTTTAACCAGTAAATGGTTTCTACCAGTTAATACCACTGGCATGGATTCTTGCCAGTATTTTGCCAAACCTGGTTTAAAGGTATATTGAAGAGCTCAAGAACTTCTAGAATAGCATACCAAAAAATAAACGGACATGAAGTTATTTGTGGAGGTCGTTCAATGCTGCATGTCGGTAGAGTGAACAAACTGCTTTTCGTGAGTGCATACTATTCTTGGCACAAGCATTGCAATGTTTTCACTTTGCTTGCTTAGCGATTCAATGCTTGTAAAGGTTAGTTAGCTATTATTTGGGTTTTAGAGCGCTTCGACCGTCTCGGATCATTCGCGCCCAAATGCTTGTAAAGGAGAATAAAGCACATCGTCTGAATAATTAGAGAGGGAAATAGCCACGGGTCATCAACCTATGCTACCCACAAATACCAATCTTTCCACGGATTTGGGTCACCTTATTTCGCCATCTTGAAGAAAAACAATTAATTTCATAGATATAAACTAAATAAAATATAAATATACTCTTAAAAAAAATATTATTTTCCTTTTTAGCGCTCTGGCGAGGAACATATTATTTTGGGGGGGGGGGCTTTAGGGTGCTTCGACCAGTTTTGATCATTCGCGGAACATATTATTTCATCAAAATCACACAATTTCATCATCGAGGAAAGGTCATCGTGTGATTTTGACGGATTAAAGATAGTACGAAAGGAAAAAAACATGCAACCATCACAGCAAACTCCACAATGCGATCAGTGCTAAATGAGCAGTGTGATTATCGATTAGAGACAACTTAAAATAGGATCGTTTGTTGCATTTCAATTTATCAAAAAGGACAGTGAACACCAATACTTAAGAAACTGAGCAGAACCGCGAGAATACCCTCACCACTCATTATAAATGTTCAGCAATCTTACACCTACCAAGGTTGAACACAACTAGATGTGCTAATCGCCATTTATGCAGCACTCACGGCACATTTATTCCTCAAAAATGAAAAACCGCGGTATACGTTCCATTCCGGATTGGCAGAGATTTAGATAATACGCATAGCCATCTAAACGTATAATATATATTTTTACAATTCACGTAACTGCCATGCCACTGTATCCCATACTGCAAACAAAATTAGGTAGGAAGTTGAAATTTTAACAAAATATGTTTATTTCCAATGTAGGCAGGTACCAACGTGATCCTGATGACTCATGAAAGTCTGATGAAAAAGTGCCATCAAGGCAAGAATGGGGTTTTATTCCAGCTTTGGAGTACACTTATACCAAACTTCCATACTACTGTCAGTAAACAACATTTTCGATATCATCTTTTGATGACAAGTCTCATACTCAATCGACGTATTTGTAGCTCAAACTTGTCACGTTTCTGTTTACACGTGCAACTGTAAAGTATCATATCAAATCCTTGTACCGTCTGCAGGATAATCAGCCACAAAAGAGCTTAAGAAATCGCAAATGCTGAATTGGATGGTGGATATTTTGTGACTTAATATTCACTGGCATTGGCGTTGCCAGAGGTGTAGAAACGTCTAAAAAGTGGGAGGGGCTAAAATCCCTTTTGAAGTCGATTCTTACCATGCATCGCCATAGCATTAATGCTAAACTTCCATGAAAAGTGGGGGCATGGCCCCTCTGCCCCCATGTTCCTACACTAATGCGCATCACCAGAATTCCTAGGTTTGAGGACAAAAAGCGCATTGAGTCGGTTTGTCACCGGGGAAAAAAACTCGTCAATCTACCCTGATTTTTGTTTCTGGATTTGGGAAAAGTCCCCATATATAGGGCACTATTTTTAGATTGGAGGGGGAAATGTGTGCTGGCAGGGGTTGAACTATATATATATTTTTTTTTTTTGGGGGGGGGAGGGGCATTCATTTCAGATTTTAACATTAGGCCTATAGTTATCAGTGGCGTACATATGATTTGCGCCAGGGAGGGGGGTGGTAAAATAGTTTGAAGGGGCCCACCTGCCCCCATTAAAAACGTCCCGGATTTCGACCACGATATATTCAAAGGGGTCCATTTATATTTGTTTTTAATAATTAGTGACCGACTTAATTGTCTTATAGATGGGACCCAATCTACCACCATCGTTTCTGGATTTCAACCCTAACTCCCCCATCTCTGATTAAATATGCTCCCAGATTGGCTACCGAACCAAGACCCTAGCTGGGTGTTCTTTTTGCACCCGTTGCGTTTTTCTTCGTCTATGGACGTGTTGCAGGGTTCCGGCATCTTTTTTGTTATAAAAATGGTACATTTTCGATACCCAGCTTTTTATGGTTTTGTTGCTTTTGTGTGCACCGACGAAATTTTTCAGAAAATGCCCGGCGCGTTTTCGAAAACCCCGATGTGTGTACTTAGTGCCCGGTCTTTTTGTTCCTATTCAGGACCATGTTGCTTTTTGCGGGCCCCAGTCTGTTTTTGAGGAACCCATGCGGTCTGATGGCCCAGGTGGTGCTTTGAGGACCTCCGATGTGTTTTTCTTTTGGAGCTACCAGTGTGTTTATTTAGAGCTGCAACGCATGTTTCAAGGCCTTTTCGCTTTTTTCCTCCCGTGGTGCAACCGTGCATTTTCGGCCTCCCGTGGTGCTCTTCGAGCCCCCCTGTGCTTATTTAATGTTTCGACGCACATTTCTGGGACCCCAGCAGGACTTTGGGTGCTCCGGCATGACTTATCGGCTTCCCGGTCCGACCTTTCGGGCTCAGGAGCGTGGTTTCGGGGTGACCCGGCGCCAGTTTTGTGGGTTCGAAGCATTTTTTGGTGACTCCTGAATTTTGAATATTTTATTTTAAAAACAAATTGACGAGTTTATTTTAAATTTTAAATGAAAACGAAATTTAAAAATAAAAAAAATTTGTAATAATTTTTATTAATCATTTATTTCGTTCAAATTTTAAAGAGTTTATTGAACATTTTAAAGAGTTCCGGCCTGATTTTTCGGGCTCCCGGCGCCGTATGCATGTGTCCCGGCGGGATTTTTCGAGCTCCGGTAAGCTTCTTCGGGCCGTATGATATTTTTTTACGGCATCTGGTGGTGTGTTCTGGTGGTATGTTTGGAGCTCTGGAGGGATTTTCCTGGCTCGGACATTGATTTTTCGGATTCTCTTCTTATTTTGGAAGGCTCCAGTTTAATCTTGTCACGTCCCGATGCGATTTTTAGGGGCCACGCTACGCGAATTTTTCGAAGCCCCGACGATGGTTTTTGATGCTCCAACTCTAACTTCTGGGACTACCGACGGAAATTTTGGGTCTAGCGCGATATTTGGGGGGCTCAGCTCGAGTTTGCAGGGCGCGTGCACTTAGCACTATTTCGGCGGCCCGGCGCAAATTTCCGTACCCGCAGTGATTTGTTTTGTACCTGTTGTTTGAAGCCTCTACGCGAATTCTGGGGTCCCGACGCGAATTCATGGGGCCCCAGTGCGATTTTTTGGGACCCCGATACACATATTGGGAGCCTACCCCTTCAGGAGGGAGGGGGGATTCGCCACTTTGGTACACTATTGCGGCTGTTCAGTGTTTTTTTTCCAGCCGATGGAACCCTTCAGAATAGAAAGGCCGTTCGGGGCGTTTTCTTTCTGGGCCTGCTCTGAATTTTCCGGTGCTCCGGTCGATTCGATGGGGTCCTTTGTAATTTTTTTGGAGGACAGAATTCTACTTTTTGTAAGCCCCTTGCGCGATTTGTTTGGGCCCCGGTTCAGATCTATGGGTGCCCAGTGAAATTTGTCGGTGCCCCAACTCGTTTCTCTTCCAGGGCCCGAAGCGTTTTTTTGTGGGAGAGGAGGGGGGGGGGTCTGACGGAATTGTTGTGGTCGCAGTGACATTACATCATTTTTTTCGGGAAGATAGCTGCGACTTTTAGGACTCTGGCTCGACCTTGGCTCGAACTTGGCTCCCAGTGTGATGTTCAATGGCAGCGACGCGACTTTTAGGGATCTCAGTGCAATTTTTTGCGCCTCGTCATTTGTTGGAATCCCTAGCGCTAGTTTTAGTGGCCTTGACACGTTTTTGAGAGCCCAACATGTTTTGGGGACTTTTGGCGCAATTGTTGGGACCCTAGAGTGATTTTCCTTGTTCGGATGACTTTTTTTCGTTGCCCGGCTTCATTTTTTTTGGGCGGTCCCATGAGACTGTTGGGTCCCCGGTGAGACCTATCGAGCCCCTGGCGTGATTTTCATGGGCCCAGTCCGTCTTTTGAGGTCCCTCACTGTGATTGCAAGGACCCCGGCACGACTTTTTTGGCCCCCAGTAGAGGTTGAGTACTAGAGGTTCTGATATGTCCCCTTCACACCAATTCAGCTTTTGCTCTGCAATAATATACGTAATGTAAACATCAAAAACATGAGAGCAAAACTGGTATGAATTAATTGCATTTGTTTACATACCTATGCTTGCCACATACAGTAAATCACTAGAGTAAAGTAAATGGTTGGTAACCCTGTCTTTTCGGTCAGATCCTCACCCCATCTCCTGGGTCATTATATACCCCCTCTAATTTCATTTTGGGGAGGATTTTAAAAACAAAACTTAGTTGGAATCAGAAATGGTCCCAAAATGTTTGGCCAACCAAAAAAAGGTATTTTTGAAACATGAAAAATATTAAGCTTTCGAGTTTTCATGTTTGAATGGGTAGAACGCACCGAGAAACTTTGCTTTAAGTAAGCCTCATAAAGAGTGTTTACTCTAGCCGGAATCTTCGATTTAGCCCTCATGGGCAAATATGCAAAACAAATGAGTCTTGAAAAATGCAAACAAAAAATATCGTGCATTTTATTGCATCCCTGAAGATAAGTAAACGCTGAAAGTTTCATTCAAATATCTCTACCCGTTAAAGCGTGACGACTTATTGAACTTTTTGGAGTTGACCTCACTTGATTGTGACTAACTCGATGACCGTGGAGGACCTGACCTCAAAACCTTTACACAACACGTCATATTGTTGGGGAAAAGAGTATGCCAAATGTCGGCGGCTGCCAAGCGCCGTTTTTCACTATCCGCGGAAAACCTTCGGTGCGGGGGGGAGACCGTGGAAAAATATCCCCCGAGACAGCGCAGGACAGGACAGGTTAAAGCACTTGGATGAAATAGTCCAATTCACTTCGCACAGAAGTTCATGAAACTAGCCTTGCCTGGTCACTTCAACCATAGTTTTAACTGACTTCAATTATGGTTTTAACTGGTTGTAACACCAGATAGATAAACTGTCTGTCCAGATTTCTGGTTGATAAATGATAAAGCTCTGATTTTTGGTATTGGTGCATACCTCATACTTTTCTTCAATTGCCAGCATGGAATGACTTCATGCTTGAAATTTTCCATACTGTGATAGTTTTTGTTATCCAGCCAACTCAAATATATTATTTTTTTGTGTTAAAATATTCACTTATCCAGTCATTCTTGAATTAATCATGTCCTATGCTTGGTGACCATCAATGAGATAATTTTGAAGAAAGCTTACAAAGAGATAATGCAATATTTCCTTTTGTCATGGGTGTGCTGCATGGAGGTGGGTTTTCGGCCCAAACCACTCAAAGAAGACTTTGTGTTAGGAGTGGCATGCATTAGATAGGCTGCACCCAAGATGTACCATGCACATCTTCATGAAGATGTCCATGGAGGGATACACACCAGCATTTTATGCTCATTTAATTGCAATATGGTTAGTTATTTGGGCTTTAGGGCGCATCGACTGCATTGGTCATTTAGTAATTGCAATATGTATAACATATTTAACTACTGGTGTGATGTGAGCCCACCAGAAAGAGGAAATTTGATGTTCTGTTAAAAGATAAAAGACGGGCCAAAACTTCAGTAAATTGATATACACTGTGTGCATATCATCACAAATGAACTCACCTAATATTAGGCATATGATTCATCCATATCAGAGCAGCCATATTATATGGTCAATCTGAATGATGCTCTTCGGTTTAGAGTATCACATAGGGGTCATCAATTCAGGTTAGACAAATTGAGGTGTAGGACAGTCAAGCGACAATAGGTCTTCAGTCAAAGGATTGTTGATCAGTGGAATAGGCTGCCTGCTGACGTTGTGGGGAGTTCCCACTGAATGTATTAAAAAGTATGGTGGACAATTTTTTTTAGACAAGAAAATCTTGTTTTTGAGTTATAATTAGTGATGAACAGGGTGAGATTTATGCTAAGTAAGTGTGCATGGCACAGACCCCTTTAAGCAGGCATGGATGCAGTTTGAAAATTATTGGTAAGGCATTCAATCTGCATGTGTTAAGAGGGATCAAGGGAATAGGGCTGGATAGCTAGGGTAGATAGGTATTTATAGGTGTGTAGGATGTTGGTGGATGGTTTCTTTAGGATGTGATGATGGTTGGGGTGAATCTTTTTACCAGGCTTATGGTATCTTCCATTTACAAACTTAACTGGATGGGCCCTTGTGGCTCTTAAGTCTAAACACTTTATGACTATATATTCTCATATTTCATACCACATCATACCAGATATGGCTTACCCAGAATTCTGAAATGCATTTCTAGTAAGGTCAAAGGCATGGGGCTAAGACATCAATACCAGAACTAACTAGACATTAAAATGTGTATATGGCATGTATACAATGGTACTGAAAGATGGACATATCAATTGTTTATATATTTTTCCTTGACATAAACATACAAATTAAATGGTCAGTATAAATGCTTGCAGTAAATGCCATCCCATTTAGGGATGGTTCCAAAGGGTCAAATTTATGACTATCCCATCACCCTTTGGTTCCAAAAGGTGCCCATGGTCATGTCAGGTGCTTTGGCACCAGGCATTGTCAGTGACCAGATTTAACCTCATTGCACAATATTTCTAAATATTAGGCTCATTTCAACTCATTCAGGCTAAATTGTTACTAAAAAAATGTGCATCCTAACCCCTTGAGTTAGTGACAGATCCAGGAGGGACCACAAGGGACATGTGTCCTCACAGAAAGGCAGCACAGCATTCCTCTGACCGGAAAAGTACACACTCACCCTACATTCTTTTTTCAGCTGAAGGCATGCTTCTGAGCAGAACAGGCATCACTCCTTGAACCAGAGTTGGAAACATGTCTTGGATGCATATCATGCAGAACATTATGTTCACCAGGAATTAATTCCCCTTTCTTTCTACTAAGTAATAAATGGAGTTGTTAGAAAAGGACTGCAAACTCACTGTAATTTGATAAGCATGCCCCAAACTGATATGGGGGTAAAAAAGTGTTTGATGTCAGAAATAGGAACAAAATTACCCTCTCCAGCCTAGAAATCCTCTCTCGTAATCCAGAGTTACAGAGCACGAATCCAATCCTGCCAAGAACACCTGTGCACCCACCTTGAAATTGTCTTCATCATCCTAGGGTTCAATTATGCATCCCCTGAGCTTTGGTAGGCATCTCTTGATAGCATGTGCCTCTTAAGCAGTGTTAAAATAATGGTTTTTCATTATGTGTGAGATGCCAAAACAATTACAGTAGGATGTATAAATGTTGTCATGGAGGCATGCCAATTAAAATATCATTTCAGTTCTTGAAACTCAATTGGAGCCAATACAGCACTCATAAGTCAGTATTTTGCATTCAATTTGTGTGACATCTAATATATGGATACCTATGCTAATGATAATGATTTCAATATGATAGTCCCAGCAGATGACTGCATGATAGATAACCTCTGTACATGAAATTGTATTATAAGATGCTTGTGTATCATAATCTGTAATGGTGAGCATGAGCATGACAGATTTACACATACTACTCAGAAACAAGTCATGGAGACTTCATGAGCACACATCAACAAGCATGATGTAGATACTTCCTTGGAAAGGATGTCTACTCAGTGCTCAAAACATGGTACATTCCACTCTATTTCAGGAATAATTTATCACTGCTCTCAAAGCTACACCCTTGCTGACAAAATTCTAGATTATCCACTGTGACATTTCATGTAACCAATTCAGGAAGCAAAATGGTAAGTTTGTGCGTTTAACATAAAATAAATGCTGTTGTATGCCATAAAACATAAAATAATGTTTTATGAATTATTCGATTTTTTTCTCTAATAAACATTTATGAATGAGATGAAGATGAAGACATGAAGATGTGTATGATGATGCTATCACTCATTTTTTCTGCAAATGCTTACTTTCCAGTTGGGAAGCAAAACAAAAACACCAGAAAAGGGACAGCATAGGTGATATAGCATGAAAATGCTTAAGAAAATAAAAATGCAACATGACCTAGCCCAACCTCCCTTTTCAGAAAAAAAAAGTCAAAATGGACACTTCCAAGCTTTTTTTTCTCAGAATTTGTATAATTAAAAAGCTGAGCGCAACCTAATATAGCCTAAACTGCTTTAAAGCAAGCCTTGCTTGCTTTGCACTTTGCACTTTGCTTGCTTTATGGAGGTAAAAGGTGTGTAAAACCTTACTTCTGAACACCTTAAATCACAATAAAACTGCAAAACTATTTTTTGGGGAAGGCATATAGTACTTGTTATGCATTGGTTCCCACTTAAATTTTGGAATTCAAGAAAACAGCATTGCCAATTCTTCAAACTGTGCAGGCTGGTGGTTATTGAAGGTTAGCATCAGCATGTTTTCTTTTTAAAAAGGTAATTGGTACAGTTTGACAGGAAGATCTCATCCAGGAATGCATGCAAATTGCTAGATTTAAGGGAGCCATTGATGACAATTTGATCAAGTCCACTAATATGAATGCACTCCACAAGAGAGGGAACTTCACATCCTGACAGTGCAACATTACATCTCTTCATGGATGCACCTTACATATTTTGTTCAATGTTCATATTTTGCATAATTTGCACTTAGAATATGTAGTATCATTGTAATTTAAGGTATTCACTAGACAAGCTTTACACATATTTTGCCTTTGTGAAGGAAAGAAAGAGGCTAGGTCAGGCTGGGTTTGGTATTTTTTTCTTAACTTGGAAACATTTCCATTGTTTTGAAATTTCTTTTAAAAACATACTTTTCTTCAAAAACAGGTCAGGCTTAGTTAGGTTAGGTTAGGTATTCTATTTTGAAGAACTTGGAATATAAAATTGTATGAAATCTTTCCATTCTTCTAAGAATTTGTATTCCTGCATTATTGGTTAGGCTAGGTTACGTTTGGTTATATTGTTTTTTATACTTGTAGGAACATTATTTGTATGCTATATTTTCCAAGTCCAAATTATTATGCTATTACTCACTCTATTTGGTGTTATTTTGCCTGCCAAATGAAAAGCAAACATTTGCAGAGGAAATGAGTGGTCAGAGTATGTTGACCATGTTCAGACATAACTTTGGAACAAGATATTCCAAGGATTCAAGAATTATCTTAAAGCAAAAACATACTGAATAAGTAGTCAGCATAAATGGTTGAGACTGCCAAGCAGCTGAAGTCTTTGAAAACCTGTGCAGATTTAGCAAAATGTTGGCCTTAGTTAGTTATTTGGGCCTAAGGGCGTGCAAACTACGAGGTCATTTAGTGCCCATAAAAATGTTGACCTGTCATAAAGACTGGGAATATGCTTCCCTTAAATCAAACAGCATCATTGAAGACCTAGATATTCCCCAGTACATATACCAAGGAAGGAGCATGGATCAAAATGGAAAGTTAAAATGGTTTGCTTGGGGTGATGTATGCTGATCAACAACCATTTTCAGTGTGCATCCACAATGATTTCCAGAAAATTACAGCACAAATCAAGGCAAACAAAATGGTTCATGCTACTGGATCCATACACCAGAAAACAGAAGTAGCTGGACAATCCCTTCCTGCACATTACCACCCAAGTAGACTACAAATCAACATGACCAGGGACTAGGGGGTCATGTGGTGACCAGTGGGTTATTTGGTTCCCCATGTCATAATCTACAAGAGCTTGTAGGTACCTAGGTACCTACCTACCTACATATGGACTTTGGAGCTCAGAGCCAGAATTGCTCAAAATTGTTAATACTGGTTGAAATTCATGTTAAGTTGTGTATCAGGTTGCAATCAATTTGCAAACAACAACTTTTACTTCCCTAAATATTATAAATGCACACTGGAAGATGTGAATGATTTAAAGTCCTGAAAGTAACAAAATGTATTGATCAAAAACATTGAATTTAAATTTAATACATTGAAGACATGATCACTCATTACCATGAAATGTCAAAAAAAATGTATATGTTACATGTAAAACTGGAAGATCTCATTTCATGTTGTTACACTCTAGCCTGCAAATTTTACACCAACTGACTAATAGGTACCTACCTACCTACCTACCAAGGTAGGTACCTACTAGAGTGAACTGAAGTAGTCATAGGTACCTACCTACCCACCTAGGTAGGTACCTACCTACCTATCAGTTCAAGGTGCATTTAAATACATGCACCTTTCCATCTGCATTTATACTAAACCACACCTGCAGTGACCACTCATCAGATGGGGAGAGAGTGAGAAACACAAAATCTGTTCATTTATGAATTTATCATGACTGATTTGGAGTTATCTGTAACAATTCAACCATCAACCATGGTAATGGCGCGCTGGAAGCGATTCCCAACAAATCTGATGATTATTTACCAGAGGTCTGGTTCATCTCGTCGCCATAGAAAATAATCTAGATTGTAAGAAATATGTGCATACCAACTTACCTTGTACGTTGGAATCCTGCTAACACGCATAAATGAGCTATCAGCTATAGGTATCCAAGCATAACAATACCACTTCCACTGCCATCACCAACACGCACAAAACAGTTTCCCGCAGTCCAGTCAAAATCGCCCCTGGCGGAACCATGTCCGGTGCACCCGATAACACGCTGATCTTCTCTCACGCACCGCCCTTGGAGCAGCAATAAATAACGTAATGAGATTTCCCATCTATGGTGTTCCTGTAAGTTTGGTACTCTTGTTTTTTCGTCGCTCATGTTGGAACACAAAATAATTATTTGCACAGAAATGAAATAAATTATTATAGTGTATTGTGCCGACAGCTGCATACGGTCTTGGCAGTGCACAACACATGCTCACCAAACATTTTCCCACGATACTACGTTTTTTCCCACGCCTGTTTTGAATGTTCCCTGGTGTATTTTGGTCCATATTAGCAGGAATATTCCCCACAGGCGAAAAATACAGTTCAACAACAGGATAAAAAATTGGGAAGCGGCAACAGCTGAAAGCCAAGCGGTGTAGTAAAGCATTACGAATTAAGCATACCTAGGAAAAAAATACCATGGGATTGATACAAAATTGTATGGAATTATCCTTGTCAGGATATGAAACATTCCTCATGCGACAATCGTTGAAGAAATCCCATGCGGTTCCCTATTGGAATCCATCATGGGATTTTACACAATCCCTGTGGGTGTCCCATGGGATTCCGAAAGTGATGACTCATTCCCAATGGGACTTGTCACAGTCCCTACGGGAATCTAATGAACTTGCATGTTGTTCCCACGAGAATCCACATGGGATCACTTACAATTCCTCTGACATTACAGTACAGTCCCTGTTGGATTATATATAATCCAGTGGCGTACCTAGGATTTGATCTAGGGGGAGGGGACACTGGCGCATCTAGCCCACCGGTTTGGGGGGCATGGGTGTAGCCACCAGAGCCTCTCTAAATAATTTGCACTAGGTGGGAATTCTTGCTCATATCTAATCAGTATAATATGGCGTCACTGGCGGATCTAGCCGACTTGTTTCGGGCGAGACCAACTTTAGGCGCGGATCCAATGCTACCCCCCCCCCCCCCCACAGTGGCGTACATGGGAGGGGGCAAAAGGATTTGGAGGGTGTCCAACCTACCACTATTTTCGGTTTTAAACCAAAAATACCGGATCTCGAAATCTGGACACCGGATTTCGACTAATATTTTTCAAAAGGACCCTTTTAATTCTTTAAAATAAAATAATTAGTGACCAACCTAATTGTCCTGTGGAGGGGGCTGATTCTACCATCTTCGATGCTAAGCCGCCGTTTTTGGACCCTAACTCCCACTAGCGGATCCAGGGAGGGGCATTCCGGCCATGCCCCCCCCGAAGCGCTTAAAAAGGGGGCCATAGTGTCTTTTGCCCCCCCCCCCCGATGCCAACAGAAGTAAATTAAATTAAAACGCAGTAACCCTTGCGGAGGTTAAATGAAAGAATGAAAGAATATCCAATTTTAAAGGTATTTTGTAATAATTGTTTGGAGGCCAATGTGGTAGCATAGTAGATTCTGACACACATCGAGGGTTCCATGCTGCTCAAGTTCTGCTTACAGCAAGAGATGACAAAATCGGATCCACCAGTATGTACACGTGCACGAACGTTGACGTGCTACAAGACGTTGAACGTGAACGTGAACGTTTTCGTGAACAAGAACAAAAATCCGATAACTTAGAAACGGTGCAGGTAAGTTATGGCCCCGACACAGGAAATTATGTTGTCATAAATTATTATTTTATAAAATGGGCCCCTTTGCCAAATAGTGGTCGAAATCCGGTGCTTTTAACCAAAAATAGTGGGAGAATGGGCACCCTCCAAATCCGTTCGATCGCTCCCCTGATGCAATTCCTAGGTACGCCACTAGGGGAGGGGAGGGGGGAGGGGCTGACGCCGAAAACCGAAAGTTGCCCCCCCCCCAAACCGGTGGGCTAGATCCGCCAGTGCTAACTCCCACACCTTGCTCGATGGTTTTTCTTTTGGTATCCCTTGATAAGTCACCCCAGACTGCTGAACTTACACCTGAACAAATCACTCAAAAATGCCAAATTTTCCAATTTCCGAAAGTCCAGTTCATAACGCCCGGTCGCCACCACGCCAACGTTCGTGCACGTGTACGCCCGCCTTGCGCATTCGGCGCATTTGCCACATAGTTCGTGCGATTCTACGGTTATGTATATAGGGATGCAACGCATGATTGAAGGCCCTGTCGTTTTATGCGAGAATTGGTGCGCTTTGGAGGGCCCGGTGCCTTGTCGGCTTCATTGTGCTCTTAGGGTCCTGTTGTATTTATTTGGGGCTCTTGACGCACACTTGTGGGCCCCAACACGACCTTGGGTCCCGGCGCGACTTGTCGGGCCCAGGCGCATGGTTCTGGTGACCCGATGCCAGAGTTCGACGCGATTTTTGGTGACCTCTTATATTTTTTTAAATGTCAGAATATCGACCTTTTTTTATACCCATCGCCATATTGTTAAGTCCCGCCGCGATTTTTTCGAGCTCCAGCACGTTTTTTTCGGGGTCGTACCATATTTTTGAATGAATCGCGTGCTATATTTGAGGCTCTAGAGCCATTTTCCTGGCTCAGACATGTATTTTTGGGAATCACTGCTTATTTTGGAGGGCTTCGGCTTCATCGTTTTTGGGTCAAGAGGAAATATTTTTTTGGGGGCCATGCTGTGCTGATTTGGGGTCCTCGACGACAATTTTTGGGAGTCCCGATGGAAGTTTTTGGTGCCCCGACACAAGTTTTTTTGGACTACCGATGGGAATATTCGGTCCCGATCGCGATATTTGGGGGGCCCACCGTGAGTTTCCAGAAGGTGTTGTACTTAGCTGGGGCCCCAGCGCGATTTTGGCGGGCCCCGGTGGAAATTTTCGGGCACAGACACGAGTTTTTTTGGGCCCGCTTATTTATTCGGAGCCCCCTACGCAAATTCGAAGGACCCGATGCCAATTTTGGGGGACCCAGCGCGTTTATTGGGCCCCCTGCACGATTCTTGGGGGCCTATCCCACTCAGGATGGGGTGGGGGGTGGGGGGGCATTTCGCCTTTGGTACGCCACTGTGGCTGCTCATCCAGTTTTTTTAGCCGATGGCACCCTTCAGAGTAGAAAGATCATTCGGATAGTTGTAATATTCCGTGGTCCGAACCATCTTTGTGTGGCCCAGCGGAATCTTTAAGGACACCGACACGACTTTTTTTGGTCCCCAGCGTGATTTTCAGGTACCCAGGCGCGGACTTGTGAGGACTCAGTGTGATTTTCAACGGTCCCGGTCCAGCTTTTGTGGGTCAAGCGCGATTCTCAGGACCCGGTCATACTTTTTGGGTTCTTAGCGCTATTTCGTGGGCGCCAGCCCGACCTTTTGAGGGCCCAAGTGTAATTTGCATGGCCCCTGCGCGACTTTTTGAGGGCACCGGTCCCACATTTTGGAGCCCGCAGCGTCATTCTTAGAGATTACAAAGCGATTTGGGAGGGGGCAAATGTGATTTCCAGGTCCTCATTGCGATTTTGGGGCCCCAACGACATTTGCAGGGACCCTGCGCGACTTCTTAGGGTCCTCAATGCGATTTTCAGTGTCCCCGGTGGGAATTTTGTGGGCCCAACTGGATTTGTATGGGGTCCGGTGCAATTTTCTCCAAACACGGTGCGGTTCTTTGGGGCCCCACAACCTCTCAGGGGGGGGGGGGGGGATGACTGCCCCTTTGTCCCGGGGAAAGAGGGTAATGTCGTCTGGGGGAGAAAACACCGATCAACATTCCACCACGTTACACATATTGTCTTTTTTACAAAGGCATCTAGCTTCGTCTGTCTCTTCATTTTAGCAACATCGAAGAAAAGACCACAAATGAATATCTAGCTCTCGTCACCCATGCCATGCGGCCTGGCTCGCGTCGCCCTGCTCCTCTGTGGTGTGGGTAGAAGTCTAGAAGGTCATGTTTTTGTGCATGCATTCTTGCATGCACAAAAACTTGGGGCCACTTGTCTGAAGGGGCGCTATTTCTTCCGAGGGGCGCCACCGCGAAAGTACTTGGAGGCAGGCAGGCAGTGCATGACTGTTGTCATGCATTCTTCACGGAAACATTTCACATTTGAGCCTTCCTAGCCGCTTTGACCTGAGCATAAGTGCTGCCAACTTGCTAACATTTTTTGTTCTCGATAAAAACGCACCGTTCCAAGGAGAAAAAAAAGGCTTGCGCTACCAGAACTATACGAAGGTATTTTTGTTTACTTCTCCACTGAAACTCCCTTTGTCTAGGTGGGATTTTTTACTCCACCAGGTGGGATTTCACGGCACTAGGTGGAACGCATCCCACGTAGTTAACATGCTAGAGGAGGCCATGGTAGTCACGGTTTTGAAATTATGGACGGGGACAAACCAGCGATGCGGTAAGTTTGGGCAAGATAGAGAGGTAACGCACCTCCCCCACCAACATTTTCCGAGGATTTCAGCCACTTCATTTTCAAGGACTGGTTTTCAGATTTACCGTTGTTAAATCTGAATTGGGGATGTCCCTCCTCCCAAATTAGCAAGTTTCACTGCTTATAAATTCCTTGGTACACCTAACTTTATGCCGTATGTGCTGGTCCCATTTTCGCCATCACCATACAGCAATGCTGTAATTGCGTTAAACACGTTAAACCCTTGTAACCGGAAAACAGGAACTTTTGGATGATGAGTTTTCTTGTAGTAAATATGAACTTACATGTAACTTTCCCATGTTTTCCTGTGTTACCTATGCCCCATAGGCGTAGGAGCGTCTGAAAAGTGCGTGGGCCAAGGTCAACAGAAGGGGCGCACCCATAAATTTCGCAAAGTACCATGGTTGAGCACTTTTGGATAGAGAACCCGACAATTTGATTAGTGAACACACAACTTTCAAGGAAGCAGGCCTAAGGGGCCACTAAGGGGGAGGAGGCAGGCCCCCTGGGCGTGCCTATGGCTAACAGCAACATGTGGTACTGAAAAAGAACTATCATCGCAGCATAAGTACATTCAAATTCACACTTCTCGCTGAACATGGAACTCTTCACGACTGGTGGATTCAATAATAGGTTTATCTTCCTGGAGTAATGGAAACCATTAGTACATATTACTGTTCAAATACAATTTCTTCAACTTACGCTATGTGCGTATGTGTGGGGAGTGCATGCTCATTACAGCCTCACTAATGGATATGTGGTGTGTCCTAGTTTCCATAAATTAGTACCTTACGTCATTAAGATGTCCCCCTTGTAAATGTTAACCATTGCTGGAGAGGAGAAAGAATGAGCATGAACGTAGCTTACTTGATGCCCCATGACAAAAGAAGTCTCATGATTGATGCTGGGGAGGATGAGAAACAGGAAAGACGGGTGATCGCTGGTTGAAAATTTCTTGATCAGGTGTGTGACAGACGAAGATTGTCAGGCTGACAGACTGGGGCAAAGAAAAACGTAATACATAAAAATACGTTGTATGGTGTTTGTTCTTAGGGCCTAACTCCAACACATAGATGGTCAGTCACCTCAATCATTTGTGTAGTACACATTGCACACCTTAGAATATCCGCCACTTGAAACGAAATGCTGCAACTATATCGTGTGGCACTCGGCTGGAACGAAATGTAAGCGCATATTTTGGGGACCAACAATTCAGCACAAAATAGCTGACATGTGACAGCGCACGGGACCTCATAAAGTCATACACGTGTTCAGACTTAAGAGCCACAAGAACCCATCCTGAATCAAATTCAATTACCAATTTTCTTCTTCTCACGTTTTCTGATGGCTAAGAAATCCGGATAACCGCTGAGCTTTGATGCACATCATCTCTTTGGTTCAATACGCTCCCAGGTTGCCAACCGAACTGAGGCTCTAGTTAGTAGTTCTTTCTTGGACCTTTCCGTTTTTCTTTGTCTCCGGATGTGCTTTAGGGCTTCAGCCAATTTTGTTAGGGGCCCGGCACATGTTTGCGACTTCGGCTCTTTTTTATACTTTTGTTGCGTTTTTGTGCACCGACGATATCTTTTTTTTAGGTATCTTCGCGTTTTCCCAGACCCCGAAGTGTTTATTTTGTGCCCGGTCTTTTTGTTCCTTTTCTAGGACCATGTCGATTTTTGAGGACCCCAACCCGTTTTTTAGGCCCCCATGCGGTCTCAAGGACCCAGTATGCTTTGAGAGCCCCGTTGCGTTTTGTTGTTGGTTCCCGGTGTGTTTATTTAGAGCTGCAACGCATGTTTTAAGGCCCTGCCGCATTTTGCCAGACTCGGTACGCTTTGGAGGGTCCTGTGCATTTTCGTCCTCCAGTGGTGCTCTTAGGGTCCCGCTGTGTTCATTTGGGGTTCCTCGCTCACATTTGTGAGACCCCAGCACGATATTGGGGGCTCCGGTTCCGCTTCTCGGGGTTCCGTCGCGACTTTTCGGGCCCAGGCGCGTGGTTCCTGGGGGGTCCAACGCCAGCTTCCTGGGATCGACGCAATTTTTGGTGACTTCTTCTGAATGATGTAAAGTCCGAGCCACGGTCCGATTTTTCTGGCCCTCGGCGACATTTGTTTGTGTCCCGTTGCAATTTTTCGAACTACGGTACGTTTTTCGGTGCCGTACGCGATTTGTTAAGGAATCCGATGGTATGTTTGGGCTAAGGAGCGATTTTCCTGGCTCGGAGATATATTTTTCGGAATCCCTCTTAATTTTTGAGGGCTCCGGCTTGATCCTTGTCGGGTTTTTATGCGATTTGGGACTGAAAATACCGCTGGGCCTCCAAAAGGTCGCGCCGTACCCCGATAAATCGCGCAAGGGCCCCAGAAAGTCCCGCTAAGGCCATAAGAGGTAGGGCAACGCACCTGGAAAACACGCTGGAGACCAAAAATACCGGAAGTTACGCCGGGGCCCTCGAAAACGACACCGGCCACAAAAAGGACTGGCCAGGACCTCAAAATCACGCTGGGTCCCAAATGGTCGGGTCGGGGCCCCTGATAATCACGCTGGGACCCCAAAAAGTTGACCGGGCACCGAGAAAATCACGCTGGGAGCACAAAAAAATCGTGCCATGGTCCTTGAAAATCACGATGGGTGCCGCAGAAAGCCGGGCTGGGCCCCTGAAAATCACGCTGAGGCTTCGAAAGTTCACGCCAGAGCCAAGAAAATCAAGCTGGGTGCCGAAAAAAGTCATGCCGGTCTTCTTTCAAATCACAACGGGGATCCCAAAAGGTTTGGCAACGGCAAAAATGCACCGGGAGCCCGAAGAATCGTACCGGGGCCGAAAAATATCACAGGAGGCTTACAAAAATAGAAGTCGACCCAAAAATCACGAAAGGACTCCTTCGAATTGACCCAAGCACCGGAAAATTCAGAACAGGTCCTGAAAGAAAGTTCTCCTGAGAGCCTTTTTACTCTGAAGGTTGCCATCGGCTGAAAAAAAAACTCGTTGAGCAGCCACAGTGACATACCAAAGAGGAAAATACCCCTCCCTCCATCCTGAAGAGATGGGCTTCCAAGGACCCAAGAATCGCGTCGGAGTCCCAAGAAATGATCTGGGGCCCCATATATTCGCGTCTGGGCCCCAGAATTAGAAGTTATAAATAAATACAACCGGCACCCAAAAAAAAACTTGCACCGTGCCCAAAAATTGGTGCCGGAAATGCCAAAACCGCGCCGGGGCCTAGATAAGTACAACGCTCCCCACGAACTAGCGCAAGCCACCCAAATATCGCGCTTGGGACCCCAAAAATTATGTCGGTATTCCCATAAATTCTGGTCGGGGCTGGAAAAATTCCCCTTGGGGCTCCCAAAAATTGGCGTCGATAGCCACAAATAAGCACAGCGTTGCCCAAAAATCGCATAGAAACCCCATAAGGATCAAGCCGGAGCCCCCCAAAATGAAGAGAAATTCCGAAAAATGAATGTCCGAGCCAGGAAAATCGCTCCTTAGCCCAAACATATCACCGGATGCCTTAACAAATCGCATACGGCACCAAAAAAACGTACCAGAGTCAGAGAAATCGCGACGGGACAACAAGAAATGTCGCCGGGGGCCAGACAAATCGGACCGTGGCTCGGACTTTACATAATTCAGAATGAGTCACCAAAAATGGCGTCGAGCCCAGAAAACTGGCGTGGGATCCCCCCCCGAACCACGCGCCTGGGCCCAAAAAGTCGCGACGGGACCCCGAGAAGTTATACCGGAGCCCACAATATCGTGCTGGGGTCCCACAAATGTGAGCGAGGAACCTCAAATGAACACAGCAGGATCCCAAGAACACAACTGGAGGACGAAAATGCACCGGGCCCTCCAAAGCGCGCCGAGTCTGGCAAAAGCGGCAGGGCCTTAAAACACGCGTTGCAGCTCTAAATAACACACCGGGAGCTAAAAACAAAACACAACGGGGCCCTCAAAGCACACCGGAGCCTTGAAACCGCAAGGGGGCCTAAAAAACAGGCTGGGGCCCTAAAAAATCGACATGGTCCTAGAAAAGGAACAAAAAGACCGGGCACTAAATAAACACTTCGGGGTCTGGGAAAACGCGCCGATACCTAAAAAAAAATATTGTCGCTGCACAAAAACGCAACAAAACTATACAAAAGGTCCCAAAAATGTGCCGGGCATCTAAAAAAAATTGGCAGGAGCCCGAAAGCACATCCGTAGGCAAAGAAAAACGGAAAGGGCGAAGAAAGAACACCTAACTAGAGCCTCAGTTCGGTTGCCAAACTGGGAGCGTATTTAACCAAAGATATGAGGTACACAAAGCTCTGCGGTTATCCGGATTTCTTAGCCACCAGAAACCGTTGGAAAAAGATAATTAATCATTGAATTGAATTCAGGATGGGTTCTTGTGGCTCTTAAGTCTGAACACGTTTATGGCTTTATGAGGTGCCGTGAGCTGTCACATGTCAGCTATTTTGTGCTGAATTGTTGGTCCTCAAAATAAGCGCTTACATTCCGTTTCAGCCGGGTTACCTTACCTTAGAAGGTACACCAAAGTTCGCCTTCAAGCTTTCGTGACGTCATAGTTCTTTTTTCTCTTACATTCAAGAAATTGGTAGCATCAGACGTGTTTCAATTTCACTGCGCATGAGACGGTTAAAGCATTTTACAATTTTCAAAGTTTAAAGAACCTAACACAGCCAATCCAACCTATCATAAGTTGCTGTTGAATACAAAATTATTGGTAAATTTGCAGTTTAAGGTGTTTTTTTTTTTTTTTTTGAATTTTTCGTCAGAATACTATGTTCATTACGGTGACTAAGATGATGGGACCACTTATTTTCGGTGCAAATTCATTTTATTTTAATTTGAAGAAAAAAAAATTGGCAAATTTTCCAACTTAAAAAACCTAAACCAAACTAACCTATCCACACCTAACCCATTTGTTTGCTTTATGGTGACAAATGTGTGCAAAAACTTTTCTTGGTTGGTTGGTTGGTTATTTTGGTTTACGGCCGCATTGACTGCGTTGGTCATACAGCTCCCATACAACTTTTCTTGTTCCCACCTTAAAGCACAATAATACCCAAAAGTTTCCCCCAAAAGATTATAAACATGTTCACAAACAAATTATTCAAAAGCAGCTTAGGTTAGGTTGGGCTCGGTTAGGTTTCTATTTTAAGGTTGATAATTTTCATAAATAAATTAATTGACATTTAATTTTTTTTAATTTTATGTTCTCAAAAGATAGGTTAGGCTAAGTTAGGTTAGGTTATGTTGCATTTAAAAAAAACATTCATGTTTATGCTATGTTACCGAACTCAAAGCCCTTTTTGGCATTATTTTGCTCACAACCTGAAAAATAAGCATTTGCACAGAAAATAAGTGAGTCCAATCATCTTAGTCACTTTGATAAATATGGTATTCTGCAGAAAAATTGTTTAAAAAAGGAAAAAAAAGAACACCTTAAACTGCAAAGTTACCAAATAATTCGAAATTTGTGGGGGAAACATTTTTCGAAATTTTTGAAAGGTTTTCCAATTTGAAAAGCCTAAACTAACCGAATTTAACCAAACCTAACCCATTTGTTTGCTATATGGAGGCAAACGTGTGTAAAAACTTGTCTTGTTACCACCTTAAAGCACAATAATACCGGTTTGGCTAGGTTAGGCTAGTTTAGTTTGTTTTACTTGGAAAAAAAATCAAAAATCAAAAATAAAATTAAAAAATCGGAAATTTTGCTTCAAAAGCAGCTGACATTAGGTTCGGTTAGGTTGGGTTCGGTTGTTCAATTTAGAAAATTTTCAGAATATATATTGCTTAATTTTTGTTTCTAATATTTCTATTCAAAGCAGGGGCGTCGATTTGTATCCTTTTTCGGGATCCATGGCCCCACCAATGTTGATCTTGGCCCCCTCAATGTTGATTTGCCCCCCCCCCAAATAGCCTATGCTATTTTTATGCTGAGAATAAAGTTAAAGGAAAAAAAAACACCATGCTACTTACAAAACTTAGTTGATGTCAACCAGCACATTTTGTACTGAAATGAAACAGATTTGAATTGGATAGTGGATTGACTCTCCACCTTTTGCTGCAAAATTGAACATTTTGTGAAAAAAACAAACGAGTTGGATTTCCTTCCACTTTGCAAGCACGACTTACATCATAAAATGTCGAGATTAGCTGGTGCTGATTCATTTGAAACCAGATTGTTTGAAAAAATATGCAAAGCCTGATAACAATTGCATTGTCATAATGATGCTTGCACACATGACCAATGGCAGAAGCACATGCATATGGAGCTTGAACTGGATTCATACCACTCAATTTCCAGTAATCGTCAAACTTGAACACAATCCAGTCCAGTCAACAACAATCAGTTTTCATTGAAATTGTGGATATGCAAACTATATTTGTCTTCAGCAGTCAATCCATCGTACTATAAGCTTGATATTTACCTAGGTACCACCTATATCCCAATGACAATGTGCATCTATTCATTATTGACACGCAGCATCCCAGTCTCGACCTGCACCAAGAGCCACATCAACATGTAATATCTGCTAGCTTATGATACCATGAAAGAAAGAAGTCAGCAAGAAGCAGCATGCACACTGTATTATAATTGCCATTCTTGAAGAAAGCAATAGGTAGGTACTAGGCCGTAGCTTACAAGACTTTCTAAACGAATCTTGTAAGCAAGGCCATTTAATCCGCCATTTAGCCATTCCGCCATTTAGCCGCCCCGGTAGCTCAGTTGATTAGAGCGCTGGCCTGCTCTGGTCTCCCCTGTCCTGGCAACGCAGGGTTCGAGTCGCTTCGCGCGCTCGCATTTAGGGCTGGGAGGGTCAGTTGGCAGCTGGCCCGATAAGGCCGGGGACGAGCTACCGGGCGGCCGTGTCGGTGCATTGACGGCAAGTTAAACTTTCGGTCAAAATTCTGCCGTTGAACTTGAACTAATGGATCGGGTGGTGGGGCCAGGGTTCACGCAACAAACTCTGCTTAGCAATAGGACCCTGGTTCATAAAGCCACCCCAACAAGAACTCGGATTAATTTTTTTTTTAAATCAGATACAGTCACTAGATGATTTGAACGCTTCGGACTGATTGATCGTGACGTAACCAGTTCGATATAGCCCGATGCCTATGCTGTACAGGGAGCTGCTGCGATTTCCGAAAAACCATATATCGGATTATATTGCGCCATTTCACATGATTCTGGCACCGCAAAAGGATCGCTTCGCTTTCTTTCACCAATCTATCTACCACTTTTGCTCTAGCAATCGAAACTATCGCGGTATATACCGTCAAAGTATTTTTTTCTTGCACACTGCCCAACCCGCATCCCAAACTTCGGTGCAGTTACGCCCAGCCGTGTGGCGCAGAGGTATGAACTCAAACTCGAGATCCAGAGTTGGCGGGTTCGAAGTTCTCCAAGAACCCTGCTTTTTCAACCGCATTATTTTGCATTTTAAAATTAGTAGGAACATTACTGCGTGCCATCAAACATATTGATCACGCTAACTGCAACCTTAATCCTTGATAATGCGGTACATAACTTATCGTCGCTTTACCGAGGCTTATTTACCGACGCACCCGAGCAGAAATCGGGCATATTCCAAATTCGGTGGAGAAATTCGGCGCAGCCTGGCAATCGCACTCGTGACGTCACAGCTCAGAAATATGGCCCCATGGCGGTTGCAGAAGTGACAAACACCTGCTTGTAAGTTATATAAGGTCAAAACCCATCACCAAATGTGTCTGGAGAGACTTGATAGATACTAGCGCGCATTAAATGCCATAAATCGTGATGGGCGTTCCTCAGAACATTCAAAATCGTAACATCCAAATAAAAAATTCCAGTTATAGAAATGCCAGCGCCTAAAGTCTAAATTTGAGGTTACGGTAGACAAATGTGACGGAGGTGAGACATTTGTGGTGCAATTGCGCGCAGTGTTTAATCCGGAGGCCAATCTCATGTGACGTCGTACTGATTCGTTTTTGTACTTCGCACATTCTGATGTATCTGCAGATTGGTGTGATTTTAAATAGTGAATATTTATTGCTTGCTGATATTTAATTCCCAAAGGAACAGTAGTTGAAGAAGTTTGCAGGTAAGCTTGAACAAGTCCAGTCCATGCCTTTTTCTGATTTGTGCTCAGGGTTTCCATATTAATATCACATAATTACCACGTTTGTCTTCAAGAAGAGCTGTTTTTAGTTTACTTTTATTAATATTTTCATTCTACTGCTCTTAGTGCTTTTTCTGCCCAGGATTGGTGCACCTAGTGTTGCATTTCCGTTCAGGGGTTGGCACACCTTTTCGTAAATTTACAGCTTAAGGTAATTTCTGATTTCTTGAATTTGTTTTAATGCAATGCTTAGGAATGTGATGACATGATGTTACTGCTCATTTTGGTAAATTTGTGTTTTAAGGTTTTTTTATGAATTCGTGGAATGTATCATTTCAATGCAATGCTTATGAATGTGACTCAGATGATGGCACCACTCATTTTCTATACAAATGCCTACATTTCAGGTTGTGAGCAAAATAACACGAAAAAAGGCTTTGAATTAGGTGACATAGGATAAGCTTCTTTTTTATAAAAAGAAATGCAACATAACCTAACCTAACCTAGCCTAACCTCCCTTTGGAGAAAAACAAAACCAAAACATCAAGTTGTAAAAAAGCAATGTATTTTTTACAATAAAAAATGCAACCCAACTTAACATGTTGAAATGTAAAAGAACACTAACATGTTGAAAGTACTATATTTTCAGGAATGGAATCCTGTGCTGATGATATTTTCTGTAATAAATTTGCAAATCAGATCTACATCATTAGTGTTAATAAATATGAAAAATTCATAGAAATGCATACACCGGTTTCTGGACAAGAAGTTATTCTGATGATTTCTGATGTATTGGAACATGACAAATGTTTCATGATAGAAGCAGGCAAAGTTAAAGTACTTATATCTGAATATGTGGTCAGTTCACTAACAAGACAGCAAATTCACTCAAATAGCACTCAAAACACCAGGCGGCCCACTCTTTTTGCAAGTTTAAAATCGATGACAGTGCTTTCTTGAATCATGTTTAAAGCACATGAAGGAAATGTATTGCTCACAATTGTAAGGAACTGATGTGTGTAACGTTTAATTAACATTTCTAATGTACTGATGTTTGTACACAAAATATAGCTCACTATTCTAAATAGCATGGAAAGTATGATGCCATATATCATGGCTAATTTATGGGCAAACTGTTATGCAGCAGATTCCCTGCATTGTTACTTAGTTATTTGAGCTTTAGGGCACAGACCATGTTGATCACATAGCTCCCTGCATTGTTGTTAACTGATATATCAGTATGTTTGCAAATTCACTTATGAGTGAATCCATACCACTCTCACTGGGGTATAAAAGCTACATCATAACATTGCTTCTACAATGCATATAACAGAAAGCCATCTCGATTGTCCTACTTACTCAGGACACCATATAAGTCAATGAAGGCAATGAAAACCATAGAAGTCAATGCAAATGTTACTTCATCCCCTGTATTGTTAATGGAAACAGAAGTCTCTTGAACCATATGTTATGTCCTTCACAGTGTTGCTCCATCCATCTCCAACTCCAACCCTGACCAAACTTCAGGAGTTTATCCATCTCCAAAGCAGTCTGTTGAAGAAGGTATGTATTGCAGCATAACTACTGTGACTTGAATTCCATGGTATCCATGTTGCCTTACAATCAATCCTTGCTGATCCATGTAGCAGATGTTTGACTTTCCTCAAACTGTCTGGATAACTGGGGAGTTGAAATCACATGTGAGTGATGAAACAGATGAACCATTCCTGGATTCTTATGTTGCATCATTGCATGGCACAGTGACATACCGAATGGGGGAGGGGGGCATTGTGGGCAGTTGCCTCCCCCCCCCCCCCTCCTGATAGGTTGTGGGGCCCCCAAGAATCCGCCGAGCTCAGGGAAAAAAATGCGCCATGCTCCGTAAAAATTGCACTGGGTTCACCAAAAATCGCACCGAGGCTCAGAAAAATGACATTGGGGGCCCCCGAAAGTAGCGCAGGGGCCCCCTATAATGACGCTGGGGCCCCAAAACTTTGCACCTGGGCCCCTGAAAATCACGTTGGGGCCGCAAAAAAAAGTCGTGCCGGGGTTCAAGAAAGTCACGACGGAGGCCACAAACGGTCGGGCCGGGGCCTCCTGAAAATCACGCTGAGACTGGGGTACTAAGAATTATCAGCCGGCCCCCTGAAAATCACGCTAGAGGCCTGACAGGTCCCACCGGGGCTCTAAAAGTCTCGTTGAGATCACCCAACAAATGAAGCCGGGTAAATGAAAAACAGTCCGGACACGGAAAATCAATCTGGGATCTCAACAATGGCTCCAAAAGCCCACAAAACTTGTCGGGCCCCCAAAAACGTGTCGTAGCCACCGCAAGGGATCCAAACAAGTGACCACGGGGCCCCCAAAAATCGCACTGAAACCAAAAAAAATTCACGCCGCTTCTCTTGAAAATCTCACCGGGGCCAAAACGTCATGCCGGAGCCACACAAGTTGCAGCTGGCTTCCCAAGGACCAATATATACCACCTTGCGGAATGCCACCTTGCGGACGCAAAAATTGCGTCAAGGATCCACAAAATAAGAAGTCGTCGGGCGCCGGAAAGGAAACCTGTTGAGGCACCGAAAAAAAATGCACCGAGAGCCCGAAGAAACGTACCGGGCTCCAAAAATAGTCTGCAGGGTGCTTATAAAATAGACTTCACCACAAAAACCACAAGGAGGCTCCATCGAATCGACCAGAGCACCGGAGAATTCAGAATGGGTCCCGAAAGAAAATTATCCGAAGGGCCTTTACACTCTCGATCGTGCAATCTGCGGAAAAAACACGTTGAGCAGCCGCAGTGGCGTACTAAAGGGAAAAGTTCCCCTCCCTAATGTCAGGCGCCAAGGAAATACTTTCACACACCGTCATCACTATTCAGGTCTGCTGTGCTCTGATGCTCCATCAATGCCGGTGTGTTTTAGCTTGCATCTGATCGCTGAAGTATTTTTATTTAAGCCGGTGTGTGTTTGTTGGTGTGTGGAGTGAGGAGGACGGTAAAGGTGACGGTGACGGTGACGATAGATCCGAGCCGACTATATGGCACGGCAGTCGCATGCTATTACTCAGAGTTGTTATGTTGACATGTACTGAGCACTGCTCTTTTAATTATGTGACTTCACCAGTTATTGGACGATTTTCCCCGTCGGTGAGGATGCTGAATAAACATAAACATACACATCGTCGAAGAAAAAATCGGAATTTCTGAGATCAGAAAATATAGTGGGCTAAATCCGATGAGTTTTTTTTTGGGGGGTCTATTGCGTTGGCACTTCGCCCCCCCCCCATGTTTTTCAAAAATCGACACCTCTGTGTGTGTGTGTGTGTGTGTGTGTGTTCTGCGTGTGTGTGTGTGTATGTGTATGTGTGTGCATCTGTGTGATTTGCAAGTCGCGGCGAATTGCTTCATGTGTGATATGACTTCACTGTAAACATTATTAAGTTTTACTTTGCACTTTTCACTCTGTGCGTTGTGGAACATGCTAATGCGATTGGACAGACCTGGTGTTTTCATACGCATCTTGGCGCATGCAAACCGCACAGGAAAACGAGAATAAAGGAAATCGTAAGGCCTCCCAGATCAGTCCCACAGGATCCCATGTTAAACCCTATGTGGAATTGAGGATTAGGTGAAAAACCACTTAAGATGAACTCTAACGCGACAATTGCAAGGTACAGGCACTTAACCCGCACATATGGAAAACCATGGAGCAGAGGCAATCATCTTAATGTACTTCTCAATCTAGTTATCTTGGAAACATAAAGTGGTGCCTTTTATCTAGTTTGGTTTTTAAACTCCAAGCGACAAAGTACTGCGTTAGGCCTCATAAGCGGACATAATACCGGTGGCGCCGCTCTGGTGGTGGATTTGTGAAGGAACACCACCAGAGTGGGCTTGCTTTCATTAATGCTATATTCTGGTTTGTAGACGAGGTGCAAGTAATTTCCAATGGTCCAATTTAAACGGCATTGAAACAAGCTCTCTTATGATGTGTAGTTCGTTTTATTATCAAATCATTTCACACTGTCACTTTGCCCTTAAAGTGAAATGGGAGCAATTGGCCACTCTACATCTTGTGAGAAAAACGTGTCATACATCTTCTGTGTGACGTCCTGACAATATCCAATGTTCTTAACTAAACGAAAATCGAACGTGCTACATTTGTTTATCACCTTGAATAACTTCCATAAAGGTTTAACCCTGTCACTTTTGCACTCAATTCCAGAATTTGTGTCCCAAATTATCACATTGTATCACTTTATATTGTATATCAAATGTTCTACATTACCGAATTAATTTATAATGGCCTCACATAAACCGGCATAAAATCAGCAGCCTTCTGATGCCATACTCGACTACTTTTATAGATATCTAACCCTGTCATTTTTGCACTCAATTCCAGGATTTGTGTCCCGAAGTATCGCATTTTATTCCTTTAAATTGTATATCAGATGTTCTACATTACCGAATTAATTTCCAATGGTCTTAAATAAACCTGTATAAAATCCGCTGCCTTCTGATGCCATACTCGACTACTTTTATAGATATCTAACCCTGTCATTTTTGCACCAAATTCCAGGATTTGTGTGTCAACTTATCACATTGTATTCCTTTTAATTGTATATCAGATGTTCTACATTAGCTAATTACTTGCCAATGGTCTCAATTAAACCGGCTTAAAATCAGCTGCCTTCTGATGCCATAGTCGATTACTTTTATAGATATCTAACCCTGTCACTTTTTACCTTTTGACATGAAGCCTTGCGACATTATTGACGTTCTTGACATTATCGACGATAGCCCAAGCATACCGGTGGTTTTACGGAACACCCATGCCTCGGTCCCTGCTACTGTGCTACTATGATAATTTGTTTTCAATGTTTCTTAAAATAATAAATATTCATTAACATATACTTATTGAGTCTGGTTGGATTGTTGATCATCGTGCATGTGCATAAATAAGAGTGTGTTCTGTTCGCTATCTAACTTCTAAATTATCCATGGATTTAATATATTTCGTGGATGTATGCATATTTGCATATATATGATGCTCATTGACTACACTGACATGGTATTGTCGTGGCATATTTTAATTTCGTCCATACATGTGTAAGCATGCAGGTACTGCTGCTCAGTTTAGCATTTAACGCGCCCACACGCTACTGTTCCCCCCATATGCTTTCGTTCATTTTGCTTCATGGTGAATTGCTTGAACATTTTTATGTCGCTTATTTTCAGATGAGACTTTCATGACGCGCGTTGCTGCTCTGCACGACGTCTACGACATCCTTGGGCGGGGAAGCCAGGCGCAGCAGAACACTCAGCTGCTACACTGGGAGTGTCGCACTGAGTACGGCACCACGATCAGCAGCCTCCAGGGCATGGCGACAGCCGTGGCTGCTCTGAGCCAGAAACGAGTGAACCCTGCAGCACATGCCCTCGGAGTGGTGGACTTCGAGGAACTCTGGCCAAATCTGATGCAGAACAAGAATGGCTTGCACACTCAGGTGAACACCTAATTAACTTAACAGCTATTTATTCCACTGCCTAAAGGCTCACGTTTTTTTTTCGTCTGGAAGCTTAATGTTTTCTTTCACATTACAGTTGCTAGTAACTTGCTTGTAATATCTCTGTCCCTCCCATCTTCCTGCTTTTCCTGGAATACTAAGCTACTGGTGCTAAGCTAACATTCAGTAGTATTTAACATTATCCTTCTTATGATACAAAATACCCTCGGTTATCGACATGCTGTAAGACTCCAATAATAAATTAATCAACCATTATGTTCACTCGAAGCATAGCATAATCATTTTACTAATGAAATTCAGACTTCTGTTTATTCAGCATCCGATTATCTTCGGCCCTATAATTATCATAATCCACAGATCAGGCACATCGTGGCGTTTTGCACCGCCCTGGTCCGCAGCCTGAAGGCCAGGAGACAGGGAGCTGACGCCAGTGGCGGAAGAAAGGGCACGGCGAACAAGACCATCCTGGACAACATGACGCATCTGCGAAGGATTGGTGACCTGACAGGTCTTCAGGCCCCACATACATCACTCGACGCCCAGGTGAGCTCAGTCTCCGAAGCCATCGTGCAGCTGGCGTCGAGCAAGTTAATCCCGCCATCGGCTGCGGTGCCGAGCAAGAGCGTCCGGGAGGTGGTCTCCACCCTGCGTGTCGAGGAGCGTACAGACTCAAACCAAGCTCTCCTGAAAGTACTGTGAAAACGTGGTCCGGGGGTCGAGCCATTCGTCAATCTAGTCATCCGCCTGTGGCTGCTCACGCCTGCCGAAAGTGTTGTGGAATCCATGGGCAGTGTCCTCAAGGAGGTGTTCTCGATGCATCGCCAGCTCAAGCACGAAAATGCTGCAATGGAGTTGATGATTCGGTGGAATGGCCCTGATCTTGACGGCGCCGAGCATCTGATCAAAGCAGTTCAAAACCGTAACCAGTTTGATTTCATCAGGCGGTCCGCGAACGTGAAGCACATGCTCACGGGAACGGTGATCGCCCGGCACAGAGCCTCCATATCATACCGCTCCTGTCTGTTTAAGTAGTGAACAATGGAAGAGGAAATGTCAAGGAAATGTCAGGATCATTAATCAGATCAGCTCGCTGGTATGCGCAGCAAGCCCACTAGTTTATGTCGCGTGTGATTCAGTGTTCCAGTGATTGCGTGTGATCCAGGCATGTCGGCGCGTGTTTGTAGGTATTCACTCCCGTCTCATTGTTCCGTAGCCTCAATCAGGTTGTAGACTGACGAGCTATACTGGAGCCGACCGTGGTGTTGGAGAATGCTAGATATTGTATGACGTAGCTCACTGGCCCGAAGCCCCTGCTAGCGTGCTGCGACTTGTGTGGTGTGTGCCGAGTTGTACTGCACCTGACTGTTGTTGAGGCATGTTTATAGATATTTTAATAATGCTCCATTGGTTCGCTAACCCCCCCACCCCCACCCCCACCAGTGTACTGTGGCTTGTGTGGGATGGGCGATCTGTACTGAACCCGGCTTTATTGTTAGCGTATGCTGGTAGGTAGTTATTTTATTCCTGGCTCACTGGTTGGTGATTCGTAGCAGTTCGTACGAAGTACTGCCAAGTTAGTGGCATTTCGTAGTCCTGCTTGATATGCTGTTATATGCAGTTTTCACTATGGATCCACTTCAAACATAAAGAGATTGCCAACAACTGTGTATTGAGACTGCTTTGCTGAAACGTTTCCTTAGTTATAGGTATCATATTCAGAACAACAGTGACATCGCAATCTGTATGTAGCGAGTTTGAAGAGCTCGGAATAGTACATTCCCACCTTTGCGTGGGCCCATCCGGCGTGCATGACAAAATGCGGCTTTTTTAATGGAGACAAAATCGTGCCTTGGGGGTTTGGTGGGAGACAGTGCCGACGTTTTTTTTTACCTCTGAGTTTCAGCTCGGATCAATGAAGCAAACGAGAACAAGCGTGAACATCAATGGCTAACTGCTATTTTCAAGCACATTTTTACTTGCTTGTGCAGAAAATAAATATATCGGGGAGCTCAACACGAAAAAGCGTGTCATTCTGTTCACAAGTGGGTGGATTAGAAGTGGTGGTGGGGGAACGGGTGGTAGGGAGCGGGCACTGGCGGATCCAGGGTGGGGAGGGGGGGCATTCCGGCCATGCCCCCCCCCCCCGAAGCGCTTCAAGGGGGGGGGGGGGGGCATAGTGTCTTTTGGCCCCCCCCAAACCAATAAAAGTAAACTAAATTAAAATGCAGTACCCTTTGCTGAGGTTAAAAAATAGCTTTCCGGGTGAGTTAGTTATTAGGGCTTTAGGGCGCATCGACTACATCGGAGCTTTCCGGGTGAAATAATCTCCAATTTTAAAGGTATTTTGTTATGATTGTTTGGAAGCCCAATATGGTAGCATAGTAGATTCTGACGCATCGAGGGTTCTATGCTGTTGAAGTTCTGCTTACAGCAAGAGATGACGAAATAGGCAGTTTCATTATTCCTTCGTCAGATAGGTTCAAGAAGTTTGTTTAGCCAGTAACGGGCAAGCGGACCCAGTGAGCCAGATTTCGAAAGCGGAATTTGAACAGGATGTTTTGTGCGAGTGACCAGTTGAGCCCAGTTGAGCAGCATGTTTCGTATGTTGGTGTTGGGGTTGCTAAGATGAAGAGACAGGCTACATTCACTAGCGGATCCAGGGAGGGACCATTCCGGCCATGGCTCCCCGAAGCGCTTAAAAGGGGGGTCATAGTGTCTTTTGGCCCCCCGAAACCAACAGAAGTAAACTGAATGAAAATGCAGTAACCTTTGCCGAGGTTAAAAAATATCGTCTGGATGAAAGAATCTCCAATTTTAAAGGTATTTTTTATACTTGTTTGGAAGCCAATATGGTAGTATAGTACATTCTGACACGCATCGAGGGTTCTATGCTGCTCAAGTCCGGCTTACAGCAAGAGTTGACAAAATCGGACCTACCAGTGTGTACACGTGCACGAACGTTGACGTGGTACAAGACGTTGAACGTGAACATGAACGTTTTGGTAAACAAGAACAAAAATCCCGTAACTTAGAAACGGTGGAGGTAGGCTGGGGCCCCTACACAGGAAATTATGTTGTCATTAATTATTATTGTAAAAAATGGGTCCATTTGACAAATAGTGGTAGAAATCCGATGCTTTTAACCAAAAATAGTGGGAGAATGGGCACCCTCCAAATCCCTTCGACCCCTCCTCTGATGCTATTCCTAAGTACGCCACTGGGGGAGGGGGGGGGGGGGCTGACGCCGAAAACCGAAAGTTGCCCCCCCCACCCCAAACCGGTGGGCTAGACCCGCCAGTGGGAGCGGGGGTGAAATTGGTGAAGGCTTCTGTTTTTGTTGGGGAGTGGGTCTACATTGTCTATAAAACTTGTTTAACGGGAAGATATAGGTCTTCATTTACGAAGTACTGAATATGTATATATATATATATATATATATATATCCAAGGGGTTCCCAGACGTGCGTGGAGCGCACCCAAAGGCCACTAATGTTTCGTGCCACGTTTTGGAAAAGATTATGCAGTTTGAACCGGTACCACCGAAGGCAACCATCAAAAATAAAGTATGGTCTGTACCTCAATCAACGGACAAAACAACCAGAAATGCTAGCATACGTTCTACTTACAATTTGATCTGGTATCAATAGTAGTGCTCCTTGTTGCACACAGAAGAGAATGCGGCCTTCATTATATGAGAAGCCAAATGACCGCCGCCAACGAGAAGCAGCACGAAAATATTCCCTCAGCTCACGTCAAACACCGCCTGGGTTGTTAAAACATCCCGTTAGAACGTGAATCAGACAGATACTGATATTGACAACTCCCGTTAATTCTTGGACATTCCACCTACTTTACATTGACTCAGGCCCCCACAGTGCACCACTTCCACGGCTTGACCACTTCGACCGGTTCACCTTCACTGTAACTGACTGTGACTGCGGTAACTGCAAACGAGCGTTGCGCGTGACCGCTGCGACATGGGCGCTAACTGATTGGTGTAACTACATCAGCTGATCGACTGAGTGAAATAGTCGCATCAAACTTCCTCAAGGTTGGCAGGCTGACATAATTGTATGGTGTTCGTTCTCAGGACCTACTCCAACACGTAGGTGATCAGTTACCCTAATCATCTCTGTAGTACACATCGTGCACCTTAGAATATCTGCCACTTGAAAATAAATGTAAAAACTGCATCATTTAGCACCCGGCTGAAACGGAATGGAAGCGCTTATTTTGGGGACCAACAATTCAGTGCAAAATAGCTGCCATGTGGCAGGTGACAACAAACGGCACCTCATAAGGTCATAACGTGTTCAGGCTTAAGAGCCACAAGAGCCCATCCTGAATTCAATTCGATGATTAGTTCTCTTCTTCCCACGTTTTCTGGTGGCTAAGAAATCCGGATAACCGCTGAGCTTTGATGCACTTCATCTCTTTGGTTAAATACGCTCCCAGATTGGCTATCGAATTGAGGCTCTAATTGTTCCTTTAGGTTCTTTTAGGTGTTCTTTTTTGGACCTTTCCGTTTTTATTTGTCTCCGGATGTGTTTTAGGGCTCCAGCCAATTTTTGTTAGAGCCCCGGCACATTTTTGCGACCCCGGCTCTTTTTAGAGTTTTGTTGCGTTTGTGCGCACCGACGATATTTTTTGTTAGGTACCGGCGCGTTTTCGCGGACCCCGAATTGTTTATTTAGTGTTCGGTCTTTTTGTTCCTTTTCTAGGACCGTATCGATTTTTGAGGGCCCCAGCCTGTTTTTGAGGCCCCATGTGGTCTCAAGGCCCCGGTTTGCTTTGAGGGCCCCATTGCGTTTTGTAAAGCTCCCGGTGTGTATTTAGAGCTGCAACACATGTTTTAAGGCCCTGCCACTTATTGCCAGAGTCGGTACACTTTGGAGGGCCATGTGCATTTTCGTCCTCCAGTTGTGCTCTTAGGATCCCCCTGTGTTTATTTTGGGTTCCTCGTTCACATTTGGGGGACCCCAGCACGATGTGGGGGGCTCCGGTATAATTTATCGGGGTCCCGTCGCGACTTTTCGGGCGCAGGCGCGTGGTTCCGGGGGGGGATCCGACGCCAGTTTTCTGGGCCAGACGCATTTTTTGGTGACTTCTCTTGAATTATGTGAAGTCCGAGCCACGGCCTGATTATTCGGGCGCCGGTGACATTTCTTGGTCTCTCGCAGGGATTTTTCGAGCTCCGGTACGTTTTTCGGTGCCGTATGCGATTTGTTAAGGCATCTAGTGGGATGTTTGAGCTAAGGAGCGATTTTCCTGGCTGGAACATTTATTTTTCGGAATCTCTCTTTATTTTGAAGGGCTCCGGCTTGATCCTTGTCGGGTTTCGATGCGATTTTGGGGCCACGCGGTGCTTAGTTGGGACCACCGACGCAAATTTTTGGGAGCCCCGAGGGGAATTTGTGATGTCCTGACCAGGATTTATGGGATTACTGACCGGAATTTTGGGTCCAAAGCGCGATATTTAGGAGACTTGGCGCTAGTTAACGGAGTGCGTTGTACTTATCTAGGCCCCAGCGCGAATTTGGCGTTCCCTGGCGCAAATGTTCGGGTTCGGTGCAAGTTTTTGGTGCTCGTTGTATATATTTACAACCACAATTCTGGGGGGCCCGACGCGAATTTATGGGGCCCCAGAAACATGTTTTTTGGGACCCCGAAGCGATTCTTGGGTTCTTGAAAGCCTTCAGGATGGAGGAGGGGGAATTTGCCTCTTTGGTGTGCCACTGCGGCTGCTCAATGAGTATTTTTT
Organism: Ashinkailepas kermadecensis; assembly: GCA_034440615.1. Taxonomy (NCBI): domain Eukaryota; kingdom Metazoa; phylum Arthropoda; class Thecostraca; family Neolepadidae; genus Ashinkailepas; species Ashinkailepas kermadecensis. The sequence continues at coordinate 183,973 of JAOTOM010004440.1, forward strand.
TTTTCAGCCGGTGGCACCATTCAGAGTAGAATGGCCCTTAGGAGGACTTTCTTTAGGGGCCTGCTGTGAATTTTCCGGTACTCGGGTCGACTCGATGGAGCCCTTTTGTGATTTTCTTGGGGTCGACTTGTATTTTTTGTAAGCCTCTTGCGCGATATTTTTGGGCCCCGGTACGATTCTTCGGCCTCGCGGTGCATTTTTTTCGGTGCTCCAAGGCGCTTCTTTTACGGGACCAGACGCGTTTTTGGGGTCTTTGACCCAATTTTTGTGGCCGTAGAGTAACATTTCGGGTAGGAATGACTTTTGTGAAAGGAATTGATTTCCAAGGGCAGCGGCGCGACATTCTTGGGTATAAGTGCAATTTTTTAAACCCTGTCTTCATTTGTTGGGAGCCTATCGCGAATTTTAGTGGCTTCGACACGTCTTTTGGGGCCCACCACGTTCTGGTTTCTTTTGGATCGATTGCTGGGAGCCCAGAGTGATTTTCCATGTCCAGATTGTTTTTCTTTCGTTGCCCCGGCTTCATTTATTGGGTGTTCCCGATGAGACTTTTGGGGCCCCGGTGCGACCTGTCGAGCCCCTAGCGTGATTTTCAGGGGCCCGGGCGCAACTATTTGGTACCTTCAGGCTCAGCGTGATTTTTAGTGGCCCCGGCCCAACGTTTTGAGTCCCCTTTGTGATTTTCAAGAACACCGGCACGAGTTTGTTCGCCCCCCCAGCGTGATTTTCTGGGCCCAGGCGCGAACTTTTGAGGCCCCCAGTGTGATTTTCAGCGGCCAAGCCCGTCTTTCTGCGACCCCCATCGTGATTTTCAAGAACCACGGCACGACTTTGTGAGCTCCCAGCGTGGTTTTCGGGGGCGCCGGTCAAACTTTTTGTGCCCCCAGCGCGATTATCAGGGGCCCAGGCCCGACCTTTTTGGACCCAGCGTGATTTTGAGGGCCCGGCCAGTCTTTTTCGGGCTCAGCGTCATTTTCGGGGGCACCGGAAAAACGTTTTGCTCCCAGCGTGATTTACAGGGGCCCGGTTCGACTTTTTAAGGTCTTCGCGTGATTTCGTGGGGCCCTGGCGCGACTTATCTGGTTCCCGGCGTGACATTTTGGAGGCCCAGCGGTATTTTCAAGGGCCCGGTCCCACATTTTGGAGCCATCAGCGTCATTTTATGTCCCCGGAACGATTTTTGAGGCCCCAATGTGATTTTCAGGGGCCTTGATGGGATTTTGGGAGGCCCAGTCATTTTCAGGGACCCCTGCGCGACTTTTTGGGGCCCAAGGTGATTTTGATGGACCCCAGTGCGATTGTTGGGGAAACCAGCAGGTTTTAGGGAGCCTGGCGTTATTTTTTTCCATACTCAGGCGCGATTATTGGGGGCACACAACCTCTCATGGGGAGGAGGACTGCTCCAATGCCTCCCTCCCTTTCGGTACGCCACTGCGCATGCCCCAATGATTGTATAGCTTAACAATTACGTCTATGGAGTACATCGCACACAATCGACTTTACTATGCCTATTTAACTGCTTGCACCACAAGTAGTGTTCAGAAATATACACCCTGCAATTGGCTTAAACTCATTTCATTGGGTTGTTAAATCTCAGCCTGAACGTACACATCACTGGACGATGAAAAGCCTTGATAATAATCTCAGTTGTAATTCGGTGTTTTAGTATTATTAATCAAAATGTCTTCATTGAATAGATTCTAGGATCAGTGTCTTTGCTGAGCAGAGATTGTTAGATATACCATGGCACCACCATCTTACCGAACCATTTCTGTTCAACGACATAATTTGAATTAAATGTTTAACGTGCTGTCAATGTCACTACGCAGTTACCCAGCTGAAGATGCACTCGGGTCAGTTGCCATGCTCGTCATGTGCCTTCTCAGGTTACATGTCAAGCATCACTCGTTACTCGTCACATCATCACTCCTCGTATGACCTTGTCAGGTTGCACCACGAGCGCCTAGTCCTCTCGGGGATTATGAGATTCTGACAGGCGTTCTCGCACTTGAAGTTGATATAATAGGTTGTGGACTTCATTATTGTATCTATGCTACCATAATAAATTATGGAAATCAGTATTTTGTTATGTTGGATACCAGCACCGATAATACCCAGGCATCTCACTGAAAAGGTTGGATATTTGTGCTGTGCCAAACTATGAAAATCCATTAAAATGAGGAAATTTCTACCTTCTATTTCATACTACAGTCACGCAATGCATGTATCGTGGCAGCAATTGTATGCTTCAATGATCAAAATACATGTAAATGTTGAAGTGTATGGCAGCTAGGAGTAAGGCCATATATAATACATGGCTATGTAATCACTAGCGGATCCAGGGAGAGGCCATTCCGGCCATGGCCCCCCCCCCCCGAAGCGCTTAAAAGGGGGGGCATAGTGTCTTTTGGCCCCCCCAAACCAACAGAAGTAAACTAAATTAAAATGCAGTAGCCTTTGCCTAGGTAAAAATAGCGTCTGAATGACAGAATCTCCAATTTGTAAGTTTTAAAAAAAAATTGTTTGGAAGCCAATATCGTAGCATAGTAGATTCTGACACACATCGAGGGTTCCATGCTGCTCAAGTTCTGCTTAAAGCAAAAGTTGACAAAATCGGATCCACCAGTGTGTACACGTGCACGAACGTTAACGTGGTACAAGACGTTGAACGTGAACGTGAACGTTTTGGTAAACAAGAACAAAAATCCGGTAACTTAGAAACGATGGAGGTAGGCGGTGGCCCCTACACAGGAAATTATGTTGTCATTAATTTTTTTCCAATGGGCCCTTTTGCCAAATAGTGGTCAAAATCCGGTGCATTTAACCAAAAATAGTGGGATAATGGGCACCCTCCAAATCCTTTCGATCCCTCCCCTGATGCAATTCCTAGGTACGCCACTGGGGAGGGGGAGGGGGGGCTGACGCCGAAAACCGAAAGTTGGCCGCCCCCAAACCGGTGGGCTAGGTCCGCCAGTGTATGTAATATCAAGGCAAGAAACTTGCACTTGCAAATTGTACGTCTTACCCTGATTGTGTTATGTTACTGCCTTCAGCCTTGATAATTTTCTACTGTAGGCAATGTTAATGAAATCGATGTTAAATACAGTAAAAGAACCACAGTGAAACTCTAGTATGAATGTATTTTGGTACTAACTGGCACATCATCTGCTTTATAGTCTTTTCATAACATAATATAAGGTGTGAATATCCATACATCTGTTGCATTACATCAACTCCTGAATTAGTTGCGTTGTTGTCAGGTCATGTCCAAGTGTGTATTACTTAAAAAATGAAGTGCTACCATTTGATTTGTGCAACTTTTATTTAGTTATGGATTGCAGGAACTTTTTCACATATTCCAATGTGTGAATGCTGCCTTTTATTAAATTTAAATGTCTCAAAAGTGGGAAGGCCAGCTACCATTGTTGCCCCCCCCCCCCACTTTGAAAAGTGGGAGGGCCATGGCCCCCTGCCCCCCCTGTTCCTACGCCTATGATAGTTGGGGCAGAGTAAACTTTGGTAGTAAGTTCTGCTTCACTTTTACTACAAGTTGTAGTTGTAGTTGTTAGTGGTAACTTTTATGAAACAGCCTGTCTGAATTTAGCCCAGGATAGTAGTAAGTAGTAAGTAGTAGATTTGAAGTAGTAAATTACAAATGCAGATTTTGTTTTATGAAACATAATTTTACTACTTACTACTTACACCGAAATTTGGATTTATGAAACAGGCTACAGAAAGTGAAAACGGAGTCGTTGAGTGATAGTACTATGACGCAGTAAAGTCTCAACGATTTTGAAGGGGCCTCGTATATGGCCTGGTCGTCAGCTGAATGTGAGCTGAGCGTGGGCTGTCTCGACACACATAAGAAAAACGAAGGTGCAAGGAAGTCGTCCAGTCTGTCGCGAGCTTACCACCTAATTACCACCTAATTACCATACAATAATACATGTTCCAGTATGAGTTATACATCGGCGAAAATACAATCATAAGCCGCAAAGCATTCCAAAGTTCACCTGGTTGTCAACAGCCTTAACCTACACAAAGCTTTAGTAACTTAGGGGTAATAATTATCACATAAATCCATCGGCCTACAGAAAACTGGTTATGGTTGGTTGGTTGCTGGGGTTTCGGGGCGCATCGACTGCGTCGGTTATGCAGCGCCCAGAAAAGGCTATGGGAAACAAGCTTGTTTGGAGTTGGAGTGGAGTTTTTCGTTTCGTTTCCTTTCGTGTCCATTCGCCCGAAGTTAATGCTCCGAGATGGTCTGCCCGGCACCGATTCGTTGATTCCAGCGTCGTTGGCCCATGTGGAAGGGTGCGGTTTTGCAGTTCCACAAGTCTTTCGTGGACCTCTGGTACATACCATCGTGGCATGAGCAGCTCAGCTGTGCTTGCCGAGTAAAACACCAAATCGAATATGTGCTAAAGTGGGAGCCTGTGGAAATAGGGCTCGTGTTAGGCAGAACAGAGCATGATGTCAATAGCCATGGTTTATAGCTTAATAGCCAGGGGGAAATCAGTCCAGGCCTACCATTAAATCTGGAATTCCCAAGCTTAACGGTATAACTTCAACCTAAAATTATGGTTCCCCGGCACGGGCGACATCTTCCTCCACATGAATTGCTGCAGTCATAACCGGCCTCCCTAATTCATTATTCAACACCCGATCTTCCAACACGACCTCGTTCTCGACGCGCAGTTCTGAATTCCAGCTTATCATCATCAGCGTCATATCTTCAGAACCGGTGACCCATCTGACCCTTGAAGCTTTGGATCTTTTCCCGTTGTAACAGCTGCTGCCAACGTGAAGAGGTGTATTATTCACCGACAGCTGTGACTTCCTTTCGGCGGCCGCCTGCCCACTCGCGCAGCACTGTCACTGCCTCAGACACTTGCAGACCGACCCGCTGACAACATTCCCAGTCAGTGGTGGCAGCACAATATTCATACTTCGTGATATTGATCTTGTTGTTTTGATGCCATTGATCACGATATTTTCTTCCGAATCCCGCACCATGACACCTTGCTTTATGACCTACCCCGCGGCCATACCTATATCCTCACAGGAACTACTGACCCGAAACCGGGGTCATTCTGACAGACACCACGTCGTTCAGGAACCAACTTAAAAAGCTCTAGTCACCATATACAGAACATTTATTGGCTGAATCTCACGAGCCATGTATCACGCCGACACAGGAGACCACTACAAAAATAGGCAGCTGGCCAGGACCCCCGCAACACATTTGCATCATCTCCGTCAGCCGGAGGTGTCCCCTTATCTACCCAGCGAGCGCCATCAGCCGGCAGCCTCATCAAAGCCGGCCAGTCTCGGTACCACACGCTCACACAAACCATGACTGTACGTGTCACCCCAGCATCCAAATTTCCATCAGGGTGGATAACTGGTGACCAAGGCCACTCTCGCCGATCCGGCAGATGTAGGGTGGCCAGCGACGTCTCACTGACAGGCCAATCACGACCATCTCCGTCTAGGCAGGCCGCACACAGTGACCATCCGTGGGTAGCTGTGGAGAGTCGTCCCAACACCACCAGCCCCGTCCGTGGGCGGCTGTGGAGGGTCGCCCCAACACCACCAGCCCCGTCCGTGGGCAGCTGTGGAGGGTCGTCCCAACTCCACCAGCCCCGCCCGTGGGCAGCTGTGGAGGGTCGCCCCAACACCACCAGCCCCGTCCGTGGGCAGCTGTGGAGGGTCGTCCCAACACCACCAGCCCCGTCCGTGGGCGGCTGTGGAGGGTCGCCCCAACACCACCAGCCCCGCCCGTGGGCAGCTGTGGAGGGTCGGCCCAACACCACCAGCCCCGTCCGTGGGCGGCTGTGGAGGGTCGCCCCAACACCACCAGCCCCGTCCGTGGGCAGCTGTGGAGGGTCGTCCCAACTCCACCAGCCCCGCCCGTGGGCAGCTGTGGAGGGTCGGCCCAACACCACCAGCCCCGTCCGTGGGCAGCTGCGGAGGGTCGGCCCAACACCACCAGCCCCGTCCGTGGGCGGCTGTAGAGGGTCGTCCCAACACCACCAGCCCCGTCCGTGGGCAGCTGTGGAGGGTCGCCCCAACACCACCAGCCCCATCCGTGGGCAGCTGTGGAGGGTCGTCCCAACACCACCAGCCCCGCCCGTGGGCAGCTGTGGAGGGTCGGCCCAACACCACCAGCCTCGTCCGTGGGCGGCTGTGGAGGGTCGCCCCAACACCACCAGCCCCGTCCGTGGGCAGCTGTGGAGGATCGTCCCATGCTAGTCCAGCTCGGCAGAACACGCCTCCATAGGCGGCGGTGGCTGCTGGGTGGAGACGCCGTCTCGCCTCCCACGGCGTACTCCACACACGTGACACCGAGACTACGGCTGGTGCAGACGTCAGGCTGCCGTGGCGTCACCCGCAGGCCAACACACAATAGGATTTGGCTCTGCGACAGCACACTCAGCTGCACCGTTGCGGCTCCCCCCCCCGCCGAACGGTCGCGGGCACCGCGCAGTACACGCAGTCAACGAGCCTCGAACCCACAACCGCGCGGTTATGATGCAAACGTGTCCGCCGATTACACAGGTAGCAGACTTACTACACACACAGTACAGCCATACAGGCACTACACACACAGTACTTGCCAGTCGAATCGGGCATGCTAGGCGGAGAACAAGACTGAGGTAGCACATCCCAACTACACGAATACAGGTTAGCGACAGACAGCGCACGTGACGAGTCGACGCCCAGCGAGTCACGGTGCCGACGACTGGCGCCGGCCCTGCCAATAGGCTAACACAAAACACACTGCGATAAGACGTGCATAACCTTGGTGGCAAGTAAAGTTGTTCACGTACCGTCGATGCATAACAACAAACTAGCTCTGGCCAGAGAGCCGCGGCGTCATTCGACATATTGGGTGCATTCGATCCAGCAGCCAGGTCAGTGTCAGTGCCAGGTCAGTGTCAGTGCCTTGCATCAGTCGACCACCATGGTCACAACAATGACCTCAAGCCGTTCAACAGCCCACGATCGCACATCAACAATGCTGTGCGACCGGAGACTTCACTGAGCCAGCTCAGCTTCGCCGACCTGCATGGCGCGTTCTTACCCCTCCCTCAGTCCCATCCCACAGTCGACGGGTGACAAGAGCGGCTAGGGCTACGTCTCCGGATGCCACCACAGCATTCCCGCAGCACCCTGCTACATCCATAAGGGCCGTTGGCGTGCACGCCGACCGCGACGTCTAGCGGCATCTATTAACATCAAAGGTAACTATGAGTTGCGTGGCCGGCCGGTCAGTCGGAGCCGGTGCCGGTATCTGTGTCGGGCTCGTCGGCGCTGTGCGAGGCGGCCAGCACGGTGGAGGAAGACGCCGCTGTCGCTCCGGCCTCCAGCGTGGCCAGGGCCTTGGCCACCTCGGCACGCTGCGACTTGGACAGCTGGTGGATCAGGTGCATCACCGCCTCCGAGGAGATTTCCGGATGAGACTGCGGGCCCACGGAACGTTCCCTGGTGTCATCAGGATGAGTGCTTTCTTCTAGCACGCATGGGTGTCGGCACGGATTTTAGATGGGAGACGAGGGGCATGGGTTAGCCTTCCGATGTAAGAAAAAAAGGTCAGGGATGAGGAAAAATGTAAAATGTAAAAATACTAGGATGAGGAAAAAATGTAAAATGCTGGTACTAAGATGTACATTTTGGGACGCATGACATATTGAACCACAATTGCAGCTCTTGAATTTGGTTGAAGAAAGTAATTGTTTTTATGTGTGAATAAATACAAATATTTGGAAGAAATTTTCGGATGCAATATCTACAGCTAAGAAAAACTTTATGGATCCTGCATGATTCTATTCTCTAACATGCACTGGGGATTGGGGAGGTTACCCACTATGCACAGAAAACGGTTGCCCGACACAGCGTGGCGTGGTTGGATAATTCCCGCCCATGTCTGGAAGTTCACCAGAAACAAACGTTTTAAGGTAATCTTGAGCACTCGCTTTATGTTAGCTCCACCCGCCCCCCCAGCAAGTGCAGACGCAGTGTTTCTATGGCCCGTCAAAACACAAAGCTGCTCAATGACAGAATGACAGCGCCTTGGTATGGCTCCTGCCAGCAAGCCAAACGCGTTGTTCACATACAAACCATGCTAACGAATATTATACTTCACCTCTTGGTTATGCCAAGACAGGCTCAGACAGCTCGGCTCTTGCCCTTGATTGCCTTGCATGCTTTCTCATGTGAATCGGCATGCAGATTACAGAGAGGAACACACGGTCTGAAGCGTGTAATTGTTGCATGTTTTATGTTGCATTTGTTGTAGGTGCTATGCTTTTAACACTCCCCCACCTCCATAGAATCCCTGGCTATTCTGCTGCTGTAGCCCTTACTATCAGGTAAAATATGCCCTAAATTTACCATCCTGCTTTCAGGATTTGCCCTACCCAGCCTGGTTCCTGTATTCCACCAATACGCCACCATGAAGCCATCCGGAAAACGTCCTTGAACAAGAACATACAAAGTGACCGGACCAGCACCTGTAATACATGGCTGTGCTGCGTGCCAGTAGTGGCAGCTCCAGCAGCAGCAGTTTGTGGAGAATGACAGCAATTTTAGCTCGCTTTCTCAATTGAACGTTATCGATCTGATGCTAATTGAAGAAGTATCTTACGGAAAATGTTTGTGCCATGATTCGTTCTGGTGATGCTTCCAAATACACATGTGAATGTTGCATGCTTGATCTTCAAGTGTTGCCTACGAAAGCTAACCGGAAATGATGTAAGAAAAATTTATTACAAGCAGTATAGATGCATATATATGTATAGTTATATATATATATATATATATATATATATATATATATATATATATATATATATATATATATATATATATATATGTATGCAAATATACATGACCATTAAACGTGTCTTGGCCCAGTAAAGAAGGGATTGGCAATTGTGGTTGGAATGCGATTATCCATGAGTTATATAAGATTCTGATGATTATACCATGCAGGATATAATCGTGAGAAATATATAATCGCAAATTCCATGTACGGCTTACCAGGTAGATAAGTCGTTCACGTACAAGGTGTCTATGTCGTTCAAAAAGCATGTTTACAGATGTCAAGACATGAAAAGTCTTCAGGCCTGTGCTTGCAAATCGGCCACTTTGGGCGGCATGGTCGCAGTTCCATTCCGGATTCTCAGGGCAATCCACAGGCTTTTTGTTTTGCTTTTGCTACACAAAAACGCAAAATCAGAAACAACGAGCTCAGTGGGTAGGTCGTGACGGATCAAAGAGGGCAAAAAGGCGTGACCAACCATTGCTTAGTCTTTTTTGTGCCATTTTGGAACCGATTTCGACATCTCATTTGGGATTCTTGCGGCTTTTTTGGCTATCTATACGGCCCATATCTGCTTTGTCCGCGATTTTCGTTAAAAAAAAGACTCCAGGCTCCCTCCAGGCGATTTTGGACTCATGTTAGTTGCGGCGGCTTTAGGAGGCGACTGCAGTTTTATCTTACTGTTCGACTGCAGCTTAATAACTTTGTGAATTTTGCCTGACCAGCCATGCCGAACACACAGCATTCTGCAAATTATTTCTTCCTTTCTTATTGTTTAACCCATGTCATCCGGGTCCAAGGCGAAGCAACTGGCACTGCTGGAGCGGCCGTCATCACAGCTATCGTTGGGCTGTCTGTTCCGCCATCGCTAGAGTGACCGTAGCTGCTGGAGCAGCTGTGGTCAGGCACTGGGACAGCTGTGGTTGCTTGGGCGGTCGCCACCGCCAGGACGGCTGTGGCCGTTGGGGCGATAGCGGCCACCGGGGCGGCCGTCGCCGCTGAGGTGACGGTGGGTGCCCTTCCCAGTCCTTCGCAGCATTTATGGCTCTCAAGGATATCTTATCTCTGAGGCTGACCTTCAGTATTCCTCGCGCCCATTGCCAGTTCTCAAGGATTCTCTTAGCTTTCAGGGTGCCCCGATCCTTCAGGTGCCCTTCTCAAAGCCCAGGAACATCCCAGTCCAGTCATCTCTGGCTCTCAGGGAACCTATTCATCCGTCAGAAGCCCTCTCCATCTTGCATGGGCCATTCCCAGTCCTCGACAAACTTGTGTAGCTTTCAGAGGAATCCTGCAGCTCTGAGACAGGCCTCGCAATTTCTAGCAAACATCGCCAGCTCTCGGAACTCTCCTTAGCTCTTAGGAGGTTTTGTTCATCCCTCAGTGTTCCTCCCAAGCTTCAGGAGCATCACAGTCAGGTTCGCTCTAGCTCTCAGGGGACTTCCCTAGTCCTCGACAGTCTTTCGGGCTAGCAATGCCATTCTAGCTCTGAAACTGGCTCTCAGTATTCCTCACAACCATCTTTAGCCCCTTGGGACTCTCTTTAGATCTCAGGGGCCCTGTTCTTCTCATAGGGACCCTTTCCAAGCCTCTTGGGCATCCCAGTTCAGTCCTCTCTAGCGCTCAGTGAAGATTTCCAATCGTCAGGGGTCCTCTCCAGCTCTTAGGGGACCTTCCCAGTTCTTGGCAGTCTTTCTAGCCTCAAAGGATTCCTAGCTCTGCCATTGGTCCTCAGTATTCTTCGCAAACATCGTTAGCATTACTGACTCTTCTTAGCTCTCAAGGGGCTCTGTTAGCTCTCAAGGGACCTCTCAAGCTGCAAGGGGCCTTCCTAGGTATGGGCAGCTCATGTGGTTTCAGGAACATTCTAGCTCTGAGGCTGGCCCTCGGCAACCCTCACCTCAATAGCCAGCCAATAGAGATTGTTTTAACCTCTTAGGGGACCTTGTTCATCCATTAGGGGCCGCTCTCAACTTCAGAAGAATCCCAGTCCAGTCCTCTCTGACTCTCACGAGATCCTCTTCACCCCCCAGGGCCCTCTCCTGCTTATAGGAGCCCATCACAGTTTTCAAAAGGCCTGGCTAGCTCTCATCTCGGGGGGCATTTCAGACCTGAGATGGGCCCTCACTAGGCCTCTTCAGCTCTTTGGGGTCATGTTCATCCCTCGGAGGCCCTTTCAAACCCAGAGCATCCCAACCTTCTCTGACCCTCAGGTGCCCTGTTCATTCCTCAGATGTTAGAGACCCATTCCAGCTGAGACGCTCTTTCCAGCTGTCCAGCTGGTATGGGTATTCCAGCTCTCGGGAGGACGGAGGACTCCCTTTTGTCTCCACAGCCCTTGCTAGCCCTCAAGGTGGACTTCTTCGGGTCTCTAGGGTCCATTCCACGCAAGCTGTTAGATGCGTTAAAATGTTTCCTCGGGTGAAATCCTAAAATTTTGAAATATCTGCCTCTCAGGGGGTCGCCTGGTGGGCCCCATCGGACTCGCCAGGAGGGCGGGTGCACCTTCACCCATTGGAAACGCCACTACTTTTTAACAGCACGGCCCCCTCCATGGGCTTAGAGGCCCTTTTCGTAGCACCGGGTCCTCTTTATCGGCTTGAGGCCCGCTGTTAGCTCTGAGCCACTCTTCATCAGCGTGAGCCCAAAGCGACCCAGTGGCTCTACACGCCTCCCGCATCCGTCGGCTCAGGGACCCTCTGTTACGGCTCAGGACACTCCGCCCGGTCGCAGTCCTCTCTTCAAAAGATTGGGCCTCCTCTATCACGCAAGAGGCCCCATGTGCGGTTCTCACCCTCATCGGCCCAGAGGCCCTTCATACCGACTATGGGTCCTCTCCGACGGTCCAGGGTCCTCCCGCGGCTAGGTGTCCTCTCCGCCGGCGCAGGGCCCCCTCAGCGATCCAGGGCCTCCTCTGTTAGGCCGGAGGTCCTCTTTCAACAACTTGGGTTCCCTCCATCAATTCCGGGGCCCTGGTACTGCTTGGGCCCCATCCGTTGGTCAAAGGACCCTTTCTGACGGTCCGAGGTCCTCTCCGGCAACTAGGGCCCTCTTTGATGAATCAGGGCCATTTCCAGCAAGCTTCGCCAGTTTTCAAACGTTTGGGCCCTGTCCATCAGGTTAGGGCCCTTCATATTGGCTTTTACACTCTCCGTCAGCCCGGGGCCCCTTCCAACTATCCGGGGTCCCCACAGTCGATCTTCATTTTAGCCCAACCGAGAGCCGTGGACATCTTCTTGAGGGCACTCTCCGTTGACTCGGGCCCTATTCATCGACCCGGGACCCTTTCCGTCAGCCCGGGGCGCCTTCCGTCGTTCCAGGGGCCCTACATGTCAGCCTGGAGGGCCCTCCGACACTCCAGAGGGCTGCCCCTTTTCGCCCCCTGGAACCCCTGGAAATGAAATCCCGTAGCTAGATCAGGTCAGGTTAGGTTAGGTAGATTTCACTGCCAGGGGTTTTACCGGTTCCTCTATCGGACAATTGGGGAACTATTTTTGGGCTTTATGATCCTTGGACGCAAATTAACTTTGGACGTTATGAACACTCACCTTGAAGCCATTTTCTGAGGTTGTGATCGTTGGACGCTATGAACTTTGGACATTATTAACACACCCTACCCAAGGCAATTTATTTCGCTTTTTAGACGTTATGATCCTTGGACGTTATGCATTTTGGTAGTAAACGAACTTTGGATGTTATTATATGACCCCTTTGTATCTAGTGTACGCACATAGGCCAAATGGTTAAGCTTCAGCCTGGTTGGGAGAGTGGGAAAATTGATGATTGAGGGGGCCATATCAGTGATTGAGAGGGCCAGTACCCCCACCCCCTTTAGCATATAGTAACACCCTTGATGAGTCGGTCTTAGGTTGATTTCTTTCCATGCAACACAGTCGGCTCAATGCTACATTTCACGAAGCCCGGACGCCCCTCCCCTCAGCCCCCGCCGTGGCGACGACCATGCCAGCACGTTTTTTATTGTCCCGAGCAAACAATCGTATCCGGAGGGTGGGCTGCGTCGACTCCCTCCTTATAATGCCGCTTCACAAGAAGAAATGGCTTGCTGCCATGCGACATGCATCACATTCGTGTGGCAAGCAGGATGCAAATTTCTTCGTTTTGTCCTACATAACATGTTTCCCATGTAAGCGTGAAAATTTTCAAAAGAGGCGAAGTATGCAATTGGAAGGCTGAGCATGAGTTAATTAGAGCTAGTAATAAGGATGATGACAAGCCATCATTGGTCCTCAAATAATCCTTGTAAGATTTCGCAGCTCTTGCTATATTACTACTAGCGAGGGCGAAGAGCGAGTCTACACCCGTGCATAGGGTACAACAGTTCACCTGGGCGGTTCGACCGGGTTCGATCGCCACGCTTTTGAAACTGTAATCACATTTTTGTGAGCTTTCGGCGTTCTAATTTGCTCACTCAATGGTCAGATGTAAACTTTTTCACCACAGATTTTTAACCCCGATATTTTACATCAAGTGCTCTTGATCTTGTTTTCAAAGAAAGAGATTCGCGGCGTCATCTCCGCTGGTGGGCAACTTCCAATAGCCTTTCACGCAGAAACACAGCTGCCGTCGCAAGGCAAAATAACGTATCAACCATTTGATCCAAAATGTTTTTGTTTTTGGTGATAGATTCGTCTCCACGAGGGGCACCTTCACCGACAGCATCATAAGCCATATTAAAAAAAATATGCAAGCATTGCTGACTTTCCGAAAAGACGTATCTTGACTAACTTGCACTGAGGAAAAAAAGAGACCTGGTTGCCAAAAAGGTGAATTTCATAAACTTCCTTCTTCAACAGCCGCTACCGTAGCCAAAAATGCATGCATATCGGTCCTTTTTCCCAGATACTTCCTTTTGCCTTGGCGAGATGAGGAAGCCTTTTCCAACGTCTATATGGGGGCCTCGTGCTGGTCTCACTACAACAATTCGGACTCGAACCCTCCCCCACTCGCCTTCATTGAACGATGAACACGATACATTCGGTAAAGCCGATACAGCGACCTTTGGCGTTTGTGAAAAAATGTGATAGATGACTACCACGTTATCAGTTAGTTAAGATATTCTTGTCTTTATTCACATCAGACGTACCCCTGCGATTCGGAAAGTGCATGTGTTGATATGTACACAGACGCTTCTTTGCCCAAGCCTCACATAGGCTGTAAAAACATGCAAAATCGCAACAGACTCCTGTCCTATTCGGTCCGATAAAGCTAAAATTGTGCCGTGTGAATTGGACGAAAAATAGTGCTCGCAAATGTTGGTTCAAACCTGAGGGATGAGACTGCAGAATTCCGTTCTGGTGCTGTTCCGGGTAGTCAAAGACTGCACATGCTGCCAGATATTCTAAGCCACTAGGGCGCCAGGACCTTTAACAATAAGGACGATGGCGAGACAAAATTTCTATAATAATAAAATCACAATCAAAAACCATTGTGATAAACAAGAACATATCTCAACTAACGAAACAACCGAGACACCTATGGAACACGGTATCTGCCCTTATAAAGGTGCTACCGACATCGACCTAACACAACCTAACGAATCGACCTAACGAAACAACCGAGACACCTATGGAACACAGTATCTGCCCTTACAAAGGTGCTACCGACATCGACCTAACCTCCCTTTCCTGTGTTGTCATCCTTACCACTGCGACACAACATTCCATGTCACACCCCCATACGCATGTGAATCGCTGGTTACGCTAAGATAAGTGTGGTGTCAATATGTTGCCAGAAGAGTCATAGCGGCAAAGATGCGGCCAACCAACTGGTACCGACTAGTCGTATTTGGAACAACTGCCGACGTGGATCGCCCAAAAGAAAAACTGCCATTCCGATGAATCCACTCGATGGATCCTCGACACAGTAAGCATTCATTTGCTCAAATAAAAGCAAGTCATCAAAAACAAATGGTACCCAATGTCGCGGCGAGTCACCGCCAAGACAGATCCTCAGACCACCCGCAGCAGCCTGCCTTCGCTGCGTGCAGCATCCAGGAGCTGTAGCTGTCAGCGGTGGGCCATCCCGCCATTTGTGCCTGCAGCCGGCGGGACGGGAAGGGACAGGCCATCCATCTGTGTCTGGCATGGAAGGGACAAGCCATCCATCTGTGTCTGGCATGGAAGGGACAGGTCATCCATCGGTGCCCGACAGATAAGGGACGGGCGGCGCCACCGCACCATCTATCTGTGCCCGAAGCCGGTGGGGAAGGGAAGGGGCCGTCAGTCTGTGCCCGAAGCCGGTGGGGAAGGGAAGGGGCGGGCCGTCAGTCTGTGCCCGCAGCGGGCAGGGTGAGGACGGGCAGGACGTCAGTCTATGCCCGCAGCGGGCAGGGTGAGGACGGGCAGGCCGTCCGTCTGTGCTCGCAGCGGGCAGGGTGAGGACGTCAGCCTGTGCCCGCAGCGGGCAGGGTGAGGACGGGCAGGCCGTCCGTCTGTGCTCGCAGCGGGCAGGGTGAGGACGGGCAGTACGTCAGTCTGTGCCCGCAGCGGGCAGGGTGAGGACGGGCAGGCCGTCCGTCTGTGCTCGCAGCGGGCAGGGTGAGGACGGGCAGTACGTCAGTCTGTGCCCGCAGCGGGCAGGGTGAGGACGTCAGCCTGTGCCCGCAGCGGGCAGGGTGAGGACGGGCAGGCCGTCAGTCTGTGCCCGCAGCGGGCAGGGTGAGGACGGGCAGGCCGTCAGTCTGTGCCCGCAGCCGGCGATGCCACAGCGGGCGACATACCCACCTGTGTGGTGTGCCTCAGCGGGCGACATACCCACCTGTATGGTGTGCCTCAGCGGGCGACATACCCACCTGTATGGTGTGCCACAGCGGGCGACATACCCACCTGTATGGTGTGCCTCACGCGGGCCATGGCTGCCTCCCGCTCCAGACAGCCGATGTTATCCAGTACCACCGAGTGGCTCGCGTTGTTGGGGTCCAACTGCGCCGCCAGCCACGTTGACACAATTTGGTCATCGTCCCACTGGTAACTCTGCCGAGACGAGCAAAACAGTCAGATACCGCTGGTAGCCTTGTGGAGATGAGGTAAACCATCAGTCCACAGTCAGGTACTACTAATAACATGGTGGAGACGAGCTACACGTCAGTACACCGTGGTACCACTGGCAACTCTGCGGCAACGAGGTACACTTCCAGTGCACAGTCAGGTCAAACTGGTAACTCAGCGGCGACGAGGTGCACCCCCAGTTAACTAGAGTGGTACCACTGGTAGCTCTACAAAGATAATGTATATACCTGTCCACAGTGCTACCACAGGTGATGCTGTGGCGGCAAGACGCGGTACCCTGACATTCAGCTTCGTTGAGTGGAGGGTATCAGTCGGATGCGGAAAAGCTGGCAAAGACGTTGAAATAGTAGACGATCAAAGGATGAAATGAAGATCGTTTTGAATACGCTTGGTACGCCGTGACAAGCTCTTGGAGGTAATTACAAAAGTTATATTTTTAATTATGAGGTCTGCAACTGCGGTTGCAAATAAACGCCATCCCAGCACATTTTATGGAAGCTAAACCACGTGCACGGGAGGTCAATACAAGATTCCATGCAGCGTTAGTTTTCGCCAACACCTTGGCATTTCAGAATACTGACGGCAGTGCAGATCTCCATGACCGCAGTCCAGTGGTATATACGCTACGAGTGCAGCACTGCAAGGGCACGACCAAAGCGAAACCAGAACTGCCACGAAGCTATGTCAATGGCGACGCATATTCCATATACACTCAGAATGGATCATCACGGTCGCAACGAGGCGCCGAGTCCTCTCAGCGACATCCCGAGCTCTTCCGATGACATTCCAGGCTCTTCTTTTCCCAAGCAGCTCACATCGTCCTTGCAATGCCGCACCACGAAGTGTGAGACAGTGCCAAACAGTGGCGCGCTCCTCCCACTGCCGACTCACGCGCCACTCACCTGCATTGTTCCCTTGTCCTCGACGAACCAGCGCTGTAGCTTGGTGTAGACATGCTGGTGGCGCGCCGTCGGCTGCACCCGCTCCACCAGGCGGCACGCCTGCAGGCTGAGCAGGCGGCGCTGCAGGCGCCAGTAGAGCAGGCGGCGCGAGTCGCCCCACGGCACCAGATCCTGGATGACGCCCTTCTCCAGCATCCGCACCGGCGTGTCGTGCAGGTCCGCAAACTGGACCGCAACCTGGCGGTCGGGCCACGGTTACTGCAACGTCACCACCGGGCCAGACAGGTCAGCTAGACCGTCACCTGGCGGCCGGGCCACGGTCACTGCAACGTCACCGCCGGGCCCGACAGGTCAACTAGACCGTCACCTGGCGGCCGGGCCACGGTTACTGCAACGTCACCACCGGGCCAGACAGGTCAGCTAGATCGTCACCTGACGGCCGGGCCATGGTCACTGCAACGTCACCACCGGGCCAGACAGGTCAGCTAGACCGTCACCTGGCGGCCGGGCCACAGTCACTGCAACGTCACCACCTGGCCAGACAGGTAGCTAGACCGTCACCCGGCGGCCAGGCCACGGTCACTGCAACGTCACCACCGGCTCAACCTGGCGGCCGGGCCACGGTCACTGCAACGTCACGGCCGGGCCAGACAGGTCAGCTAGACTGCAGCCTGGCGGCCAGGTCAATGGCCAGCCGACTGGACCAATACCTAGCGGTCTGATCACTGTCAGGTCAGGTCAGGTCAGACACCTAACGACCACATCAGGGCCAGGCGGGGCCAGACAACTAGGCCGTCATCTAGCGGTGAAGTTCAGGCCAGGTCACGGTAAGGCTAGGTCGCCCAACTGGATAGGTGAAGGTTAAGGCCCGGACGATGATGGCAAGGTCTGGTATGGTCAGGTCACCCAACTGGATAGGCGAAGATCAAGGCCCGGGAAATGACGGTAAGGCCTGGTATGGTCAGGTCGCCAGACTTGATGGGTGAAGGTCAAGGCCGCGACGATCACGCCAGCTGACCCCTCTGCGGACTGCGTTACCTGGTGGTAGACGGGCAACAGGAGCTGTTCGCGCGCTGCCAGCCGCCGCTCCAGCTGGTCGCGTCGCTCGGCCGGCGTGTCCGGCTGCGTCAGCTCGTCCTGCAGCTGGCGCAGCTCGTCGTCCAGCCGGCGCATCGACTTGATCAGGTCTTTGGTCTTGAACTTGATCTCCACGGTGCCCTCCGGCTCCAGAACGCCACCCCTGTTGGCGCGGCAGACGGTTATACACCGGCTGCGATGCACACCACAGTGGCAGTTAGAGCGCGCTGAGAAAGTGATCAACGTGCCGGGTTTCAGACAGGCACTATGAGCTCGGTACTTGCCAGCCACACGCTCAGAGGAACTTCCCTGCCTCGGTTGTTGTCATCGAGAACACTGCGCCCCCGGGAATATTATTCTCTAATTTTCTCCGATTTGAAAGGTTCAATGGCGCCGCTTGATGTTGCTCGACTCGAAAACTCGTGATATTCCGCAAAAATGTCTCAGACCATTGGACTCTTTTTCTCCCGCATTTTTGGCAGTACATGCTGCATGTAGGGTTGTGTAGGAAAACAACGGTTGCAACCGATGGATTTTGATTGGCCATGTAACACTTTCATAAATTATAAATCATAAACGACATAGGCATCCAAATTCCAGAAATATTTACCATCGGATCACACAAAAAAAAAACTTTAAACCAAATTCAGTGCTTAACAAAATAATCTTCACATGCTGAAGGTACAAATCTACAACAAAATTAACATGTTGAAGGTACAAATCCGTACGTTGTCAGTCCCCACCTATATATAACTCCTAAGTTTCCTCCAACTGAAGAGAAGTGTGTAATAATAACCATAAGACCCACATATATGGACCACAACAGCTATGATCGCTATACACTTCTTCTAAGTGCAGCCTCAGCTACAATTGATCTGCCATGATGTAAAACTCAGCATGCTTCCTGCGTTCTGTTAATAATTGCTCACATCCAACCACCACACATCCCAACCCGTGTCACAGGAGTGCAGATCCTCACAAACGCTCATCCAATCAGGCCTACTATCATACCTGCTGCAGTCCTCCGTGTCACATCAGTCTCATCACCTCCACTCCCCCGACCTGCCGCAGTCTCGCTTTACCCGCCCCAGCCGACCTCACCGGCTCTCCGGGTCGGCGAACATCTCCATGTATCGTTGGTTGATGGCGGCGTCGATGACGACCCAGGCGCCGCCGCGCAGCTCGCCGTACGGCGGGATGTACACCACGATCGGCTGCCGGTACGCCCGCAGCGCGTCCACGATCATGGCGCCGAACTTCAGCACCTGGTCGTACATGTCTGCCGCGTGTGGATGGGGCGGGTCAGAGGGTGTGTCGTCACGTGTCCGCCCGACGGCACGTCACACGGCCGTACATGTCTGCCGCGTGTGGACGGGGCGGGTCAGAGGGTGTGTCGTCACGTGTCGTCACGTGTCCGCCCGACGGCACGTCACACGGCCGTACATGTCTGCCGCGTGTGGATGGGGCGGGTCAGAGGGTGTGTCGTCACGTGTCCGCCCGACGGCACGTCGCACGGCCGTACATGTCTGCCGCATGTGGATGGGGCGGGTCAGAGGGCGTGTCGTCACGTGTCCGCCCGACGGCACGTCACACGTCCGTACATGTCTGCCGCGTGTGGATGGGGCGGGTCAGAGGGTGTGTCGTCACGTGTCCGCCCGACGGCACGTCACACGGCCGTACATGTCTGCCGCGTGTGGATGGGGCGGGTCAGAGGGTGTGCCGTCACGTGTCGTCACGTGTCCGCCCGACGGCACGTCACACGTCCGTACATGTCTGCCGCGTGTGGATGGGGCGGGTCAGAGGGCGTGTCGTCACGTGTCCGCCCGACGGCACGTCGCACGGCCGTACATGTCTGCCGCATGTGGACGGGGCGGGTCAGCGGGCGTGTCGTCACGTGTCCGCCCGACGGCACGTCACACGTCCGTACATGTCTGTCGCGTGTGGATGGGGCGGGTCAGAGGGTGTGTCGTCACGTGTCCGCCCGACGGCACGTCACACGGCCGTACATGTCTGCCGCATGTGGACGGGGCGGGTCAGAGGGTGTGTCGTCACGTGTCCGCCCGACGGCACGTCACACGGCCGTACATGTCTGCCGCGTGTGGATGGGGCGGGTCAGAGGGTGTGTCGTCACGTGTCCGCCCGACGGCACGTCACACGGCCGTACATGTCTGCCGCGTGTGGATGGGGCGGGTCAGCGCGCGTGTCGTCACGTGTCGTCACGTGTCCGCCCGACGGCACGTCACACGTCCGTACATGTCTGCCGCGTGTGGACGGGGCGGGTCAGAGGGCGTGTCGTCACGTGTCCGCCCGACGGCACGTCACACGGCCGTACATGTCTGCCGCGTGTGGATGGGGCGGGTCAGAGGGTGTGCCGTCACGTGTCGTCACGTGTCCGCCCGACGGCACGTCACACGTCCGTACATGTCTGCCGCGTGTGGATGGGGCGGGTCAGAGGGCGTGTCGTCACGTGTCCGCCCGACGGCACGTCGCACGGCCGTACATGTCTGCCGCATGTGGACGGGGCGGGTCAGCGGGCGTGTCGTCACGTGTCCGCCCGACGGCACGTCACACGTCCGTACATGTCTGTCGCGTGTGGATGGGGCGGGTCAGAGGGTGTGTCGTCACGTGTCCGCCCGACGGCACGTCACACGGCCGTACATGTCTGCCGCATGTGGACGGGGCGGGTCAGAGGGTGTGTCGTCACGTGTCCGCCCGACGGCACGTCACACGGCCGTACATGTCTGCCGCGTGTGGATGGGGCGGGTCAGAGGGTGTGTCGTCACGTGTCCGCCCGACGGCACGTCACACGGCCGTACATGTCTGCCGCGTGTGGATGGGGCGGGTCAGCGCGCGTGTCGTCACGTGTCGTCACGTGTCCGCCCGACGGCACGTCACACGTCCGTACATGTCTGCCGCGTGTGGACGGGGCGGGTCAGAGGGCGTGTCGTCACGTGTCCGCCCGACGGCCGTCCGGCCGTACATGTCTGCCGCGTGTGGACGGGGCGGGTCAGAGGGTGTGCCGTCACGTGTCGTCACGTGTCCGCCCGACGGCACGTCACACGGCCGTACATGTCTGCCGCGTGTGGATGGGGCGGGTCAGAGGGTGTGTCGTCACGTGTCCGCCCGACGGTCACAGCCGTACATGTCTGCCGCGTGGGGTCAGAGGGTGTGCCGTCACGTGTCGTCACGTGTCCGCCCGACGGCACGTCACACGGCCGTACATGTCTGCCGCGTGTGGATGGGGCGGGTCAGAGGGTGTGTCGTCACGTGTCGTCACGTGTCCGCCCGACGGCACGTCACACGGCCGTACATGTCTGCCGCATGTGGATGGGGCGGGTCAGAGGGTGTGTCGTCACGTGTCCGCCCGACGGCACGTCACACGGCCGTACATGTCTGCCGCGTGTGGATGGGGCGGGTCAGAGGGCGTGTCGTCACGTGTCCGCCCGACGGCACGTCACACGGCCGTACATGTCTGCCGCATGTGGATGGGGCGGGTCAGAGGGTGTGTCGTCACGTGTCGTCACGTGTCCGCCCGACGGCACGTCACACGGCCGTACATGTCTGCCGCGTGTGGATGGGGCAGGTCAGAGGGTGTGTCGTCACGTGTCGTCACGTGTCCGCCCGACGGCACGTCACACGGCCGCCCAAGTCGTTCACATCAACAGCGGGCGAATCGCTGCTGGCGGCTGATACGTACAGGAGCATTGCGCTAGTTGCAGCTGTTGAGTGAGGAGCGAATCGTCACTGATGACAGCCCGGGCCTAGTCATATCATCGCCTACTCGCGGTCAAGGCTGTTAGCCTGCACAGGTGAAGCAATTCCTTGAAATCGCCTTTCTTCGGTGAGGTAATCTGCACACGCGCCCAACACCGTGGCGCGACAAAAAACGAAATAAACTTCAGATAAAAATGACAAGGGTTTGACAGGTGGATGACAGGTACCAGGGCATGAGAGAAAAAAAACACGAGGTATAATATCATTACTGAAGTTAGTTGCAATTTCACAACCTCAATTTTTGGATGACAGTGCAAAAAAGAAACTAGGTCAACCAAACGAAGCCCTGGGTGTGATATGATACATCACCTTCGACCACCAATATCCCACAATCAAATATTTCACCCATCACCGTAAAAAAATTGACACTGTTGATCAGATACGCACAAACTGTGCACTATTCCTGACATGTGACAATAACATAAACATATTATAGCCCCACATAGGTTGTGGTGAAGTGCCGACCTGTGGTAGACAAGCTTAAAGGAACTTCCTTCACGGCTATCCTTCACTGACGCAGAACAAGGGACGGAGCTCTCCTTGACGCAGAACAAGGGACGGAGTTCTCCTTGACGCAGAACAAAGGACGGACAAGAGTTCTCCTTGGGAACAACAAGAGTTCTCCTTGACGCAGAACAAGGGACGGAGCTCTCCTTGCATGCAAAAACAGTTCAATGTTCACCAAGGCACAACATCTAGTCTCTCACAGCCACACTAACTAAACCAGCGTTTCAAGCGAACACGCATTAGACCAACCAACCGAGTTTCTATTGCCACATTCATCGGAACTTCACATGCCACTGTCACAAACCACAGCATTCACCTTTCAACCATCACGGTCGACAACATCTGACACGGGAATATCGATGTCACCACGATGCGACATGTGCTGACCTTTCATGCCGCCGGAGAACCCACGCCAGTTGGCGAAGATGATGAGAGGCAATTCCTCGCGGTTGAAGAGCTCGATAGACTGCGCCGTTTTGTACGCAGAGTCTGGAAACCACACCTGACCGGCCTGGGAGATTTTCTGCGGCACACACGCAAGATGTGGCAGAACATCGTCACGCGAGATGTGGCACATCAGCGTCACGCGAGATGTGGTACATCAGCGTCACATCAGCGTCACGCGAGATGCGACACAGTGTCACGCGAGATGCGACACATCAGCGTCACGCGAGATGTGGTAAATCAGCGTCACACGAGATGCGACACATCAGCGTCACGCGAGATGCGACACAGTGTCACGCGAGATGTGGCACATCAGCGTCACGCGAGATGCGCACATCAGCGTCACGCGAGATGCGACACAGTGTCACGCGAGATGTGGCACATCAGCGTCACGCGAGATGCGACACATCAGCGTCACGCGAGATGTGACACATCAGCGTTACGTGAGATATGGCACATCAGCGTCACGCGACACATCAGCGTCACGTGAGATGCGACACATCAGCGTCACACGAGATGTGACACATCAGCGTTACGTGAGATATGGCACATCAGCGTCACGCGACACATCAGCGTCACGCGAGATGCGACACATCAGCGTTACGTGAGATATGGCACATCAGCGTCACGCGAGATATGGCACATCAGCGTCACGCGACACATCAGCGTCACGCGAGATGCGACACATCAGCGTCACACGAGATGCGACACATCAGCGTCACACGAGATGCGACAGTGGTTCACTGGCGGGCAGCGCGACACATCAGCCAATGCCACGACGCCGCTTGTCATATGCTACGAGAAATCGTGGGAGCAATCTGCACAGCCGATATACCATTATCTACATTACAATGCATAACGGAATGACACACTTGGGCCGAGACCCCGAATGATGGGCGCACACTTGTATAATTAGACACTGTTTACGAGACCCCGAGACCCCGAATGATGGGCGCACACTTGTATAATTAGACACTGTTTACGAATGACAAGTGAAGTGAAAAAGTACAGCTGATGTAATATTCTTCTCATCTCGAACAGAGGACGCAGCCAATCCAAATGGCCAGATGGGGTTGGGGGTGGGGGGGGGGGGAAGGCAGACATTTGTAGTCGTACACAGAAGCAGCCAACCTCGAATAGGGACAGTAGCTCACAGCAGCGGTCCCGTCATCGGCAGCGGCTCTACCAACCTCGAATAGGAACAGTAGCTCACAGCAGCGGTCTCGTCATCGGCAGCGGCTCTACCAACCTCGAATAGGGACAGTAGCTCACAGCAGCGGTCCCGTCATCGGCAGCGGTTCTACCAACCTCGAATAGGGACAGTAGCTCACAGCAGCGGTCCCGTCATCGGCAGCGGTTCTACCAACCTCGAATAGGGACAGTAGCTCACAGCAGCGGTTCTACCAACCGGCGGCTGATGGTGCCGTGCACCACAGATGATGCACTACACCCAACCTCGAATAGGGACAGTAGCTCACAGCAGCGGTGCCGTCATCGGCAGCGGCTCTACCAACCGGCGGCTGATGGTGCCGTGCACCACAGATGATGCACTACACTCTTCCCTCCTACTCTCCTACCTTGCGCTTGCCACGAAGCGGAGGTGTCATTTTGAGCGTTAGCAGGTCGTAACCTTGGGCGATGACTCTCACGTTGCTGACTCCGGATAACACGAAACCCTAACAGTATTATAATCGATCTGACCCAAGTCTATGTTGGCGGGTTGGACTGACATTGGCCTCGGAGTCTGTGTTGGCGGGTTGGACTGACATTGACCTCCGAGTCTATTCTGGCCGGTTGGACTGACATTGACCTCCGAGTCGATATTGGCGGGTTGGACTGACATTGGTCTCAGAGTCTATGCTGGCCGGTTGGACTGATATTAGCATCAGAGTCTATGCTGGCCGGTTGGGCTGACATTAGCATCCGAGTCTATGCTGGCCGGTTGGACTGACACTGGCCTCTGAGTCGGGTTGGCACGGTCTATGCTGGCGGGTTTGATTGCCCTTGGCCTCTGAGTTGGGGTTGGCAGGGTCTATGCTGGCCGGTTGGACTATCATTGGCCTCCGAGTCTATGTTGGCGGGTTGGACTGACCTTGCCTCTACGTCTGGTTGGCCGGTGGACTGACCTCGGCTCCTGGGTCTACGCTGGCAGGTTGGACTGACCTTGGCCTCTGAGTCTGGGTTGGCAGGGTCGGCGGGCAGCGTAAGCTCGACGGTGCGCGTCTCGACCACGATGACGCCGGTGGGCAGGCCGCCGAGTCGGCCGCGGCCGCACACCACGGTCTCAGCCCAGCCGTGCATCACCTCCAAGAATGAGCCAGCGTCCAGGAAGCCGGCCTCCCAGTCCCCGCCGCCTGGCGGTGGCAGCGGCGTGATTGCCGGTCCGGCTCACCAGCAGAGTGCGGCGTTTGGGTCACCAGGACAAGGCCCCGGGGAGGCGGGACAAGGCCTCAGGGAGGCGGGGCGGACCCAGGGAGGCGGGGCAGGGCCCCAGGGAGGCGGGACATGGCCCAGGGAGGCGGGACATGGCCCAGGGAGGCGGGACAGGGCTCCAGGGAGGCGAGACAGGGACCAGGGAGGCGGGAAAGGGCCCCGGGAGGCGGGACATGGCCCAGGGAGGCGGGACAGGGCTCCAGGGAGGCGAGACAGGGACCAGGGAGGCGGGACAGGGCCCCAGGGAGGCGGGACAAGGCCCAGGGAGGCGGGACAGGGCCCTAGGGAGGCGGGACTGGGCCCCGGGAGGCGGGACAGGGCCCCAGGGAGGCGGGAAAGGGACCAGGGAGGCAGGAAAGGGTCCCCGGGAGGCGGGACAGGGCCTCAGGGAGGCGGGGCGGACCCAGGGAGGCGGGGCAGGGAGGCGGGGGCCCCAGGGCCCGGGAGGGGGACATGGCCCAGGGAGGCGGGACGGGGGCCCCCCGAACAGGGCCCAGGGAGGCGGGACAGGGCCCCAATGAGGCGGGACAGGGCCCAGTGAGGCGGGACAGGGCCTAGGGAGGCGGGACAGGGCCCCAGGGAGGCGCGCGGCGGCAGCGGCAGGGTGTGGAACACGACATGGACACAGATACGGGACAGGGCCCCAGAGGGGCGCGTAGCGGCAGCGGCAGGGTGTGGAGCACGACATGGACACAGGTACGAGACAGGACCCTAGGGAGGCGCGTGGCGGCAGCGGCAGGGTGTGAAGCACGACATGGACACAGGTACGGGACAGGGCCCTAGGGAGGCGCGCGGCGGCAGCGGCAGGGTGTGGAGCACGACATGGACACAGGTACGGGACAGGACCCTAGGGAGGCGCGTAGCGGCAGCGGCAGTGTGTGGAGCACGACATGGACACAGGTACGGGACATGGACACAGGTACGGGACAGGACCCTAGGGAGGCGCGTAGCGGCAGCGGCAGGGTAAGGAACACCACATGGACACAGATACGGGACAGGGCCCCAGAGGGGCGCGTAGCGGCATGGTGTGGAGCACGACATAGACACAGGTACGGGACAGGGCCCAGGGAGGCGGGACAGGACCTCAGGGAGGCGCGCGGCGGCAGCGGCAGGGTGTGGAGCACGACATGGACACAGGTACGGGACAGGACCCTAGGGAGGCGCGTAGCGGCAGTGGCAGGGTAAGGAACACCACATGGACACAGATACGGGACAGGGCCCCAGAGGGGCGCGTAGCGGCATGGTGTGGAGCACGACATAGACACAGGTACGGGACAGGGCCCAGGGAGGCGGGACAGGACCTCAGGGAGGCGCGCGGCGGCAGCGGCAGGGTGTGGAGCACGACATGGACACAGATACGGGGCAGGACCCCAGAGGGGCGCGTAGCGGCAGGGTGTGGAGCATGACATGGACACAGGTACGGGACAGGACCCTAGGGAGGCGCGCGGCGGCAGCGGCAGGGCAAGTTCTGGGGAGATGCAGGACAGAAACAGGACGGCTGGGCCGGTGCATACAGGGACAAACCGGGTCCCGGGAAGGTGCAGAAGACCACATGACAGGACCATAGGCCGGGGCACGGCACCGGACGTTGCATGGTTTTGGCGTACAAAGTGACAGGACAGTACCCCGAACAGGTGCAGGAGGTTTTACACGACAGTGTACGACTAGTCACTACGACTGGCACAGGTGCAGGGCAATGCCATCGGCAGACACAGGGTGCAGTCAAGAGCAGGGGGAAGGACAGAATCGCCAGCATACGCAGTACAGGGTCACCGTTGTGTACCGGCGGGGCCACAGAAGTGTACACGCAAGATGCCACGGTTGCATAGAGGGTGGGCAACGGGTGTGTATAGGGCGAGGCTACGGTTGTGTACAGGGAGGGCAACGGTTGTATGTAGGGCGAGGCCACGGTTGTGTACAGGACACGGCCGCGGTTATGTACACGGTAGAGCCGCGGTTGTGTACAGGACAGAATCGATGTTGCATGCAGAGCGTGGCAGCAGTTGTGTACAAAGCGTGGCCGAGGTCATGCATTGGACAGGGCCGTGGTTGTGTACAGAGCGGGACCGAGGTTGTGTACAGAGTGGGGCCGCAGTTGTGTACAGGGTTGGTTATTGGTTTTACGACACGTCGACCGTTGAGTCATATAGCGTCGCCAATCTCTCACGCCGATTGGTCGCGGGCGAAGAGTAGCGACAGGTGAGACTCGAACCCACAACCTTTCGATTGTGAGACGAGCATCTTACCCCTAGACCACTCGTCCCCCAGTTGTGTACAGGGCAAGCCGCGGTTGTGTACCGAGTGGGGCCGCAGTTGTGTGCAGAGCGGGACCGAGGTTGTGTACAGAGTGGGGCCGCAGTTGTGTACAGGCCAAGCCGCGGTTGTGTACCGAGTGGGGCCGCAGTTGTGTGCAGAGCGGGACCGAGGTTGTGTACAGAGTGGGGCCGAGGTTGTGTACAGAGCGGATCGAGGTTGTGTATAGAGCGGATCGAGGTTGTGTATAGAGTGGGGCCGCAGTTTGTGCAAGCGGGACCGAGGTTGTGTACAGAGTGGGGCCGAGGTTGTGTACAGAGCGGATCGAGGTTGTGTATAGAGCGGATCGAGGTTGTGTATAGAGTGGGGCCGCAGTTGTGTACAGGGCAAGCCGCAGTTGTGTACCGAGTGGGGCCGCAGTTGTGTACAGAGCGGGGCCGAGGTTGTGTACAGAGCGTGACCCCATATGTGTACAGTGGGGCCGAGGTTGTGTACAGAGCGGGGCCGCAGTTGTGTACAGAGCGGGGCCGAGGTTGTGTACAGAGCGTGGCCCCAGATGTGTACAGTGGGGCCGACGTTGTGTACAGAGCGGGGCCGCAGTTGTGTACAGAGTGGGGCCGAGGTTGTGTACAGAGCGGGGCCCCAGATGTGTACAGAGCGGGGCTGAGGTTGCGTATCAAGCAGAGTCGCGGTTGTGTGCAGGGCAGAGGCACAGTTACGGTGCAGGATAGTCACAGTCATCTACATCACGACCACGTCATGTTCAGAGCAGCAACGCGGGCAGATACACAAGACTGCCAACTGGCAGCATAATTCAAAAATACAAGAATAATACTCCCTACCGTAATACAACCAGGGTTTATCAGCTCGCCGCACGAACTCTCCCGCTCCCGCTCCCGCTCCCGCCACCGTCACCCGTGACGTCACGCCTGCGGCCAGCGGTCGGCGGCCACTCACTGGGACTGGCGCGGCCGGTGAGCAGCAGGCGCGGGTCGTACGGCGCCTTGGTCGGCTGGAACGTCACCGGTCGGTCCACCGGGTCGGTGGACGGCAACACCGGCAGACCGGCTCCCTTGTGCTGCCCGCCACACACGTGTAGAGTCATCCGTTACGTGTCCGCCGGGCAACACCAAACGACCACAGACACAGCCATCACGGTAGGTTGTCTCGCGACATACTGAAGCACTGAGGTTTGAGGTCACAAAGATGATGAGACGTCATCTCCATGAGCATCGCATTGTGAAAACCATTCGGAGGGTGAGTGGCACATCACGCCCAGAAACACAAATTTGGACAGTTAGATTTTATAAGGTCGTGCATGCGGTGCTCTCAAAAATATGTTGAGCTGAGGCGGGTTGCCCTCTGAATTCTTCCGATTCAAAATTCCATTGACACAACTTCACATTGTGGGTGCAGGATAGTACCTTTTGGGGCTCAAATCAACATTGGAGGGGGAGAGAGGCTTGAATCCGCAAAATAATAAAATAGGTTATCTCCCACGCACATGGATGCGGGTCAGCCCGGAAATACAGTAGCTGATCGGTGTCTCATCCCTGGCATTCCGACTTCATATGGAACAATCATGCTACTATGAGCTTGTGTGCTTTAGTGAACTTTAGGGCCATCTGCATGTATATTGCGATAAATAATATTGGAAAGCACTTGCATAATTGCATAACGTCGGCATAACCTTCATGGCAGCTAAAGTTCAACTTTTTAACATGATGTACCTTCGCATGTATTATTTCTAACCTGATACGCTAACGATATATAATATGAATACTGGCGTGGTGATATTGGAAAAACCAACGGGAGGAAATTGACGTTCGTAATATGTAGCATACCACGAGCTCGTGCAATTCAATACAAGCATCTTAACGACACGCCTGGGTCTTGTCAGATGGCACTCGAGTTTGACAGCTGCGACATCAACTACTGCTCGGTTGTCGGCGATTCGGCTGGGCTTTAGGACAACCGCTACGCCACTCCCGTGAACAAACAAGAGCATAAGGTCTGTCCGATCGACGGCCGTGGGGCAGAGTTCGACACGCCGTCTAGCCAGGGCAGGTCGGGAGCCGGCGCAGACGGGTCCGATACAGACTCAAATTCGCATATTGTAACATCGACAATGGTGGCTTTTCATGCTCACAATCATGTATATATAAAATGGAATGTAACCATTGCACTTCATCACACATCACGTACATTATTCACACCGATTGGTGAAATGTGTGTCTGCTTAATCAAGCTTCCATTATACTTCCAGCAGCAGTCTCCGCCACATAACCATGACGGCGTTCGCTGTATTTCTGCACACCACTGCAAACGAGCTGCCTCCTGTCTATTTCGGTTCATATTTTTGGTAGTCGAAACTCATAAGCTTTACGAGTATGATGGCGGTGTTCGATTCTAAATAGTCGGTCTGCAACTGACACAGGTTGTCTAGATGGAATGGCGCAGTAAAGTGCGCACATGTGTTGATATATGACTAAATGTGTCGCTCTCAGCCCCTTCAGCTCACGCAGGACACGTCATCACATCTTCTGGGTCGCTGGTCACTCTGGCACAGAAATTAACATTTTGATTTTGCTTACAGTATAGTTCAGTGTTCCCACAGGTACTGTAAATTGTGACGAAGTAGCATAGAAGTGGTAGTACAAGGGCTGTGACTATCTGTTTCGTGGCATTCTGCGGGATGACGTGTCGTGGGTACATTCAAGGTATGCCACCTACGCGAAGTGTGTAGGAGAGCCAATGGAGAAGGGTTCGGGACACCATCTACCCGAGGTATATATAGGAGAGCGACCGGAGCGGGCCGCCACCTACCCGGGGTACACAGGAGAGCCACCGGAGCAGGCTGCGAGACATCACCTACCCGGGGTACACAGGAGCCACCGGAGCAGGCTGCGGGACACCACCTACCCGGGGTACATAGGAGAGCCACCGGAGCAGGCTGCGGGACACCACTTACCCGGGGTACACATGAGAGCCACCGGAGCAGGCTGCGGGACACCACCTACCCGGGGTACATAGGAGAGCCACCGGAGCGGGCTGCGGGACACCACCTACCCGGGGTACATAGGAGAGCCACCGGAGGAGGCTGCGGGACACCACCTACCCGGGGTACATAGGAGAGCGACCGGAGCGGGTCGTCACCTACCCGGGGTACATAGGAGAGCCACCGGAGCAGGCTGCGGGACACCACCTACCCGGGGTACACAGGAGAGCCACCGGAGCAGGCTGCGGGACACCACTTACCCGGGGTACATAGGAGAGCCACCGGAGCAGGCTGCGGGACACCACCTACCCGGGGTACACAGGAGAGCCACCGGAGCAGGCTGCGGGACACCACTTACTCGGGGTACATAGGAGAGCCACCGGAGCAGGCTGCGGGACACCACCTACCCGGGGTACACAGGAGAGCCACCGGATCAGGCTGCGGGACACCACTTACCCGGGGTACATAGGAGAGCCACCGGAGCAGACTGCGGGACACCACCTACCCGGGGTACATAGGAGAGCCACCGGAGCAGGCTGCGGGACACCACCTACCCGGGGTACATGGGACACCACCTACCCTGGGTACATAGGAGAGCCACCGGAGCAGGCTGCGGGACACCACCTACCCGGGGTGCATAGGAGAGCCACCGGAGCAGGCTGCGGGACACCACCTACCCGGGGTACATAGGAGAGCCACCGGAGCAGGCTGCGGGACACCACTTACCCGGGGTACATAGGAGAGCCACCGGAGCGGGCTGCGGGACACCACTTACCCGGGGTACATAGGAGAGCCACCGGAGCGGGCTGCGGGACACCACCTACCCGGGGTACATAGGAGAGCCACCGGAGCAGGCTGCGGGACACCACCTACCCGGGGTACATAGGAGAGCCACCGGAGCAGGCTGCGGGACACCACCTACCCGGGGTACATAGGAGAGCCACCGGAGCAGGCCGCGGGACACCACTTACCCGGGGTACATAGGAGAGCCACCGGAGCAGGCTACGGGACACCACTTACCCGGGGTACATAGGAGAGCCACCGGAGCGGGCTGCGGGACACCACCTACCCGGGGTACATAGGAGAGCCACCGGAGCGGGCTGCGGGACACCACCTACCCGGGGTACATAGGAGAGCCACCGGAGCAGGGTGCAGATGCCGTCGAAGTCTTGACTGCAGATGTCATGCGACACGCCGTTCTTGTACATGATCTGGACGCCGCCCAGCTGGCTGTTGGAGGCGTATATCTCGCTGCCAAGCAACTGTCGAACGGGAGATCGGTTACCGGGGAACCGAGATCCACAAGTTAGCCACTCGAGCTTCAGGCCGCATCAGCTATCCCGACCACATAGCGCTGATAAGAAGCCAGTCAGTGCAGAACAGAAGCCGGTCGAAGAATACCGAGACGGTCAAGTCGAACCGCGACACATGCTGTCCAGAGAAACATCAGTAGGGACAGACGACACGCCAGTCAGAAACAAGTCAGATGCTTGGAGACGGCTCAGTGGAGCACCGACAGAAGTGCCCCAGGGAACGGACGTAGGAACAGCTAACCACCATGGGCTCTGTCCAGGGAAAATCCTGCAGTATAACCAGTGAATGGAAAACGTGGGTATACATGGCAGGCAGACGGCAAACTGACGAAAATACAATTAATACAAAAGCGAATGAGGTTGGAAATTCCCTGCAAAACGTTTGTATCACGACCTTCAAAGAATGCGAAATTCATGAAGAACATTCCAACCTAAGAAGACTCGAACACCTGCGCCATTTCCCCCACAAGGCAGTACCGACATCAGCGCCCGCTCCGTTCCTCCGATGGTCGTGCCGACAGCGGGCAGACGCACCGACCTTGTTGAGGGCGCCAAAGCCAGTGAGGATGATGTGCGAGGTGTCCACCTGGACGACCCGCTGGCCGAGCCGCACCAGGTAGGCGCCGATGCCGATGGCGCGGCACGTCACCATCGACATGGTCACCACCTCGTTGTACGCCTGTGACGTCTCGCCGGCGATCATGGCGGCGTACTGCAGGTTCTCCACACCCAGCCCCTCGCCCTCACCTGTCACGATCGGTGGGTATTCAGCGCTGGGGGCCAGACCACCGTCGAGACGCCCAACGGGCAAATTGTGAGAGCAAGGCCAGTGGTCAGGGAGGGAGTGCAATGCGGATCGGACACCGTCTGACAAACGTGGGCTATCGCGACAGACGTGTACCACCAGATTACGCCGGGTCACAGCGCGGCCGCACGTCAGTCTGTCAGCCCTGACCTGGCCACGTCAGTTTATCAACCCTGGCTGGCTCACGTCAGTGCGTCAGTCCTGACCTGGCCACGTCAGTCTGTCAGTCCCGGCCTGACCACGTCAGTCTGTCAGTGCTAGCATTACCACGTCAGTCAGCCCTGGCATGGCCACGTCAGTCTGTCAGTCCTGGCCACGTCAGTCTGTCAGTCCTGACCTGGCCACGTCAGTCTGTCAGCCCTGGGCTGGCCACGTCAGTCTGTCAGTCCTGGCCTGGCCACGTCAGTCTGTCAGTCCTGGCCACGTCAGTCTGTCAGTCCTGACCTGGCCACGTCAGTCTGTCAGCCCTGGCCTGGCCACGTCAGTCTGTCAGTCCTGGCCTGGTCACGTCAGTCTGTCAGTGCTAGCATTACCACGTCAGTCAGTCCTGGCCTGGCCACGTCAGTCATCCCTGGCCTGGTCACGTCAGTCTGTCAGTCCTGACCTGGCCACGTCAGTCTGTCAGTGCCGGGGCCTGGATTGGCGGGCTCACGGACCGATGATGTGCCTGATCTTGTAGCGAGGCTCGCCGTCGTCCACCACCAGGTCAGCGTGCACCGAGTTGGAGGCGGACACCTTCTGGAAGTCGTCGGGCGTGAGGTAGATGTAGCGGAAGCCCTGCCGGAGCGAGCATCAGCGTCACAAGCCAGGATATCCTGTGCGGGACACTCCTGAGCGTACCGACCGCAGCGACCGCCAGCACGCCCGCAGGTCGTACCGACACCAGCACGCCCGCAGGTCGTACCGACACCAGCACGCCCGCAGGTCGTACCGACCACCAGCACGCCCGCAGGTCGTACCGACCGCAGCGACCGCAGGTCGTACCGACACCAGCACGCCCGCAGGTCGTACCGACACCAGCACGCCCGCAGGTCGTACCGACCACCAGCACGCCCGCAGGTCGTACCGACCGCAGCGACCGCAGGTCGTACCGACACCAGCACGCCCGCAGGTCGTACCGACACCAGCACGCCCGCAGGTCGTACCGACCACCAGCACGCCCGCAGGTCGTACCGACCGCCAGCACGCCCGCAGGTCGCAGGCCGGCACCACCGTGCCTGATTGAAGAGATATATTCAATGTTTTTTTAACGCATTTGATTTGTTAAAATTATTAGAATCATCAACTCCCTGTTCATTGATTGCAGGTCACGAAATCACCCGAGGACAACGAATCTTGAACCGAGGTTTCCCCATTTGGAATGAAGATGTCAGTGCTACGCCCACGCAATCCACATCTTCGCTTTCTCAGTGTAGTGTCTCAGGGACCGCCATATGAGCAGCTCGAGCCGTAGCCCGGTAACTACACCAGTGCTCTGTTATAACGGGTCCATCAGATCACATATTATACCAGGAAAGATTGACGGTACGAAGAGATGGACAGATCAAGAACACAATAGTCATCTGATTTGCAAGCCCGAGGACCGCATACAATAGTAAAGAAGATAAAACACAGCCCTTTTCCGGAATGACAATGAAAAGGAAGGCCAAGGGAAACCTTTTTCCCCCGTCATACCAGTTGACAAAAACCGACCGACAACGCGATAGGTTTCATTCACTGCAAGAATGGATGGCACCCAATGTCCCAGCCACGTGCAATGTGCATCCCGCTTCACACCGGAAAACAACAGCAACAGCCCTTTCACTTCGACCCGGCCGGTCATCATCGGTGATGACACATGCAGACAAAGCAGTAGATGTTGTGGGCGGGCCACCAGCATTGTCCACCAACCTTCTCCGGGTCGGCGGGGTCCTCCCACGCGACGCGGAACAGATGCTTGATCTCCTCTGCCATGCCGATGCGAGCGCCGCTGTTGGCCGACAGGTAGATCCGGGGCAAACGAAGCTGACGTGACAGCTGGAAACGGTACTTCACATCAGAGACAGTGCCTCTCATCTGTGTCGTACTTCCGACAGCGGAACTTCACTCCACGTAACATGTTTAGTTGTACTTCTGAGCACTGGTCAGAAGGCACATGTGATGCGAGCCCTTGGGCGTCCTCGATGGAAACCGGTTCCTAATCGGGGCGTAGTCGGACTTTTGATTGTCCCGTCGTGACGACCAAACGTGTGGGAGGGGATCCAGCATTCAGTATTCCGATCCGATGCTTCATCAGTCATCGCTAAGAACATACCAACAGCCAATTCAAATCAACTCTTGCCAAAATGTTCAGCCAGTTAGCTACAGGAGGGTTTCGACTCTGAACTTACTGCCATTTTGTGGCCAGCACATTCATCTTAGCAGGTCAGAACAGTGTTGAAAACATAACAATGGTGAATGCATGCCATCAAATGGACATAGCGGTCCGTAGGGAAGCAGGTAGGTCAGATGGTATCATACCAGATGGGATGATGGTAGGTCAGATACCATCATCACTG
Source organism: Ashinkailepas kermadecensis (assembly GCA_034440615.1). Taxonomy (NCBI): domain Eukaryota; kingdom Metazoa; phylum Arthropoda; class Thecostraca; family Neolepadidae; genus Ashinkailepas; species Ashinkailepas kermadecensis. Next base: position 218,868 of record JAOTOM010004440.1, read on the forward strand.
CTTGGACACAGAACTACCAGCTGACTATAACACTGAAGCCGGCTGACCTGCGACGCCTTCAGGAACAGCACGTCCTCCTCGGGCCCGAAGCTGCCGATGGCGTGTGTCAGGTCGTTGGCAATGACGACCAAATCACGGCCGGCAGGGTACTCCGGCGTCATCAGCGTCATCTTCCAGGCCACCATCCCGACCTGAGGCATACTCAGGTAATTCAGAGTCCAGTACTTCCATGTCTCACAAGATGTCACCCACTGCCATACGCTATCAGAACAAAATTGAATCAAGAAAGCAGTAACAGGAATCCAGCTTTACCAACATCACCTTCCTATGAGCACAAAAGGGAGCAGACTATTTCAAATCAGCACGAGGGATTTTTGAGCGACGAAACGTTTCCATCCTGAAATTACAACCAGTTGTGCGCCATGCACGTAAATTGCTCATTATACAGTTACCGGACGTCAATGTTTCACGTAAAGTATCCAAGGAGCAAACTAAACGAAAGTACCACCCGACAAGGGCATACAATCTGGATCTGGAGTTCTAAGCTAGAGTCTGGCTTAAGAGGCATGTTTAGAGGCTCCGTTTCGCTGGACGGTGTAGCGAGCCACTTGTCAGGCCGAAGAGTCACCTTGTTCTCGCCGGGGAGTCGCTTCACCTCCACCAGATTGTTGTCATCGTCCACCACCAGCTCCGCCATCTTGGGCAGAGAGTCCTCAGGGACAGTTGCGTCCGGGTTCCGACGCTTGTACTCCGACCACAGCTTGTCCATGGCCTGCCGAGCACGCCGGGCCATCTGGACATTTGCGGACATTGACTCACTGGCAGGTTCCTCGACCCCTCGACCGCTAAGAAACAACAACTACATACACGAGCGGAGCAAAGAAAAACGCGACTTGATCACAAAGCACTGGTATTTCAACACGGCTGCTAGCTACAATGTGCCATGTAATGTCAATTAATCATGTCAAACATAGCCGACCGACATGCCGCATACCCACCCTTATTACAAGCAGAATACAGCCAAGATAAGCGCGTGCCGCAGAGCCAGCTTGACTACACCCTGGTGAGCGCAACGACTGGCCGAGAAAGGCGCAAAGTCTCACCTGGCGGAACATCTCGGGGAAGTCGTAGACGTAGGTGGTACCGCTGTGCTGCGCCTGGAACCGCTTCAGCTGCAGGTAGTCCTTGGTGAGGTAGGGTGTGTCCACTGGCAGACCGTGGAGCGGACCCTGCTTGGCACCCAGCGCCTGGAACTTGATCTGGACACACCGCAGACGGTCCCGTCACTGGTCGGATCTTTTTGGTCATGCTACGATGATGAAATTGCCGCACCTCAGCACTGAACTCGCAACAAGGACCAAACACGGGTGGCAGGCTGTGCATGGCAATTAGGGAACTCCACAGCTTTTGTCCAGTGGAGTGGCAGGCTGTGCATGGCAATTAGGGAACTCCACAGCTTTTGTCCAGTGCAGCGACGTCCCATTCTTCGTTAGTTTTTTATGTTTGCTCGGGAAAACATGAAACCAAAAGCGAAGACAATACGTTTGCAAATGCCGGCATGCCACCGTAGAACATTCAAAATTACGCCCGATAGTAATAGGAAAGCTGAGATGGCAATATGAGTGACGTCGGACATCAAATAATGTCACCACAAGCACTTACGGATGGAAAATAACGTCATATTAGCACATGATAGATGTGAACCTGTCCGTATGTGTGCTTCACATCCAAACCAACCAATATCACAGGGCACTGACAACCAAAACTGGTTCTGGACAGGCGTGCCTGAGCTGACCTGTCCCGTGGAAGGGTCGGTGACCTCCTTGTAGAGCGCGATGCCCAGATAGTATCCGTTTTCGTTGCTCAGACAGAGTCGGATCGAGGTGGTGGCCGAGTGTGCTGACGAGCGGATGGTCATGCGCACCTCTGCCTGCAGCACGCGCAGCTTCCAGAGGCGCGGCCCGTACCGCATCACCATCGGCCGCACCGACTCCACCACCTGTCAAACCGAAAACATGTAGGGCACTACATTAACTGTCAAACCGAAAAAGTGTAGGGGACTATATAACCTGTCAAACCGAAAACGTGTAGGGGACTATACAACCTGTCAAACCGAAACGTAGCGACTGCACCAGCAGCCAAACCCAAGCAAAGGCATGTACCAATTGTCAAATCAGGACGCAGTGAACTATACCAGCTAGCGAATCAGAATACACGAAGCTGCATCAGCCGTCACATCCAAACACAGACGACTGTGTCAACGGTGAAGACGTACACCGTGGACCGCGCCACTTGCAAAACCCGAACATAAGGACACTGCACCACCAGTTAAACCAAAGCACAAGGGACTGCACCAATTGCCAAGCTTGGGCATCAAACTCCACAAGGCAAACTCAAACTCGGGGAGATTCTGCCATCTGTCATGCCAAAGCACAAGCAACTGCGCCACTTGTCGAACCCAAGCGCTAGGGAACCCACCCCATTCTGCAAAGCCAATCAGCCAGATGTACGCCACGGTCAGTACACTGCACAGCCAGATGTACGCCACGCGTCAGGTCATACCCACGGTCAGTACACTGCACAGCCAGATGTACGCCACGCGTCAGGTCATACCCACGGTCAGCACACTGCACAACCAGATGTACGCCACACGTCAGGTCATACCCACGGTCAGTACACTGCACAGCCAGATGTACGCCACGCGTCAGGTCATACCCACGGTCAGTACACTGCACAGCCAGATGTACGCCACGGTAAGTACACTGCACAGGCAGATGTACGCCACGCGTCAGGTCATACCCACGGTCAGTACACTGCACAGCCAGATGTACGCCACGCGTCAGGTCATACCCACGGTCAGTACACTGCACCGCATCCAAACGGAGCCGCGTGGCCTTTCCGAGCGCCACCCGGCCCCGCAGCCACGCGTTCGTATAGATTACCCGACCACCAGCAGAGTTCAATGCTCATCCAGGAATTTTGATGAAGTGGCACTGTCAGGAGGAGTGCTAGCTTCCAGGAGGGCGCCACCGATTTCCGATAATTGTTTTTATCGAGGCGTGGCGTGGGGTGGGGAGGTGGTGCAATAGTGTTCTGTAGGCACGCCTTTTGTAACCAGAGGAGCGTCTTTTCTATTCAGAGGGGCAGTGTTTGAAATATGGCCCTTTTTTGCAACTTTGGCCATCCAAAGAATTATACACTAAAAAATATCCACTCCTTACACTGTGAGATGTCACGAAGAGCCTTGCTTAAACAGCAATCCCAACTAGCTGTCATAATCCAATAGTATTATTGGATTGTGCTGAAGCAGAGGGAGAAGCATGCTCCAAGGGCCTATAACATATGGTAATCTATGGCTGATAATGGAATCCACTTCTAGTTCTGGTGCTCTTGTCTAGCCATATTAAGTCCTTACCACAGCAACTTGGCAACATGATTGAGGACAATGCACATTTGTTATTTCAGGTGATCATGAGAGCTGCAGTAACACTCCAAGAGGATGCAGGAGTGGAACAGAACATTAGATGCAAGCAAGACTGGAAGAGTGCCAGCTTGCTAGCATGTGCAACAGATGACAGCAGATGCCTAAGGATCATTCTGCAGTCTGCATACAACATTAGTACCAATGTACATGCTCCATGCAATGGTACAGGTGGTGTGTAATTGTTTGGTACCTGTGAATTAATAAACAGCCACGCTTTCATGTGTACATTCTTCATTTGTGAAAAATTCTGGGACCAGTAGTGCTCGGAAGAATGCAAGGCCCGACAGAACTAGAGAACTAGAGTAGTCCCTACACAACTGGCAAAGCACAAAAGCAATCATTTGCCCAAACATATTTGTGGACACAAATTATGATTTGTCATGGCATAGGGATGTTCAGGAAGTCGGAGGGACAAAAAGTCAAATAATGGAGTTCAGTGGGGGATGAGGTTGGGTGCACTTCACAATTCCCTGAAGTATTTCATGAGAGCACAAACAATGCTTGTGAGTTAATGTATGGGTGCACAGAAGAGGACGAAACCCTAATTCGTGAAAAAAAAGTTATTGTCTTGAGAAAATAAAAGCTTCACTTCCAAAACAACAGAAAACAACGAGAAAGGTTCCTCCATCCCAATGCCACACATTAAGAAAACACTTATGAAAATACTATTCCTAGGCCATGGGTGTTGAATTATGCAAATTATTGGGGGGGGAATACATGAAAGGCAATGGGCAGGCTGAAATGGATGGGGGGTTGGTTGGTTGGTTATTGGTTTTACGACACGTCGACCGTTGAGCCATATAGCGTCGCCAATCTCTCACGCCGATTGGTCGCGGGCGAAGAGTAGCGACAGGTGAGACTCGAACCCACAATCTTTCGATTGAGACGAGCATCTTACCCCTAGACCACTCGTCCCCAAATGGATGGGGGGCACACTCAATAGGGTCCCAAGTTAAATGTGGAAGTCATTGGGGAGGCACAGCCAATGACAACAACAACCCTGTCCTAGGTACACCACTGGATGCATGTGCACCCAAAGATGGATACATATGTACACCCCTGCAAAATATAAGGAATCACAATGTTGCTATGGCTGTCCATACTTCTCAGCATTAAGCTGGTTGTGCATGCATCATTCTAGCGAGCTAAATTTATGCTTTGATACTTTACACCTTTGATACTTTGATTTGTGCTCGTTTACACCAACGAGAGGAATTCAATTTCAACAACCCTCAATTGGGCATCATTTTCTAGGTTGAACGACACTACACGAGACCAATTAGTAGGCTCACTACCTGCTCCTTGAATTATCCGACTATACCCCATCACACGACTCACACTTACTGCTTTTCCCAGCCAATAATTTAAATGGCCGTGAAGATATTGATATGTGGTACCGTGGCACCAACACCGTGGTGGTATTGGTAGGTAGGTAGTTCCTACCAAGGGTGGTGATGCTTACCACGAGCCTGCTTCCATCCCGTGAGCAACTCAGTGCTTTCGTGAAAAATCCCTCGTCAAGTGAAGGAAACCACCATTCCCAGACTGGCCGGACCCGAACGGCGCTACTTGGATTCGATGGATTTGGCTCTCCAGCTGGGCGCTAAATGATCTACCATGGTCGATGCGCCCTAAAACCCTAGTCACACACGGCTCTCCAGCTGCCACTCAGGTCTGAGCTTTTTAAACTACTGCCAAGAAAGGCACTTCTTTTTGGTGCCTTGAAGACTGAGATGTTTTACATCAATTGACATGAATACAAATGCTCATGCCTGCATTCTGGACAAATCCCAATGAAAGAAAGAATGTATCAGATGGATTTTACCGATGAAAATTACCTAAATGGTTCCAAAACGCTCTTCAAATCTGTGTGAAGATTCTGCAGCTAAATGTATATAACCAGAACATTAACTAGAAATTTAGATGTCTTTCGATTCCATGAATTACATTGTTTCAGAACAAGACAAACTCGTGGCAATAATAGTGTTTATGTCACTCCGACAACCAGTTTCTCTTCCGTTTTCCACTCCGGGAAAACGGAAATTTAGCTGTGATGTTCTTATACACTGCAAAATGAGGAGTGATTAAGAGCCGCTTACTGGTCTTTCGTCAACTCCAGATGACAGCAGGGAAGCTGCTGATTGGCTTAGTGATTTGAACCCAGGCAATGGGGTAAAACAGGTGTTTCCAAAGGTAAAAGAGCAACTTGTCTTGATTGCGTCGTTTTTGTGACATTTTCCATAAGTGATATTGAGGTTTTGTAGTTCCTAAGGTGAAAGGCATGATTCTTGTTCATCATCAATTTGTTTGTAGTTGTAAATTTGCAATCTAAGGTAATTTTGAGTTCTTGGAATGTCCTTTTCCAATGCAATGTTTATGAACGTGGTTGACATGATGTGACCACTCATTTCCTGTGCAAATGCATACTTTTCAGTTCGAAGGCAAAATAACGCCACAAAATGGGCCTGGAGTTGGGTAATATAGCATAAAAATCATGTTCAAAAGAAAGAAAAAAATGTGACATAACCAACCTCAACCTTCCCTTGGTGTGAGAAAAAAATTCTTTAAAAAAAGGAAAATTTGCAAAATGAATTTTTATTTAAAAAAATGCAACTTAAGGAGCATAACCTAACATAACCTAACCTGGCCTGATCTGTTTTTTTTTTCGAAGAACAAAACATTTCATTTATAAAAAAATATCAAATTTGAAAATTTATCAAACTTAAAAGAAGCCTAACCTGGCATAATCTAACTAAACCTACCCCATTTGTTTGCTTCATGGAAGTAAACTGTGTAAAACTGGTCTTGTGGATACCTTAAACTTCTACAATGCATTTTATCATAGCAATATACCTACATACCTGAAGTTGAAGTATAATCAAAATATTACGGAAAATCAACCATGATTAATCTTCTGGTAGTCTTCTGGTAATCTTCTGGTCTTCACAGTATATTTATGACTTGTACAGCACCACAGCACAGATGACTGCAAACTATGTGAAGTTTGCATTGCCAGTGAATACTATTTTTATGTGATCAGGCATCAGGAGGCATACCTAAGCTTTGTGGGATGAAGCATCTGTAATGTGTGGTCCTTGAATGGAAAAACAAGCCTTTTTATTTCTTTGTCGCAGTAATTTGTATGCGCCCCATGCTTACCAGACATTATACACTACACAATTGCATGAACTCAAGGATCATACACTCCAAATCCAAGAATGAGAAGTGCAGAGGGGTGCGTTCATACGAAAAATTATAGCATTCAAGCACGACCGTTTCTCCATGGGTACGATGACACAGGCGCCCGATGCCCTTCCCTTTGGATTCTCCCCTGGAGGAGTCGCACCTTGGCCGGGTCGAGCGTGACGGTCGGCACGAAGTTCATGAAGATGTGGTTGCAGTCGGTGCGCGAGGCGAGCGGGTGGGAGAAGGCCACCTCGAGCTCGTCCATCGACTCCAGCAGCAGCCGCTCCCCCTCGTTCTGCAGGAACTCGAAGCTGGCCTCCTTGGTGATGAGATCCGAGTGGCGGATGATGGAGCGGATGAAGAAGCGGAAGTCGGTCACCTCCTGCCCCTTGGCCACCTGGAGGGGGTGGGGAAAGTCTCCGTGACCGCCGGCCAGACGGACGCCACTGTCGTCCCGCGGCATTGTCGAGGCCTCGACTACCGAACAGGCCAACAGCTGCAATGGTGATGTCCTTCATCATATGTCCTTGGCAACTGATATATCGACCTGATGACGACTTGATAATTTTGTCCAGTCCTAAGATGTCATTATATTTGAATGACACCAAGGTCCCTGGTTCAACACTTGCGCCACTTGGGACATTTCCCAATCCCGCGGCCCACCGGCGAAAAAATGTGGGCGGCGCCATTAGTCGTGATCGTGCATAAAGTGCGTCGTGAACCACCCAATAAATAACAACAAAACAAATACTTGAATGACATGGATATCAAAACGAAGTAGTTGTGGTCACATGGTAACAAAATTATCTCTAGTTCACCAACTATACCTGTAGTGATCTGTCAGTATACATTGCTATAATTGTATCTCATAACAAGAAGTAACCGCTTGAGAAGTTAAAATCAACGCCTGCGAACGATTTTATGACGTGATTAGAACATGACCTAAGAAGAAATTGAGGTCAATTATTTTACACAACATATCCTAGATGGTCATTTGAATATACTGAAAGATTGCCGTCAATTAGTTCGGCTGTTATGGTAGGAAAACCAGGAGGCAAACCACCCAGTGACTTCCGTTCTACGTCTGTATGCAAACAAAACATGGTAATTTCTTACGAACATGGCAGTACCTCCGAACAGCAACGAATAGCAACGCAACACATCATAATTTTACCTTTTTGTCAATATGCCAGTTCAATACTAATCCGCATCACATATGGTAATTATCCTTGAAAACACTGATTAATATTCGGGATTTTCTTCCGGTCACAAAATCATTCGTGGGGAAGTTTTCCGAGTTTGAACATAGGTCAACTATGGTCTTAATTTCCTGCCATGACAACAATGCTTCAAGTCCTCAATGTCGAGTCATCGCATGAACCCACATGCGAGATGATGACGTCAAACTCGAGTGAGGCCGATCCGAGGGCAGAATGGCAACTCACCTTAGCCTTGCCCAGGTACAGGTGCATCTTGTGATTTGACGTGGGCAGCGCTTCGAGGTTGTAGGTACGCAGTCGGTTCATCTCCAGCTGGAAGGCCAGCGCCGGCTCCAGGTGGCGGTAGATGCGGTCCTCGGCGAACAGCTCGCGGGACCGGTACGTGTAGTAGCGAGGGAACTCGTGTCGGTGCAGCACCACGAACGTTATGCGACGCACCAGGCTCTGCGGCAGACGCACGTCGGTGCGACGTCATCGTCGGAGCTGTTCAGACTCGGGGCCAGTTGAGACTACTGCCTTGGTTGCCGCACGGTCATCTGGTATTATATGCTATTGGGTCATGGGCAACTGTCGGTTAGCAGCTGCATTTCAAGATATTCCCAGTGATAACGCGATCCCCCATCGGAATGCATGGCTAACCTTACTCAGCATGGGGAGAGAACACTTCAAACAATACGCCGTTGGTAACGCAAGCTTCCTGTCCGAATGCATGGCTAAAGATCTCCTCGGAGAGTGGGGGGAAAAGACGCCTCGAAAACAATTCAGACACCTCATCACGCAGAGGTGTCGCTACACGGCAAGCGTTCCTGCCCCAGATATATCGCTGCATGGCAGACCTGCGCCAGAAACGGTCGCCGCTGAGCGCAGAAGGCAGACAGCTTGGTGTTCAGCTTCTCGTCCGCCTCCTCGTCCGTCACGCGAATGGCGATGTTCAGGATCAGCTTTGGGTCTTCCTCCGTCTGAGGCAGTGTCACGCATCACAGTGTCACGCATCACAGTGTCACGCATTACAGTGTCACGCATCACAGTGTCACCCATTACAGTGTCACGCATCACAGTGTCACCCATTACAGTGTCACGCATCACAGTGTCACCCATTACAGTGTCACCCATTACAGTGTCACGCATCACAGTGTCACCCATTACAGTGTCACCCATCACAGTGTCACCCATTACAGTGTCACGCATCACAGTGTCACCCATTACAGTGTCACGCATCACAGTGTCACCCATTACAGTGTCACCCATCACAGTGTCACCCATTACAGTGTCACGCATCACAGTGTCACCCATTACAGTGTCACGCATCACAGTGTCACCCATTACAGTGTCACGCATCACAGTGTCACGCATCACAGTGTCACCCATTACAGTGTCACGCATCACAGTGTCACGCATTAGTGTCACGCATCACAGTGTCAGGCATCACAGTGTCACGCATCACAGAGAGCACCTCACGCGCGGCAGTCTGTCAACTGCATGGCTCAACACGCACACACCACAGTCGAGCGCCAAGCGAGTTTCGTCAGAGGGAAGTACCTGAAATGAATATCAATTTCCGGACTTCCGCAGTTCGCTTCCACCAGAGGTACCATACGCACGACCACACGCGTCCCTACACTGATCTGTATGCCAGTCACGTGCGCCTAATTGGCGAATAGTGACAACTACGCACCGCACATATTGCCAAGCGTGACCTCTGCATGTCCGCCACTAATAAAATCACACTTCGAAGAGATTAGTGTGTGTGTGTGTGCATGCGTACGTGTGTGTGTGTGTGTGTGTGTGTGTGTGTGTGTGTGTGTGTGTGTGCGCGTGCGTGTGTGTGTGTGTGCGCGTGCGTGTGTGTGTGTGTGTGTGTGTGTGTGTGTGTGTGTGTGTGTGTGTGTGTGTGTGTGTGTGTGTGTGTGTGTGTAGTTTGGATTTTTCAGCGCGCATCTGCTTCGGCTATATCGCGCCCATAACTAATATGTTAGAAGTACATCGAGACATAAAACAAGGTGCATAAATGCGATGACAGATAATGCGAGAAAAATACAGAAACAAACAGGACAATCAAAAGCAGTGGAGATGGCGCGTGGAAGATGAGACATCAGTCCATCGGTCTAAACATGTCAGTTGTGTTCTAAGCGAAAATATTGAAGGCACAGTCTCCCAACAGATTAGTTACTTCTCCACGACCATAACCCTCCCACTGGCTACCTTCTCTGAAGCCTACCTGTCACAACGTTTGCCTTTCAAAGGACTCACGGGTACGACCTCTATACCTCAACATGTTCTGCGTTCCAAGAGCGTACCTAGTTCGGATATTTACCTCACCTGATGGCTTACCTCTTCGGGGTCAGCGGGCTCGGTAGCAGGGGTGCCTAGTGTCATGGACACGCCCAAGGGGTGGGCGTCCAGTTCCCGACTGTGACATCTCTCCCGCCAGGTGGGGATCAGCTCCTCCTGAGGGGCACATCGGTCATGTCAGGTGGGGATCAGCTCCTCCTGAGGGACACATCGGTCACGGCAGGTGGGGATCAGCTCCTCCTGAGGGCCACATCGGTCACGGCAGGTGGGGATCAGCTCCTCCTGAGGGCCACATCGGTCACGGCAGGTGGGGATCAGCTCCTCCTGAGGGGCACATCGGTCACGGCAGGTGGGGATCAGCTCCTCCTGAGGGGCACATCTGTCACGGCAGGTGGGGATCAGCTCCTCCTGAGGGCCACATCGGTCACGGCAGGTGGGGATCAGCTCCTCCTGAGGGGCACATCGGTCATGTCAGGTGGGGATCAGCTCCTCCTGAGGGCCACATCGGTCACGGCAGGTGGGGATCAGCTCCTCCTGAGGGCCACATCGGTCACGCCAGGTGGGGATCAGCTCTTCCTGAGGGCCACATCGGTCACGCCAGGTGGGGCTCAGATCCTCCTGAGGGCCACATCGGTCACGGCAGGTGGGGATCAGCTCCTCCTGAGGGCCACATCGGTCACGGCAGGTGGGGATCAGCTCCTCCTGAGGGCCACATCGGTCACGCCAGGTGGGGATCAGCTCTTCCTGAGGGCCACATCGGTCACGCCAGGTGGGGCTCAGATCCTCCTGAGGGCCTGGGCATCGGTCACGCAGGTGGGGATCAGCTCCTCCTGAGGGGCACATCGGTCACGGCAGGTGGGGATCAGCTCCTCCTGAGGGGCACATCGGTCACGGCAGGTGGGGATCAGCTCCTCCTGAGGGCCACATCGGTCACGGCAGGTGGGGATCAGCTCCTCCTGAGGGGCACATCGGTCACGGCAGGTGGGGATCAGCTCCTCCTGAGGGCCACATCGGTCACGGCAGGTGGGGATCAGCTCCTCCTGAGGGGCACATCGGTCACGGCAGGTGGGGATCAGCTCCTCCTGAGGGGCACATCGGTCACGGCAGGTGGGGATCAGCTCCTCCTGAGGGGCACATCGGTCACGGCAGGTGGGGATCAGCTCCTCCTGAGGGCCACATCGGGCACGGCAGGTGGGGATCAGCTCCTCCTGAGGGCCACATCGGTCACGGCAGGTGGGGATCAGCTCCTCCTGAGGGCCACATCGGTCACGGCAGGTGGGGATCAGCTCCTCCTGAGGGCCACATCGGTCACGGCAGGTGGGGATCAGCTCCTCCTGAGGGGCACATCGGTCACGGCAGGTGGGGATCAGCTCCTCCTGAGGGGCCACATCGGTCACGGCAGGTGGGGATCAGCTCCTCCTGACACATCCAAGTGGTCTGAGGGGCACATCGGTCATGTCAGGTGGGGATCAGCTTCTACTGAGGGCCACATCGGTCACGCCAGGTGGGGATCAGCTCCTCCTGAGGGGCACATCGGTCATGTCAGGTGGGGATCAGCTCCTCCTGAGGGGCACATCGGTCACGCCAGGTGGGGATCAGCTCCTCCTGAGGGGCACATCGGTCACGGCAGGTGGGGATCAGCTCCTCCTGAGGGCCACATCGGGCACGGCAATCTATTGGTAAACTGCCATGTTTGACATGTGCCGCTAAACGTAATGGCATGACTGCACTGACACTTGTATACGAGTGTACCAACGTCTTTCGCATCTGTCGTGTGAGACACGGCGTCACTCTTTCGTATAGTTCGCACTTTCCCATCGTGCATCCTGGTGGCCGCACTATCTGTGCATTGTGCTAACGTCTTCGCCCGTTCAAAGTCTTTCGCTTCCAGGTGTTGGTACCCAATTGTCATAAATAACTTAATTACCAAGACCAAGGTCAGAACGTGCAAGTTCGAATAGCAAAATAGCTAATTGTGACGTACTCAATTAAAAACGCTGACGATGGAGAACTTTTTATTCAGAACATCAAAGCCAAACCACGAACGAAGGTTGAATGGAAATTAAAGTATTCGCATTAACATCGAAAAACTTATCCTACACCCTCTGGACCATGTTTCAAACAACCCCTGCCTGCATTGCATCCACAAGGCGCATAAATAGCCCTCCCAAAAATAATAAAGCTTCACCCCAGGTCGGGGTACGCTCACTCTGATACATACATATGGTGGGCGCACGCGTCACCCGGCCCACATGGCGGGCCCACGCTCCCTCCGTCCCACACTATACTGGGCACTTCAGCGCCAGTCACGGCGCACACGAGTCACGCGCCGCGTCACGATCGTGACATGTGAGCCTGGGAAAAACGACCGGCGAACGGGACAACAGTACGGCGGCAGGACAACACGAGAGCACGACACAGCATACGAGCAACGCACTGATGTCATCAGGGCAGATGTCTGTGCAGTAAGCAAAACTAATCATTGCATCAGACATGGTGATCTAGACATGCCGAGAGGAAGTAAAGACAGAGAGAAGGGAAGAAAAACAAACGCAGAACAAAAGACGAGCGAGCGGGAAAGCGTCGGTCAATCCAGTTCAAAATGTCATACTTAGTCGTGCGCTCTGCGTTATGCGGTAGGGACGCCAGCTGCCCGCTTACGACAGCCGAGGGACACGGTGGGTCCAGACGGGTCCAGGCGGGCCAGCTCACCTGCGCCAGCTTCACCAAGTCCTCGAAGCCGGATGCGAAGTCGTCGAAGCAGCGGAAGGCGGCCATACAGCCAACCCGGTCGCACGATTCCCGGTCTGGCGCCAGCAGCGTCCCTGGCTGGTCTATCTTGCCGCTCAGTCTGCAGGTGCATGACGACGATGCAACACCTCTGATCCGCACATAGGGCGGATGTACGCTCCATCTGACCTACATACAGGACGGGGTTACGCTCCACCTGACCGGGCGGAGGTACGCTTCAGCTGACCTACATACAGGGCAGGGGGGGGGAGGGTCACCTCACCTGACCTGCACACGGACCGGGAGTACGATCCCTCTGATCCAGGCATGCAGCAGGCGCATGCTTGCTCTGATCCGGACTCAGCCGGTACACCCCGTCGTGACCCATACATGGTGTACATGGTGGTGGTGGTGGTGTGTTATTAAGTGCTAAGGCTTAATAAGAGCCACATAGGCCCATCTGGGTTAAGCCTATCTAGAAAAGATATTAGAAAAGTGCATGCTCTCACCCCAATCAATCCATTATCTCAAGTTCCTAGGGAGCTATATATCCCAGCCTATCTTGCACCATTCACCTGATATTGCATAACACACTCCTCAACAATTACAAACTCCTCCAATCATGCCCATTGTGCTACCATAGCCAATCTCATCAGTATCACATCCCGAAGGAAGGTGCTGAATCCACTGCTAGGTACACCCTATATAAAGTTATAAAGTGTTAAATCAGAGACCCAAGGGCCCATCCAGTTAAGTGTGTAAATGGAAGATACCATAAGCCTGGTTAAAAAAGCACCCCAACCATCACTACATCCTAAAGAAACCATCCGCCAACATCCCACATGCCCATCAATACCCATCACCCCAGCTATCCAGCCCTATTCCCTTGATCCCTCTTAACACATGTGGATCGAATGCCCACCAACAATTTTAAACTGCATCCACGCCCACTCAAAGGGGTCCGCGCCGTGCACACCCACTTAGCATGAATATCATCTCACCCACCACAAACTGGAACTCAAAAACAAGATTTCCCTGTCTAAAAAATTCCCACCCTATTTTTAAATACATTCAGTGAGGAACTCCCCACAACAGAGTGATAAATTATTCGTCAAATAGGGTGGAATATACCACTTTCTGAACACTCAATCGACATCTAATCCAAATCTACATCTTGCTTCTTCATGCGTGCTGATGGAGTCTTCGTGTCTCCTTTCTAACAGTAGCTCGTTGATATGTGTCATGACCATGCTCTCGATAAGGGACGGTTATACGCGAACATTTCACAACGAAATTTCAGGTAAAGGGATTGCCTATAATGTGATATGACATACAATACCAGTTAATAGCATGTACATTTTTTATCCTTATCCCGAATATAGCTCTCCCTAAATTATGAATCTGAAAACAAATGATAAAGGTACAGCCACAAGTACTCCATTGGCTCAAATTTGAGTCCGAACATGAAAAGCATTTGAAATGACACTAATTCCATGGCAAATTTCGGCATCCTACTGTGCCTGTTTCGACATCTCACACCTAACGAAAAGCCATCATTTTAACACTGCCACAACATCAGCAAGCAGCCTATTCCACTGATCAACAACCCTTTGACTGAAGACCTGTTGTCGCTTAACTGTCCTACACCTCAACTTGTCTAACCTGAATTGATGACCCCTATGTGATACTCTAGACTGAAGAGCGTCCTTCAATTTGACCTGATCTAGTCCTTTAACAATTTTGTACATTTCAATCATGTTCCCCCTTAATCTCCTATACTTGAGTGAGTACATATATAATGCCACAAGCCTTTCTCCATATTCTAAGTTACCTATTCCACTGATGAGTCTAGTTGCTTTGCGCTGCACTCTTTCTAACATATATATTTTTTTTTCCTAGGTAGGGGCTCCATGCTTGTACAGAATATTCCAAGTGGGGTCGCACATATGCTAAGTACAGTTTTTTTTCATGACTTCCTTGCTCTTATATATCACACCTCTATTAACGAGTCCCAGCATTCTGAGTACCCCGTTCCTAGCTGAGATACATTGTATTTCTGCTTTAAGGTCTTTTGAAACCAACATACCTAAGTCATTTTCCTCTTCAATAACATCCAGTTCCCTCCAGTGGTGTGCCTGTGTCTGTGTGTGTACACGTGTATATGAGTGTGTGTGTGTGTGCGTGTGCGTATGTGTGCGTGTGTGTGTGATGGCTGGCGGTGTACCTAGCGAGCTCCACCTGGTCCCCAGATGTGTGTGCGTATGTGTGTGATGGCTGGCGGTGTATCTAGCGAGCTCCACCTGGTCCCCAGATGTGTGTGCGTGTGTGTGTGATGGCTGGCGGTGTACCTAGCGAGCTCCACCTGGTCCCCAGATGTGGCGGGATGTGCTCCCTCCGACCCAAACATTTCGGGGCGCGATATAAGACCGCAGAACGTAGTGGAAAAGGGAACCCTGGGCTATTTTACGACACACGTAGCCGCTTAGGTGCAGTAGCGTAGTCACTCTCTGAAGCACATGATTGGAAGTGACATTCTAAGTAGCTGGCGAAGTTTGAACCAAAGGCTTTAATGTTAGGAGGAAAACACGATACCTACTAGGCGATCCGTTGCCCTGGTAAAGAGTGTGGGTGCACCCTCTGGGGGCAAAACAGAAACCTCAACTAGGCCTCTCAGTATGACGGTAAGCCCCGTCACCGAGCCACAGGAGAGTAGTACGTTCTACCCCCTCAGCCAATCATAGCAAGGGTGCTTGTTGAATAAACATGTCACGTCAAAATACGCTCTCCATACGCGCATATTCACACATGAGATAAACGCCACAATAGACGCTCCCATTTCCCCCAGATCGTACCAAGCCCACCACTCACCAAACAAAGGCGCACACCGCACACTTATCAGCGCATCCCATCTCTTACAATTCCGATCAAACACCGACACGGATGGGGAGGAATGAGGCTCACGGTCCGGCGCGACGAGACATCTCCAACACCACATCGGTGGGTTGCACGGCGTAATGACCCACCGGAAATGTGCAGTGCATCACTAACCAGTCAACCCATACATGGCACATGTATCAAACCTACGCACTCGATGCGAGGTTAAGCAAGTTGAACGAACCCGGAGATTTAATTGTGCTTCCTCACTATCCGCCCAGAAACTTGATGCATGGAACAGATGCACCGAAAAGATGTGCTTAGGAATTTCAAAAGCACTTCAAAGCACACTTAAACCAGTGCCCTTGCTGGGAAAACTTTTGAACTAAACTGCAGCCATATGTCGAAAGTAGAAGGAACACGGGTACTACACCCTTTCAGGACAAAGAGGAAACCAGTAGCAGCTGTCGCTGCTTTAAGCTGAACGTCAGAAGACAGTTCACAATGATTACAGGTCGCCAATAAATTGGCGCGCCGTGCTCTTTCCACGCCTCTCCTCCCCTTCCCGGATACGTGTTCTATCCTGCCACGCTCAGGCGGCGGCATACTCCAGCAGACACGTCCGAGACGAGCACGGCGCAGGCAGACGCGACAAACGCCAGCGCCACTGAGCGGACAACTGCAGCCTGACACTAGACAGAAGCAGCACTACACCGGACAGATAGCACTACACCGGACAGAAGCAGCACTACACCGGACAGATAGCACGGCGGCATACTCCAGCAGACACGTCCGAGACGAGCACGGCGCAGGCAGACGCGACAAACGCCAGCGGCACTGAGCGAACAACTGCAGCCCGACACTAGACAGAAGCAGCACTACACCGGACAGATAGCACTACACACAAGACACCGGACAGATAGCACGGCGGCATACTCCAGCAGACACGTCCGAGACGAGCACGGCGCAGGCAGACGCGACAAACGCCAGCGGCACTGAGCGAACAACTGCAGCCCGACACTAGACAGAAGCAGCACTACACCGGACAGATATCACTACACCGGACAGAAGCAGCACTACACCGGACAGATAACACGACGTGCTCGTGCATGGCGGCACCGGGGCCTGCTGGAGACCTTGCAGACGCGGCACCAGTGCACGCGACGACTCGGCGACACCTCCAGCACCAGACACACCAGCAACGGCCAGCCAAACCACGCATGCAGACCGGCCGCCGGACACACTGGGCACCAGCGGCTCGGTGAGACGCCATCTCGGCGCGCGGCCACACCGGGAGGGCTCAGCTGCCGGCACGGCACCAGCCGGCCGCCGGACACACTGGGCACCAGCGGCTCGGTGAGACGCCATCTCGGCGGGCGGCCACACCGGGAGGGCTCAGCTGCCGGCACGGCACCAGCCGGCCGCCGGACACACTGGGCACCAGCGGCTCGGTAAGACGCCATCTCGGCGCGCGGCCACACCGGGAGGGCTCAGCTGCCGGCTGCCTCAAGCAGGGCGCGCGGCGAGCATCACATACCATCAGCTTGGTGAGGTGCACGTCTTGTGACGTGTGTGTTCACTGTCAGCGTGTGGGTAGCCATTTGCCACACACGAACACACATTCAACAGACACCGGCTGAACACACAGCACAGCGAAAGCGACGACACGGAGGAGAAATGAAAGCTGCGCCGGCCACCGGGGACCCAATCAGTGGGAGACACAACCGACCAGACCAAACCAGTGCCGGGCAGGAGTAGCAACGGAGAGGAAGTAACAAGAAGTAGTAGTAACAGACTCGGATATTATCGCATGTCCGCTCTTGCCACGCGCTCGGCCGGCCACCAGGAGCTGCGCCAGTCAATGCCCCTGAAGCCGTTAGCATGGACACGTTCCCAGATGGTAAACCGCAAGATGTGAGCCAATGCAAGCACACCAGCGCTCCGACCGGCGAGACCATGAAGGCGGTAATTTTGTGGCGCCAAGCGTGCGGGGCCAGAGCAAGGTAGAGAGAGAGAAGAGAGAAACAGCAAAAATCTATATATATATATATATATATATATATATATATATATATATATATATATATATATATATATATATATATATATATATATATATATATATATATATATATATATATATATATATATATATACACACATATATACATATATATATATATATAAATATATATATATATATATATATATATATATATATATATATATATATATATCTATATATATATATATATATATTTATATATATGTATATATATATAGGAAAAGGGTGTGGTGGGCGTTACCTGAGCGTATCTGCCCTGCTGGAGGAGGCCATGTGTGCCGGTGGCCAGTGGAGTGACGAGGGGAGGGGGGAAGGCGAGCGAGACCAGCCGGCCGGTCCGGTAGTCAGCAGGCTGCTACCACTGTGCGACGTCGCCCCGCCCGGCGCTGTTTTGGACACACTCAAACGTTTGAGATTACGGTCAGCGCTGCAACAGAGGAGCAGTCGCAGACGGGTCACGTGGACGGCCGACGCTCACGAGGACGCTCACAAGGGCACACATAAGCGCACGCTCACGCACACCAGGCGGACAGAGAGTGGGTGCCACGGTGACCGGCAGGCACGACCTACCTGTTGGGGTGCGAGGTGGGCAGATAGAAGCTGAAGAGCACCACACAGGTGGACACGCTCGACACCGGTGACGGTAGCTCGAAGTGCTTCACACACGCCAGGTCGTACGATATGTAGGCGCGGCGCACGTACACCTGCGGACCACGCCATCGGTACAACACGCGGCTCCGAAACATCACGACAATGTGCAACAACGAACCGATGATAACGGCCAACCAGAAACACATGCGAAGGCATCAATCATTAGAACGATTACGTAAGTCCTAAAGGTGCAAATAATACTCGGGGTTTTAAAGAATGAACACGGCAAAAACATCCTGTCGCATCAAAATTCAGAACCAAACTTATGCTCAGATGTATGACATGAAACTTTCGAGTCATACTGAAATCCCGTTCAATCATCAATGAAGTATATGTACAGGGTGGCAAGCAGGGTTGGAAACATGACATTATCCTGGATGTATGTCATCTATCACACCTTCCCCCATGTAACTCTCCATTCCATTATCCAGAAGATTAATTGAATTCCTTGAAAATGACTGCAAACTCGTTGGTGTTTTATAAGCATGCTCACAGCTGAGAGGAGAGCACAAATAGCTTTGGATATCAGAAACAGACAGGAAATTATCCTCTCAGATCTATAATTCCTCAAAGTTTTCCTCTACAAACCCAGCACTCCAAAGCATAAATCCATCCCTGGTGGCAAGTAATTCAAGTATACAGCGTTGCAAACAGGGATATTCTGGATTCTCAGCATTAAGAACTTACACATTTCAAATAGAAACAACCCTATTTTATTGTTGTAAATAGCAACCTCGTAATTGTTTATCGCAAACTATAAGTTAAAAGAGCCACATCTACTACCATGCGTGATTTATCTTTGCTGAAGTAAATATGTACCACAAAAACGCTTCAATGTTAGTTATTTAGCTTTGCTGCAACTGTACGCACTAACCCCAAAAGACCAATCGCAAGATCCAGCCCTTCCAGCTAGGTATCATAGACACAACCTAGCACAACCTACCAGCCCTTCCAGCTAGGTACCATAGACACAACCTAGCACAACCTACCAGCCCTTCCAGCTAGGTACCATAGACACAACCTAGCACAACCTACCAGCCCTTCCAGCTAGGTACCATAGACACAACCTAGCACAACCTACCAGCCCTTCCAGCTAGGTACCATAGACACAACCTAGCACACGATCACGCCAGCTGGCACCCCACGAGACCAGAGCCGTGACGGGGACTGGAGCCGTGGTTGGTTGGTTGGTTATTGGTTTTACGACACGTCGACCGTTGAGTCATATAGCGTCGCCAATCTCTCACGCCGATTGGTCGCGGGCGAAGAGTAGCGACAGGTGAGATTCGAACGACTGGAGCCGTGACGGGGACTGGAGCCGTGACGGGGACTGGAGCCGTGACGGGGACTGGAACAGAGACGGGTCGCTCACCTCCAGCGAGGAGACACGAACGGCAGTCTTGTGGTGGTAGAAGAAGTCGGGCAAGATATCGAAGATGCTCGTCTCGGACAGGATCAGGTTCTGCAGGTTCTCTGGCTGGTAGCCGTGGCCGAAGGAGTCGACCGCAGACAGGAAGATTGACTCCATCTGGTTGTGGCGCAGTTCGTAGGCTGGCTGCTGGGCCGTGATCAACATCTGCATACACAAGGCAGATGTCTTACAACGGGGGGGGGGGGTGCACACAGGGCGACAAGGCTCATAGACACACGTCCTTGCGGCAGAATACTCTCGAATCCATGGACACACACGTACACGCACGAAAAGGAAAGCTAACCGACTGTTCAGTGCTCAGCACATGTTCGGAGAGATTAACGGACATTGAGACCGCACCCGGTAATCGAGGGGGAAGTCTTGGCTGAGGTTAGATAAAGCAGTCATCTATTTACAAACGGCGAACGGACGGCATGCCCAAACATAGAGAAACCAAGCATGAATTATACCACTTATAAAATTGTACAATGTGGGTGTTAAATCTAGGCTGCTCCATCGCCTCACAAAACATTACTTCCACTCCAAGCACAAACACCGGATGTACCTCATTGTGTCGTCATCGCCTCATATCTGCTGGTCGGGTTAGATCATCTGAAATCCCATTGACATGGCTGCCCTCAAGATTCCAATTATCCCAAGGACTTAAAACCTTAGTAGCCTGACTAGCCTGATGAATATGGTGATCTGATAGACCTGAACGATAACCTGTGTGGCAGCTGTAATGGGGGGGGGGGGGAGGGGGCATGGAGTTATGACTCACCCCATTGGAACACTTCCGGGACCAAGGGGCAGTTGAACACGCGGTGTTTCAACATAGACCATGGCAAAGGACACAATAAACTTGGTAATCCAGGAGGCACCGGGCGATCGAGGAGGGCCCCAGGGCTGACTTGAAGGGTCCCTGGACCGACGCGAAGGAGATGACTTGACGGGTCATTTGAATGGACCCGGGTCATTTGACTGGGCCCGGGTCATTGGAGAGGGTCCAGAGTCGTTGGAAGAACCCCCAGGCTGACGGAGACCCTGATCAGTAAAGTGAGCCCCTGAGCCAGCGAAGTGGGCTACTGAGTCGATGAGCCGATGGAGATGGTCACTGGAGCCGACAGAGAGGCCCTCAGCGGTCCGAGTAGCCTCAAGTCCGATGGAGATGGTCACTGGAGCCGACGGAGAGGCCCTCCAGCGGTCTGAGTGGCCTCAAGTCCGATGGAGATGGTCACTGGAGCCGACGGAGAGGCCCTCCAGCGGTCCGAGTGGCCTCAAGTCCGATGGAGATGGTCACTGGAGCCGACAGAGGCCCTCCAGCGGTCCGAGTGGCCTCAAGTCGATTGAATGGTTCCTGGGCCCAGGGGTGCACATAATATTTTGTAAAGGGGTGCACACATTCTTAAAAGCCCTTTGGTGGACTGGGCCACTTTTTAGTAATTCAATGGTCAATGGTTCATTGGCCCTCTTTACTTGCCGGGAACCTCAGGCAAAACTATCTCGACACCACGAAATCTGATAACACGAAACACGATACTGCCGGCAATGCAGCCTAGACATTCTCGGAGCGCCCCTCCCGCCACCTCGGAATGAATGATAGGGGTGCTAAGATCCAGGAGACACAACAATTATGGATGCCCTCTTGGTCTCCTATCGATCAAGTCCTGGATCGGCCACGCCACTGTACTAGCGGTTCCTGACGGCCACACGGGGCCGTCAGCGGGAACCTACGCGCGCGCTCTGCCCAGGCTTCAATCATGTCACATTAGATGTCTGCCATAGCGAATAATTCAACACAGCGGCTTAGTCTTTTCGCATAACGCACAACATACAAACAATTGATAACAAGCGAATATGTATTTATGGCGAGTGGAAACAAAAAGCTCAAGACATGGAACAAGAACCTTCATCCCGTTGCACCCCAAAATGCAGCCTGTCAGAAGTGAGTACCGAACCCGCGCCTGGAGAACCGGACTGCGACGTGAACGTGAACGTCAGTACGTGTTGTATCCAGTAACCACCAGATGTTCTGAAGTAAAATTACGCCGTTACACGGAAATAAGCTGCGACACTGGTGATCATAAAATGTTCAACCCTCGTTAAGGCAACTACAAGAGCTGCATTGTAGAGCTACAAATGATTAGAGGTGCGGTGCTACAAATGTGTACAAATGTGAGCTACAAATGTGTAAGTTGGAAAAACAAGTTCTCATCATCTGACGTGTATTTCGTTGTTCTATCCCACCGTTATTATACTTTGCGCTGCTTAGTGCGGTGCAGTAATGTGAATTAATGTGCAATATGCAGGGAGTACCCAAAACGTGAACAATGAAACCACAGGAAGCTGGTGAAAATATTCATGTTTTGGGGGACATGCTATGCATAGCGTGGCAAAAACGCGTGTGTTTGCATTACGATTGGGATTCGACTGCACGTCCATGTAAGTGATGCCTACAGGCAGAATGAAGGCATAATTTTACTTCTTGTTGTGAAGCCAGCAAGGTTGAACATGGTCAGATGTTTCGATTACCAGACCACCAGATGCTCCGAAGTAAAATTACGTCATCATACGTAGTGGATGACCTTGACTTTGTGAAGTTTATAAGGCAAACTATAAAACTTCCATCAATAATTTTGAATATTTTTTTGTTAAGCAAATGTTTTTTATCACCGGTTTTTACTTCACTGTTCGACCCCCTGTAGTTGTCCAATGGGGGAAAACTTACTCGAAATCCGTCCATTCCGAAAATCGCAAAATCATAGAAAGCCATGGAGAACGGGCTCCTATATGGGAGATTTAAAGCAAAACGCTTTTTTATATGGCAGCCAAAACATTCTCGTTTGTATTTCTGTCGTCAAATATATTAATTTAAATGGGCTAGGGGTCATAGAAGGTCACGAGGTCAAACGTGAGAAATGTTGATACTTTATGACGGATTCTTATTATTTAATCATTTTCTTCCCAAAAATGCATAATATGCCATACATCCTCTTCATTATTGATGAGTTATTAATCACCAAAGATACCCCTGTTGTATGACCTCAAAATACGGACGGAGGCTATAACTCTGAAACCGTTAGTCGGATCGGGCTAAACCTTGTTCAGGTGTGTTCAGAGCAGACTACCTTGTGGGGTGGAGTGGTTAAGGTGTTGAACTGTTGATACGAAGGTCCTAGGTTCAACATTGGCACCGCTCGGGACACTTTCCATTCCCGCGGCCCACCGGCGAAATAGTGTGGGCGGCGCCATTGGCCGTGATTGTGCATGAAGTGCGTCATGAACCACCCAATAAACAATAAAGAAACGAACTGCAGGGGTGTCAAATCGACCGAACGGGAGGCGGCCAGCGAGCGTTCAAGGTCAAGGTTAAGGATTCGTCGGTATGGTGGAGCGGCGGTGCGCTGAGGCAGCCGATCAGTTGCGTACCGAAGGGGGGCGGGGCATTGGGGTCAGTTCCCCCTGAGAGGTTGTGGGGCCCCCAAGGATCGCGCCAAGGCTCGGAAAATCGGAGGTTCGAAGTTTGAAAAACCCTTGAAAAAATCCCCTTGCCCACCCCGAAAAACCGTATTGTGCCACCTAAAAATTACATTGGGGCCCCTAAAAGAGGACAGGGTTCCTCAAAATATCGCTGGGGCCCCAAATTGCACCACGGCCCCTGAATATCACGCTGGGGTCCGAAAGTTCGGGCCGGGGTCCCTGAAAATCGCGCTGGCCCCCAAAAAGTCGGATCGTGGCCCCTGAAAATCACGCTTGGGGCCTCCAAAGTTCGCACATGGGCTCTTGCAAATCACGCTGGGGCCAAAAAAAGGCGTGCCAGGGCCCCTGAAAATCACGCTTGGGCCCACAAAAATCAGGTCAGGACCCCTGAAAATCGTTTTGGGGCTCCCAGCAAGACAGCCGGGGTAACTGAAAATCACGCTGGGGGCCCCAAAATCGTGCTGGGTTCTTGCAAAAATAATACCGGGACCTCAAAAGGTCGGACTGGGGCCCCTGAAAATTACGCTGGGTCTTGGGGTAACAAAAAATCGCTCCCGGGCCCATGAAAATCACGCTAGGGGCTAGACAGGTCGCATCAAGACCACACAAATCCTAAAATTTGGGTTGAAATCCGGTGAATCAGAAACGATCGTGGTAGATTGGGCCCCCTCCACAGAACTATTAATTTGGTCACTAATTATTATATTTAAAAAAGGGTCGATATGAAAAATAGTGCTCGAAATCCGGTGACTTTTTCAAAAATGTGGGTAGGTTGACCACCTCCAAATCGGTTTGTACCCCTCCCCCAGCGCTAATTCTAGGTACGCCACTGCAACCGATCACGAACTCATTTCACTCTAAAGGTCTAGGGTCATACAATTTGTACTCAAGCGAGTTCACCACATCCGTAATCCACCATCCACTTTTTTATACCTTCAATAGTTTCCCGAAATCTTAGGGGCAATGGCCAAATTTCCCCCTACTGTGCACGTTATGCGAGAGGTCCTCCGGCGCGCCTGCTAATCGACCCTACCCTCAATTATGTTTGCATTTAGGCCACTTAATATGGTGATAGGATGAATTTGCAACTGAGGTGATACTTGAGATAAAGATAAAAACACAACCACACGTCTAGAAGGCCAGGTTATCACTCCAGGGGTAGAAAGTTGTCCGACTCAATTGAAAGCCCGACAAAAGAACAGCGAATTCAATTTTCGAAACGCTCCGTTCTATTTGTGCGCAAGAGTTCACCAGCCACGTTTCCTCCGTTGCTCATATATCAACAAGCAAAACTATCGTACAATCTACAAGCCCACCCACACGCAAGGGTGATGGCGAACTACTAATATATTAGTGATATATTAATATTGTGGGCAAGACACCGAAATACACATAGGTCGGGCATCTGGGCTCCGGCCATACCAACATACAATACGCAGACTGAGACAGTGGAGCAGACTGCGCTGGGACATTCAATATAAAAATGTGAAGTTCTCATGTGTAACTTTTTAATCAATTTCAGGTCATATTTATCGGTTCTTTCTTGATGATGAAATTTAATCCATATCAAGTGTAGCTGCCAGTTAACTCTACCTAACGCACCATCTTCGCGTCAATTCATCTAATACTAATATCACCTGAAAAGAGGAAGAGTTCAAGATATCCTCAAAATCCAAGCAAGCAAGACCAAGTGGGTTTTAGCAATTGCATCACTGCGTTCGCTCGCAACACTCACTCACTTTGTCTGAACAGCAAGTGTAAACGCATAAGGTGAAGGCTGCCTGGGAAACGTCTGTTGACGAATACGTGTACGACTATATCTGGCAACTAAATAAAATCAGGCCCTTAATGACCTTCCCATTCTGGTGACTTGTCATGATAATGTGAAGGTGTGATGGGTGTTGCATAATTCCCCGATGAAAAAAAAACACCACAAACCTGCTTTTAATAATCTGAGGGCACATCACACACAACTCAGAAGAACGCCACCGTCATTTGCCATCTGCCGCCGTCTCTCACCAACAGCCAGACTGTAACACCAAGATGTACAAATGCATGTGTGTGACCATATCACACCCCTGCAACCGATCATGTTACACCCCTGCAACCTCAACCCCGTTACCAGTACCAGTGCCCTACTAGTAAGAGTATGCATGGGGTGGAATGAAGCAGCCGTCGCGAGCGACGTAAAAGGGATCTCGCCCATGTCTCGTAGCATTTCTAATCTCAAGTAGCAGAACAAATGTTGTCGGTATTGAATTGGGCCTCTCGTCACCAACGCCAAACGAAAACCTTGCAGACGCACACTTGCTACGTGGACTATCAATCTAGAAGGTGTGCTGAGGATGTGAGACCGCACGACTGTCTGGGAAACGGAGCCGGTACATATAGGCATGGAAAAAAAGCAATGCTGAGAACGAAACCTGGCCACATGCGAGAAAGCGTGGTTTCTGTGAACCAGAAGACCGGAATAACAGCATGTAGGTACAGTACAAGGCATGAAATATGCACCACTCTCTGTCTGGCTGTCTGATTCGCTGATATCACGTAATTAAAATGGTTTTAATTTATCATGCACTAAATGCACTGTATGCGTAACATTTTGCTGCTTCTGTACTATTTGCAGGTCTTTGTAGCTGTTCTAAGAAGTATCCATTTCTGATCTCTCTTCGTTCCATATGTCCTATATGGTAAAATACGTATGCGTCGCCACTCACCAAGTAGGTACGTGCTTGCGGAATAGGCAAAGCAGTTGCTATAGTCCAAGTCACGGATAGTATAAAAGAAGGCATTTCATCACACATTTAGCTAAAATTCATCGGAAAATAATTATTCCCCATTATGAAGATTGGTGAGTGGGTCATATACCATGTTGTAGCCCCGGGAAAAGACGAGGATGTGCAAAAAAGTAATTTTCAAAACTCATTTCAAACTCAACATTTTAACGTCCGCGGACCTGCGCCGGGGCCGCGGACTCCTGCCAGGGGCGGATTCAGGAATTGTCATGGGGGCACTTGTTTGGAGTGGCGCCATATCTTCGGAGGGGCGCCACTGCGAAAGTACTTGGAGGCAGGGGCGGATAATATGGATGGCACTGAAGCAGTGATAAATTATTCGTGAAATAGGGTGGAATAAACCACTTTCTGAACACTGAATTGATATCCCTCCCAACCGAGTATCGACATCGTGCTTCGTGATGAGTCGTTATGAAGTCTTCATATTTAATTTCTAACAGTATCTTGTTGATAAGCAGCATGCTGATACTTACCATTGCAGATTGTGATGCACAAACATCTCTTCGCACAATTACAGGCAAAAGGATTACCTACGGTGTGGTCTGTTATGCAATATCAGTTGAAAAGGATAGGCATTTTCATCGTCATCGCTAAAATAGTTAACCCTAAATAGGTATCTCAACAAAAAGGAAAAAGGGCACGTATGGGTACGCTATTGGATAAGAATTGTGGTTCAAGAACTTCTCAGGTATGTTGAATGACAACTTCTATTGCGAATTTCGACATCCTACTGTACTCGTTTCGGTATCCACACCTAACGAAAAACCAGTAATTTAACACTGCACTGAAGGCATGTGTCTCCATGGAAATTGGCGCCCCTTCGGCCGAGAAACGGGCCGAAGGGTGATCCCACACGCACTCCCTGAAGGCTCGAGTGCGTCCCCATCATTTTTTTTTCAATCAGAGGAGCCCCTCTTAGAGCAAAAGGCGCCCTTTCAGTGTGCTCGAGTGCATCACCCTCAAATTATTCAGCCAGATGCATTTCTTGGAAGGAAAAGGCTTCAGTGTGTTCTATAATTTTTCAGCCAGAAGCACACCTTGGAAGTTAAAGGTGCCCCCTCCGGGAAGACTCGAGTGCACCCAACCTCAAATGTTTCAGCGAGAGGCGACCCTCCAGAAACCAAGTTCCCCTCATGACAATTTCTGGACCCGCTCCCGTCTTTTTATTCCGAGGGGAGCCTCTGGCTGAAAAATTCGACGGGGTCAATTTGAGCACACTGAAGAAGTGCCTTCCTCTCTCCGAGGGACGCTTCTGACAAAACATATAGGGGGCTCACTAGAGCCTTCTTCCGTCCGGAGGAGCGGCCACCTTCCATGGGAGGGAGGAACATGCCTCCAGTTCTCTTCCCCATGAATCTACCCCTGAGACCTGCATCTGCAAGCCGGCAGCTGGCCGCGTTCAGGCTATCATAGTATTCTCCTTTCTCCGAAGAAGCAGACCTCTAGCCGACGCAGATTGGTTGGTTATTGGTTTTACGACACGTCGACTGTTGAGTCATAGAGCGCCGCCAATCTCTCACGCCGATTGGTCGCGGGCGAAGAGTAGCGACAGGTGAGACTCGAACCCACAATCTTTCGATTGTGAGACGAGCATCTTACCCCTAGACCACTCGGCCCCTAGCCGACGCAGACAAACTGTGCGTTTCGGGCGGCTGGAATCCAAGAAGACAGCACCAAATTTGACCTGCTGATGGCAAGCCTTTCTGTGTCGATCACCACGTAAATGCGGATATTATCACGACCCAGACGCCCAGTTTCGAGGCCCTTATTGACGCCCTGAGGCGTAGGTTGGCGCAATCCCGAGCAGCCATCCATGAAGCCCTATTTCCCCGCCAGCAGCTCGGAGACCAGAGGCGGTTACAGCTGCTTCCGCGGATGTACTCCGAACTGCGAACAGCGGGGGATGCCTCACACGTCCGTGAGCTGTTGAAGACCATTTTGTCGACGGCCGCCGCAGGCAGCGTGGGCAGCATTATCGCCGCCGTCAGAGAAAGCTCCTCTGGACCAACTGGTCACCGCAGCTGACACATTCCTGGAAGCCTATGCTTCAGGCCTGGTATCAGCAATGGCGGCAGGATACTCAGCAGCGCAGACGATGCCAGTCGGCGCAGTGTCTCTGGACACCAGTACGCTGGGCACACTACAGGGTATAATGGTGACGTTAACGGTGGCGATCAGTCGCCTGGAAACCGTCCTGAGTGGCTGGTCGCCAGAGTAAACGGGTGCACGTCGCTAGTTCCGTGGCCATCGGCGGGGCCATAGGCCGGACCATCGGTGGGACCAGCGGCGGGGTCGTAGGCGGGGCCATCGGCCATCCCAATCCAGGATTCCAAAACATAAATCAACCCTGGCCCGCAGCGTCACCCTTCCCTCAGTACCTGTCGGGCCCGCAGCGACACTCCTCTCTCAGTACCTGTCGGGCCTGCAGCGACACCCCTCTCTCAGTACCTGTCGGGCCCGCAGCGACATCCCTCTCTCTCAGTACCTGTCGGGCCCGCAGCGACACTCCTCTCTCAGTACCTGTCGGACCCGCAGCGACATCCCTCTCTCAGTACCTGTCGGGCCCGCAGCGTCACCCTTCCCTCAGTACCTGTCGGGCCCGCAGCGACATCCCTCTCTCAGTACCTGTCGGGCCCGCAGCGACATCCTCTCTCAGTACCTGTCGGGCCCGCAGCGACACCTTGGCGTTCTCGGTGCGACTGAGTGTGGTAAGCTCCTCCATGATGCCGGCTAGCTCGTCCGGCATCTGCGGGTCGGCGCGTACCAGGTAGTCGAGCAGCTGCGTCACCAGCTGGTTCTTCTGGCCCACCTGGCGGTCCCGGTCACGGACGTCACAAAGGTTACTTGCTCGGAGTTCATCAAGCGCCAGAGTGTCACAGGCAGACATGGGGCATCAAAAGCCACACGACATGGACACACAGGCAGACATGGGGCATCAAAAGCCACACGCTCACGCTATCGTGTCACGGATATTATTGTGTGTGTGTGGGAGAGTAGTAGTAGCATAACCTACTACTAAGAGAGTAGTAGTAGTATACCTAGCGAGGCAGCCCACTAGCTCAGGGAGCCGGCATTAACGGTCAAGCAGTGCGCTTCGCTCCATGATCCGCAGTGATTGCTCACAGTTACACTTATTCCAAAGCTGGCAACTTACCAATGGTTGTAACTTAGCGTTAACAAAGCACCATGGTGGCGCTCCACACGTAGCCTCCATCGCACCGCATCGAATTACCTTTTATGGACGAGGATTATGAAACTTGTCTGAGCGTGTCACGTGACCTATCTGAGGCGGTAACATCCCGAGACCCCAATAATCCATAACGCAACAACACGTTTGTGTGCATCCCACGGAACATAATCTTAGAACCAGAGGCGCAGCCAAGGCCCCCCCTTAGAACCAGAGGCGCAGCCAAGGGCGCCCCCCCCCCTCACTTAGCAATCGAGAGTACACCAGATCAAGCGAGTTTGACTTTGACCACTTTGACTTTGATTGAAGACTTTGACCACCAAATACCCTAAATTTTCGGCGCGCTTCACGCGCTGAAAGTTGTCTATTTCATTCATTTGTCTTCTTCTTTTTTTTCGGGGGGGGGGCAGTCCTTCTTAGAAAAATCCTGGCTGAGCCACTGCTTAGAACCATAGCACCAATAAGAATCGACACGACAGGTAATGGTATCCAATGGCAAAAGCATCGCTGTAACGTCCGTACCATTGAGTGTGATAAGATGGTGTCCAGAACCACTCCCATGTCGTCCTTGTGCTTTTCTACCAGCACGTGGACGCACTTGTCGTAAGAGCCCTCCT
Organism: Ashinkailepas kermadecensis; assembly: GCA_034440615.1. Lineage (NCBI taxonomy): Eukaryota > Metazoa > Arthropoda > Thecostraca > Neolepadidae > Ashinkailepas > Ashinkailepas kermadecensis. The sequence goes on from JAOTOM010004440.1 coordinate 248,860, forward strand.
GGAACTGGCTCTCCACCTGGCCGCACAGACGGTGTCCATCAACACGTGGGGAAACGTAGCAGGGCGCATCACACCTCCTGGAACTGTCTCTCCACCTGGCCGCACAAACGCCGGCCACCAACACGTGGGGCAGCGTAGCTGACAGAGTGATTCGGCTGAGATTAATCCCGCTCCATGCATCCAATGCATGGAGCATGGATGCAGCAGACGCAAACACATCACCGGCTTACTAAAACGTCTTACTAGGCATGATAAAAACATCAGAACACTGACAGAACACTTCACATCGCATGGCCACACTTCGGAAACTATGTCAGAAGGCAAACTACTACAGGAATGATGTGGTCATGTCTGGATCTCGGTGATGACGTATTGGTCGCAATCGATGAACAACAAAATATATCCAAATATATCGGGGTTGAACTATTCTTATAACTGGCAAACGCCTGCTAAAAATGTTGAGCTTTAATTGTAAGAAATATATATATTTCCGAACCTGAAACCCAGCGCAACTGCAAGCGCACTGATAGCATGCTGGAGTAAGGTGATGTCAGGAAGACAATTAACTGAAAACCGTCACCGGATTAGAGGGAGAGCACGAAGCCCGGTGAGTGGAGCAGAGCATGACGGATGGGCACCTTAAGGTAACTGCGCAGCAGGTCCTTCAGGATTAGACGAGGGAGAGCACGAAGCCCGGTAAGGGCAGCAGAACATAACGGGCGGGTACCTGAAGGTAGCTGCGCAGCAGGTCCTTCAGGATTAGACGAGGGAGAGCACGAAGCCCGGTGAGGGCAGCAGAACATAACGGGCGGGTACCTGAAGGTAGCTGCGCAGCAGGTCCTGCACCACCGACTTGAGCCTGCCTCTGATGCCGCTGCGGTAGCGCTGCACCAGCTGCACAACCCCCTGGGTGGTGAGGAAGAAGTCCTCGCGGTCCTGGCGCCGCTGCAGAGTGGCCGCGTGGCTGGCGACGGCACGGGCAGGCATCAGAGGCACGCGACAGCTCACCACCGGTGGGACGCGGCATATGATCATCAGCCGAACGCGCCAGCTGACCATCTACATGATCGGCTTGCGCGGCCATCAGTAGATGGCCTGGAGATGCCATCAGTAGATGGCCTGGAGATGCCATCTACTGATAGCAGGATGCGCCAGCTGACCCTCAGTCGTACACGCCAGCTGACCCTCAGTGGCACGCGCCAGTGACCCTCAGTGGCACGCGCCAGTGACCTCAGTGGCACGCGCCAGTGACCCTCAGTCGTCACGCCAGCTGACCCTCAGTGTACGCGCCAGCTGACCCTCAGTGGCCGCGCCAGTGACCTCGGTGACGCGCCAGCTGACCCTCAGTCGTCACGCCAGCTGACCCTCAGTCGTACACGCCAGCTGACCCTCAGTGGCACGCGCCAGCTGACCCTCAGTCGTACACGCCAGCTGACCCTCAGTGGCACGCGCCAGCTGACCCTCAGTGGCACGCGCCAGCTGACCCTCAGTGGCACGCGCCAGCTGACCCTCAGTCGTACACGCCAGCTGACCCTCAGTGGCACGCGCCAGCTGACCCTCAGTGGCACGCGCCAGCTGACCCTCAGTGGCACGCGCCAGCTGACCCTCAGTCGTACGCGCCAGCTGACCCTCAGTGGCACGCGCCAGCTTAACATCAGCGGCACTCGCCAGCCGATAATCAGTCTGACGCGTCAGCCGACAATCAGTCTGACGCACCAGCTGACAATCGGTAGGACACGGTACCTCCAACACATCGACACTCACTAAGATGAAACAAGCCATCGATCTGATCAGCACGGCCACCGACGCCACGGCCCAAGACAGCCAGTTCTACATCAGTGTCTAAGAAAACATACGGAACGCCGAACTAAACACACTAATAAAAACCCAAATAGGTGACACCAGCCACAAAATACAAAGTAGCTGATAAAAAGTACAACAGTGACTATAAGTATATATATATATATATATATGTATGTATGTATGTATGTATGTATGTATGTTTTTGACTATAAGTATTATTATTATATATATATATATATATATATATATATATATATATATATATATATATGTGTATAAGTATATAAGTGACTTAACATTTCGATTAAGGTAGCTGTTTGTTTGTTCTTTATTGGGTGGTTCACGACGCACCGTATGCCCGACCACGGCTAATGGCGCCGCCCACACTGCTTCGCCGGTGGGCGGCGGGATTGGGAAATGTCTCGATTGGTGCGAGTTTTGAACCCGGGACCTTTGGCACCCAGAGCTCAGCACCTTAACCACTCGATCATCCCCGCACCTCGATTAAGGTGGCAGGGTTGGATCTCGGATCACAATAGGGTTGGAAAAGCAGCCACATCCTGACTTTAAGTTATCAAAATATCACATTCCAGGATAATTATCCTCTCTTAGAGTTCCATTACAGATTAAGTGGTGCTGCATGACAATGAACTGCTGCAAGCATACTATTTCCCTAAACTGTAGGGTAACAGACATAGAGACAAAAACTAGGGCCATCGTTAATCCACAGCATGAATCGGGACCATCCTGGCACGGGAGCCTCGGCTAGCCTGTGGCCGGCAACGTAGCCGGACGTCCGTGTGCCGCCCACCTGTCGATGACGTTGGCGATCTTCTGACTGGGGAACTGTGTCAGCACCGACGTTATGTTGTACGAGTACTGGTTGAGCAGCTGGCGGATGCGTTTCTCGACGATGAGCGGTACACGGCCCGAGATAGACGAGACGATATCCTGCCGGTGTCACAGGGCACGTCGGTGGCCAACACGAAACACAGAGACTGTACTGCAGCCGCCCAGGCCCAGTACAGACTACCACCTGCAGGTGGTCTGATCGACAACAGACTACCACCTGTAGGTGGTCTGACCTGACACAGACTACCACCTGTAGGTGGTCTGATCGAGAACAGACTACCACCTGCAGGTGGTCTGACCTGACACAGACTACCACCTGTAAGTTGTCTCATCGAGAACTGACTACACCTGTAGGTGGTCTGACCTGACACAGACTACCACCTGTAAGTTGTCTCATCGAGAACTGACTACACCTGCAGGTGGTCTGACCTGACACAGACTACCACCTGCAGGTGGTCTGACCAGGCCGGTAACCAGCAGCGCCGACCAGTCACAAAGCAGCACCACCACCATTGGGCTGTACATTGGTACAGTCTAATGGACCGAACACTGACTAGCGTCAGACCAGATACCAGGCTCAATACTTGGCGGCATTGCAAGGGCTTGGTGGTAAGATGGTAAGTCGATACATTAATGCAATCCAATCCTGGGAACAAATCGATTACGCCTAAGCACGGGATCGCCACTGACTGACTACCGACTCAGCGGAACAGCACTAAACTAGCCCAGATGCCACCAACAAGTACGGCCGACACATGCCACTGACACTGCACAACCGCCGACATATGGGGCTGACACTGTACCACGGCTGACATATGGGGCTGACACTGTACCACGGCTGACATATGGGGCTGACACTGTACCACGGCCGACATATGGGGCTGACACTGTACCACGGCTGACACTGTACCACGGCTGACATATGGGGCTGACACTGTACCACGGCTGACATATGGGGCTGACACTGTACCACGGCTGACATATGGGGCTGACACTGTACCACGGCTGACATATGGGGCTGACACTGTACCACGGCCGACATATGGGGCTGACACTGTACCACGGCTGACATATGGGGCTGACACTGTACCACGGCTGACATATGGGGCTGACATATGGGGCTGACACTGTACAGGCTGACATATGGGGCTGACACTGTACCACGGCTGACATATGGGGCTGACACTGTACCACGGCTGACATATGGGGCTGACACTGTACCACGGCTGACATATGGGGCTGACACTGTACCACGGCCGACAATCACTGACACTGCACAACCGCCGACATATGGGGCTGACACTGTACCACGGCCGACATATGGGGCTGACACTTATGTACACATATGGGGCTGACACTTGACATATGGGGCTGACACTATACCACGGCTGACATATGGGTGATACCACGGCGACATATGGGGCTGACCGACATATGGGGCTGACACTGTACCACGGCTGACATATGCGGCTGACACTACACCACGGCTGACATATGGGGCTGACACTGTACCACGGCTGACATATGGGGCTGACACTATACCACGGCTGACATATGGGGCTGACACTGTACCACGGCCGACACATGCACTGACACTGCACACGCCGACATATGGGGCTGACACTGTACCACGGCCGACATATGGGGCTGACACTGTACCACGGCTGACATATGGGGCTGACACTACACCACGGCTGACATATGGGGCTGACACTGTACCACGGCTGACATATGGGGCTGACACTGTACCACGGCTGACATATGGGGCTGACACTGTACCACGGCTGACATATGGGGCTGACACTGTACCACGGCTGACATATGCGACTGACACTACACCACGGCCGACATATGGGGCTGACACTGTACCACGGCTGACATATGCGACTGACACTACACCACGGCTGACATATGCGGCTGACACTACACCACGGCTGACATATGCGACTGACACTACACCACGGCTGACATATGCGACTGACAGTACACCACGGCTGACATATGCGACTGACACACTGTACCACGGCTGACATATGCGACTGACACTACACCACGGCTGACATATGCGACTGACATGGGGCTACTACCACGGCTGACATATGGGGCTGACTGAATGGGGCTGACACTGTACCACGGCTGACATATGGGGCTGACACTGTACCACGGCTGACATATGCGACTGACACTACACCACGGCTGACATATGCGACTGACACTACACCACGGCTGACATATGCGACTGACACACTGTACCACGGCTGACATATGCGACTGACACTGTACCACGGCTGACATATGCGACTGACACTACACCACGACTGACATATGTGACTGACACTGTACCACGGCTGACATGCGACTGACACTGCACCACGGCTGACATATGCGGCTGACACTGCACCACGGCTGACATATGGGGCTGACACTGTACCACGGCTGACATATGCGACTGACACTGTACCACGGCTGACATATGCGGCTGACACTGCACCACGGCTGACACTACACTACGGCCAACATATACAGTCGACACTACACCCAGGCCGACATGCGGCTGACACTGCACCAAGGTCGGTCGACATACCGGCATCACAGCAACACAGCTGATGCTCGGAATAGCCATGTGCCTCGAGCTGAATCAACCAACTATCGGCTGAACGTTGACCTGGGCATGACTCACCTGCAGCTGCCGCACAGCCAGTGCCGGGTCACGCAGTCCCACCAACTCTCTCCTTCACATACTTACCTGCAGCTCGAGCGGGGACAGGGCCGGGTCACGCAGTCCCACCATCTCTCTCCTGCACATACTTACCTGCAGCTCGAGCAGGGGCAGTGCCGGGTCACGCAGAGCTGACATCACCCTCCCTACGGCCTCCTTCATACGCGGGAAAAACACGGGCTCCGGCATGCAATAGCCTGCAAAAGCAAGCCACTATTAGCTCGGAGTCACGCTTTGCAGTTAATCTGCTTCCCCAGACATTGAACAGGCTAAGTGTCTCATTTTACAGGTCATGCATTGTTCTGATTTAGATGATGAGGCCGATTTAAGCGACACATTCAAGTAGATCGCATTTATTTCAGACTAGCAACATATTTACAACCATCATGTAAATTTAGAACGCCCAAACATTAAGCCTCAATGCTACATACAACGAAATACACCATTGGTTACGCCCTAACCCAGGGAAGAATGTGTTTCGAAACCATGGCACGTCACCGGATATTCCTGCGGAGGAGTGTCTCTATAATTGGGGCAGGCCGCATGAGCATGTTCCTAGTGTAGTCATGGATTTACGCCCACTGGCCGAAGGTACAGCATGAAAATCCAACCACATTTAGTGCGTGCGTTCGACAGGCAAGATAATCTCTTCCACAATGTCCCCGATAACGAGTAGCAAGATCGGCACGCGGTGCCCATTTTCCTGGTCACTCATGAATAAGCGTGTCTCCACTCAAATCTCAGAACTTCAGGACAATGCCTAGCCATGGACACAAAATCCCATTCGTGCAAGTCCTCACACGAGAAAACAACTCGTCCTCCCCCAGTGAGCATCCAACCCCCAATGACCACACCATCGCCTCTGTGACAGGCACAGTGTAGGAAAAAATAGACAGTTTCTGGACTATTTATCGGCATACGAAAGTTACACCGTGAATAATGCTTATTTTGTACTATTGCAAAAAAACTTCATCATCTGCTGGGACCGTGATTTTAGTGAAGCAACCATTCCATCCTACACATTTCGATTTGGTTTTATAGCAATCATGTACGCATTATCCTGCTCCTTGTGACACAGTATTGGAAGCCAGCAACCCAGCTCGGGCCGGTCTGGTATGCGGTGTCACGTGTGACATCGACACGGCTGGTGCAGCACGTCCCATCGCAACACCTACCGTTGAGGATGTTCTCAAGCCGCTGCTTGTCACCCTGGAAGCGCTGGTGCAGCTGGTCGCCCATCACCTTCAGGTGGTCGCTCTTCACCTCAGGGAAGACGCCCGAGTACTGTTGCGCCCGAGTCACAGGACTCGGGTCGTCCACCTGGCCACACACGGACGAAAACTGCTACCCCAGAGTAACACGACTCGAGTCGTCCGCCTGGCCACACACGGACGAGAACTGCTACCCCAGTCACACGACTCGAGTCGTCCACCTGGCCACACACGGACGAGAACTGTCATGCCAGTCACACGACTCGATTCGTCCACCTGCCCACACACGCACGATAATTGATACGCCAGTCATACGACTCGAGTCGTCCACATGGCCACACTTCTGTTTTTTGTTTGTTTATTTGGGCTTAAGGGCGCCTGAACTGCTAGTGGTTATCTAGCGCCCGTAACAGTTTTATTCTTCAGAACACGATATGGGATTCGACATGACTATTATTGAAAGGGATAGATAACGTGAAACTTAGTAGCAGCTAAGTAACGGTATATTTTGCCTGTCGCAGCGATCTCCGAGCTGTCTCCTAAAACATCAGTGTACGACATTGCATGAAAGTTTGGACCAAAGTAACGGATGCGTTCCTCCTGGAAGTTGCGGCATGAAAACAGTATGTGGCAGACTGTCATATGTGCGTCACATCGAAAACAACGTGGTTCTTCCTCCTTGATCAGAAGGTGTCGGTGTGTAGCGTAAGTGTGCCCTATTCGCAGTCGTGCCAAAATTATATCTTCCCTTCTACACTTCTTCAGTGACGACGGCCATGGTACCAAAACTTATTTGATAGATCGGAGCTTGTTTGAAACTTGATAATTCCAATTTGTTTGCCACTTTTATTGGAGAAAAGCAGATACTTCCGAGTAGAAATCCCTTGCGGGGACAGGCAAGGCTCGAGTCCAACGAGCCTGCGCGGCGCGCTTTGCAGCAGCATCGGCTAGCTCGTTACCAGTGATACCGGTATGGCTAGGTACCCAGCAGAGGGCAATCCTCTTACCAGCTCTGCTCAATGATGTCATGCGAGTTAATATCTCCCGAAGAAGTTGGTTGGATGGGTAAAAAGAGTGTAGGGCCATAAGGCTACTCAACGAGTATGTTACGATGACATTGAAATCTTCGTCTCCAACCTCAATAAAACATAAAGCTTTAATGATCGCCACCAATTCCGCAGTATACACAGATGCGTGGGGTGGTAAAGTAAAAGATCTAGTGACCGTTCCATATACGAATGCGCAGCCAGTTCCAGTCATTGTTTTGGACCCATCAGTATAGATTCTGGAGTAACATCGATAGGATTCCAGTAATTGCAGTGCTTCTGCCTTGAAAAGCTCTGTAAGTGTGTTTCCCTTCTTGGCTGTCGCTAGGGAAATATCTATCGTAGGTGAAATTAGTTCCCATGGTGGGATGCCAGGGTGCTTTATTCCCGCGACACCTCGTAGTGGTATCCGTGCCTCTTCAAAGAGAGAGCGGATTCTAACGCAAAAGGGTCTTAGTTTTTCTCCTGTGTCCGCTAAAAACTGATAACATGTGATGCGAGAAAACGGACTTGTTTGTGGGGTGCGCTGGAAATTGCTTCAGCCTAATTGCATACCGGAGTTCCAGCTTTTCACGCATGCTTGCTAACGAAGGCTCGTGGGCCTCTGCCAAAAGGCTCGCAGCTGGCGATGTCCGAAATGCCCCTGTGGAGATTCGTAATGCTGTATGATGTATAGTGTCGAGCTTCCGCTTCACTGAATTACTTGCACTGTCGTATATAAACGATGCGTAATATAGTTTCGAGCGAATAAGAGAACGATATAACAATGGAAGTGTTGCTCTGTCAGCTCCATAAGTCGTTCGGGAAACACATTTCAAAATATTCAAGGCTCTGAAGCACTTATCGCGCAGAGTGTCAAGATGTTCCCGGTAACTCAGCCGGCTATCCATGATGACTCCCAGGAAACGGGCCGCTGGTCGCACAGGTATTTGATGGCCGTATAACTTGATTGCCATCTCTGGACAATAACGGCATCGGCAGAAGTGGACAGCCACTGTTTTCGAGGTAGAGAATCGGACCCCGTTTAATATGGTCCACCTTTCAAGACGAGCCACAGCCATCTATAGTTGTCTTTCCACAGACTGAGACCGCGCGGCACATGACCAAATGGCCAGGTCATCAACAAAAAGTGATCTACCAATGCTTCGCGATAACCCATTTTCTATGTCATTTATCATAATTGCAAATAGTGCGACGCTAAGTACACTGCCTTGTGGGACACCATTTTTCTGAACAAAGGTGTGAAATATGGGTTCCCACGCGAACCCGAAAAAAAACGCGATCAGACAGAAAGTTTTCCAAGAATGTTCCCATTTCACCACGTATCCCGTGATTCCACAATTTCATGAGTATTCCTGGTCGCCATACTGTGGCATAGGCAGCCTCTATGTCAAAGAACACTGCACCCACGTGTCGATTCGGCATAAAATTATATCGTACTACAGTGTCTAAGAGTAATATGTGATCCAGAGTGCTACGATTTTTCCTGAAGCAGCACTGTGAGTTTGTAAAATGTGTTTGCTTTTGAGGAGCCAGCTAAGACGGACATTTACCATTCGCTCCATCAACTTGCAGAGGCATGATGTCAAAGAAATGGGACGGTAGTGTAGAGGGTCGCGACCACTCTTACCCGGCTTCACTATTTGCATCACAATGGCTTCCCGCGATGAAGATGGAAATGTGCCACTTTGCCACAGTACGCTGAAGGAGACGAGCATCCAATGTGCATCCAAAGCACATGGTGGAAGATGCTTCAACATAGCGTTGTGGATTCCGTCAGGCCCTTCTGATACATTTCGCAGAGATCTGACGGCTGAAGTTAGTTCTGCAATGGTGAAGGGACGATTGTATGCGTGGTGCGCCGAAGTAGTGAAGTCTACAGGCGTGGAACTACATCGAGCCTTATGTATTACAAACTCGGGATCAGCGCCGCTGTCAAGACTTCGTTGACATATCGCCTTACCAATCGCGTATGCAACATCTGCGGGGTGTGTGATATCTTGGTCGGCCATGTGCAGCACAGGGGGAGGGGCTGAGCGGAATGTGCCAGAAATCCTTTTAACGCGAGACCATACTTGTGATGATGAGGTGCAACGATTCAGGTTACTCACATATTTCTTCCATGATATACGTTTGGCATCGGCGATGGTTCGTCGTACTAGCGCTCTCGCCTTTCGAAAGGCAATTAGGTTAGCTGTGGTAGCTGTGGTACTATTGTGGCTAAATGATTTGTATGCACGGCGTCGTGCTCGGATGGCGTCTCGGCACTCCTCGGTCCAGCACGAGACAGGGGTTCTACGGGGAGTACCAGATGTTTTCCGGATACACCCTGTTGTCGCTTCTATAATGACAGCTGAGAGGCTTTCAATGGAAAGTGGTTGCCGTCCTGTCAGGGCGCCAAAACTGTCTTTGAGTTGCCTTTCATATGTCTCCCAATCAGCCTTATTTAAATTCCGTCGTCGTGGTCTAGTACTTAGAAGAAAGTTGTGTCGAAATCTTAACCATACTGGAAAATGATCACTTCCCATGGGGTCTTCTGACACTGTCCAATCGAAATGTTGTGCAAGCTCGGGGCTGCATAGACTCAAGCCAAGCACCGATGCGCTTCCGGAAGGCATCGTGATATGAGTTTGCATGCCAGTGTTTAAAATACATAGGGATTATTCCAGGATAAAAGATTGTAAAACTCGACCTCGGCTGTTCACATCGTTGCATCCCCACACAGTGTGGTGGGAATTAAAATCTCCTAAAACTAGGAAAGGTGTGGGTAGTTCAGAAACTAGCCGGCTGAGCTCACCCCGTGTAAAACCAGTTCCAGGAGGCAGGTAAATGGAGCAAACTGTTACCGAGCTGCGATCCAAGTCGATTCGAGCGGCCATTGCTTGGAGATCGGTGCTCAGGGCCACTTCTATTGCTCCTACACTATGGTGGACAGCAACCATGACACCGCCCTGAGCAACAGTGCCGGTTTCCATATCCTTTCGGAAAATTGAATATCCATGTATGTCACACCGTGAATCGGGGCGGAGTTTAGTCTCTTGCAGACACATGGCGACAGGGCAATGCTGGTTTAAAACCACCTGTATTTCCTGGGTACTGTTTCTAAAACCTCTGCAGTTTCATTGTAAAATAGCTTGCATAGGAGCTGGTTAAAATTACTTACAAGATGTGCGGTGGGCATTGCTTTGAAGCGATGCACTCTTGGATGTAATGAACTAAGATTGACTAGAGTGGAGTGACTAGGAGTAGTTATAATAAAAGAAAACGCTAGTTTTAAGGCTCTGGTTTCGTCCTCCTTCCGAGAGTGGGCGCCGCTGTTAACCCCGGAGGGTTATCTCTATTTGGTCCCAGGGACTGGGTTCTGGGGCGGGAGCGTGGTGACCCCTCGCCCGTTGGAGAGCTCGTTAGTGGTAAGCCTCTTTTTTGGGGCCCCAGCCGGGGCGGAGGCGGCGGAGGGCCAATCTCGTTTGCTGACGGAGCCGGTCCCTCCACTCGCCGTCGCGGCGATGGGGTGGCAGGCCTTGCGGGTGGAGCCTTGTCTCCTGGGTGGTCCCCCGCCCGGGCCCTCTCCATCTGAGCGAGCCTCGTTCGCTTGGCTTCCCGGGTACGCTTTTCGGCTTCCTGATAATGAAGGTATGCATCGGGTATCTGGATTGATCGATGGGACGGCGAGGGAGGTGCGGAAGTGGGTGTTTGGGGCGGGGGCGAGGCGTGGCTCACGGAGACGGGATATGATTCCGGAAGGGAAGATGTGGATGTGAGGGATTTCAAGGTAGTGGTGGGAGTACGTGGGGGAGGAAAGGGGAGGCTGGAGGACGGGCCGGAAGTAGGGGGCGGTCATTTCGAGGTAGGTACCGTTGAAGTTTGGGAGGAGCCGGACTTGGGTGGGGAGGTCCGACTAGGCCTCTTGGACCGGTTGGCCTGAGTCCATTCCACGCCTGCTGATGCTGCTCGGGAAATCACTGAGTGGTCGGCAGGGCTTCCATACATGGTGGGTGGGATCTCGGTCGCTTCTGCGTCGCTTCGGGTTTGTTGCCCTCTCCTCGTAGGCGACGCGAAAGGCACTCCGAACGCTCGGAGAAGAGAAGTAAATTGTGTGATCAGTTCGGATGCTGCGTTTGGCTGTACATGTTATGGGGTTGTTAAACCTTTCTTGGTTTTTGCGGAGTATGATATTCTAGGGTGCGGTTTTTCATCGAGGTCCCTGGCTTCTCGAAACGATATCTTGTTGGTATGCTTTATTGAGATGATCTTTTTTTTATCTGACATAATTTCGGCACGTACGGTCGTACGAGGTGTGCGGCTCCTGCCCTTCACCACAGTTAACACAGAACGGGCTTGAGAATTACACGTCTCAGCAGTGTTGGTGTGAGGCACACTTACTGCACGCTGGGCGGTTACGGCAGTACTGTGTAGTGTGTCCGAATTTCTGGCACTTGTAACAACGCATGGATTTGGGAGAAATTATCGGACCTTAACACGCACATAACCTACTCGTATCTCTGGAGGTATATCGGTCCTGTTAAATGTCAAGATGACGTTGTTTGTCTGAATCAGGTCTGAACCCTTTTTACTTTCATTTTTCTTGCGTCGATCACTCCGAACTTTGAAAGCCCTTCTACAATTTCATCTTCAGGTACGTCTCCCAGATCAAAACAGTTGATGATCCCCTACGAGGTGTTCTTTGTCCTATGTGGCTCCACAGTAATTTCAATGGATTCGTTTTCCTTTTTGCTATTCTTCCGCACACAGTACACAAATTCAGACAACGTAAGTGCTATACCAGCCTGTTCTGAATCCGCGAATTATACTTCCAGAGCACCATCTTTAAGTTTTTGACACCTCCGAATTTCGCAAAATCTGTCACAACCATCCTTCCTATGGAAAGGGAACAGGGACGCGAGGCTTTTACTCTTCCCTCTGAACACGAGAACACGAGGGCCGGGAGTAGATTCCATGGAATCTCCGCGTGGGTAAAAGTTGGTCTGGCCCCTGCGAGAGGGACCAGGGGTGCCTTTGCTTGATGTATGTGCCATACGGTGAGTGTTTGTTTCCGCTCTTCGAGGTGCCCCACCACATAGGGGCCCAACAAGGGTAATGTCTGGGTCCCGCGAACGGGAGAACGCCAAGCACCCGAGGAGCTATCACCCGGCCGGGAGAGAGAGAAACTCACCACCCCGACCGGGATCTAGAGCCGCCCACCCCTTGACTCCTGTCGGCCAGGCCAGCTGGCACTGGGCCGGGGCCCAGACCGTCGGCCTGAGGCGACAAGTTGCTTGGCCCATATGGGGCCCTACGGGCCCGCCCGCCCCTCTGGAATATCAGGACCAAATAGGCGTGTTGGTCCCCCGCACCGTGCGACGGGGGACCTCAACCTGCAGGACTCCGTCAACCCCGGGGGACGGGCCGAGGGGGCGCGACTACCCCGATAAAACGGAGCTGGAGGGCAGGACCGGGGAAGTTGTCCTACCTGCTCATAGTAGGGAGAGTTGGTGTTGCAGGGCCAGGTGAAGGACATGGATGTTGAGATGAGATGGGCATTGGAACGGGAGCGTATGGATGGAAGGACGAGTGAGGCACTCCTAGTCTGGCCCCTCGCCGGCTCACCGGTGGACTGGGATTCCGGGTCCTTGGGGCACGCAATCCCCCCCCCCCACCACGGAAAAGGTGGTGCCTCGTCGGGGGGGGGGGACACCTGGCCACACACGGACGAGAACTGCTACCCCAGAGTCACACGACTCGAGTCGTCCACCTGGCCACACACGGACGCTCAGAAAACAGCCTGGATCACCCAACACCGGGACACCGCACAACCAGCGAAAATACGCCAGTTCTGGTGCTGCGAGGGGAGTAAGGTAGAGTTTGTTTGTCGGCAGAGTGGCATAAAACTACCCAATCGGCCTGAATGTTTTCTGGATACAACGCTCCAATGTGTACACTTACCGGTTGCTTTTGCTATCATTTTGTACCTGGATAGGGAGATAATCAGGCCAGACTGTACTTAACTGTTCCCGGTAAGTTTAACAGGTAACCATAGGGGCCCTGAATCCAACCAACCGGTGATAGCCATACCGCACCCACACGATCAGAATTAGTCGCCACAAGGCGGCGGCAGTGTCAGCTGCTCAGCGTCAGCGGGCGTACCTCCAATCGGGCGATCACGGAGCCAGTGTTGAGTACGGTGCCTGGCCGCTTGTTGTAGGTGATAGTACCCGCCACCGACGACTGCAGCGTCATCACCATCTTCATCACCTGCGCCGCGCCAGTAATTAATCGGCACCTGACTCTGACCACACCACCACGGCTGCCCTCGTCAGCAACCCGCAGCACACAGCACACGTCGGTGAGGCATACACCAGTCTGCTGTAGTACGCTGACAATGTGTACGCTCAATAATTTTGCGGCGAATCTTGGAGGTTTGAGACGCACATATATCCAAACCACATCACACTCAGTCCTATACGAGGATCACGATCACCAGAATGATGATCCATGTGATAGCCAGAGAGCCTTCAGATGCGCGAGATCCATAGGCTTCCAAACATAATTTTCGGTGCTTTTCACGCACGTTCTCAAGTTCAAGCGCAAGCACCGGCAAAGGATATAATTGTCCACTAGTAGGGTCGATTGCACCTCCTTTTAAAGGGTAGGCAGCACTGTCTTTTAGTACCACATATATACATCGCAGAAACGTAATTAGCTAAATGTTTGCCTTTGGGAAATACTAAGCATATGACCAGTACCTCCCTATTGAATGAAATATGTAGGCATGACTCGTGCACCTATCTCACACTAGTGACCATCCACAACATGGCCAGTACCTCTAGTTCGCAGTACGGCTGGTCGGCCATCACGTGACCGCCATCATCCACCAGAAAGTTGCTGAGCTTGCCGGCAGATGGCGCCCGAAGGATGGTCGGGTCGTTCTCCTTCTCGAACACCACCGTCTGGTTGCCAATCACCACTCGGTAGCTGGCCAACAACGGCCACACTACGGTTAGCCACTGCGCCAGCCACCAGCTGACGTCGCACACAACGGGCTTATTACCAACACAACCATCCTATCATCATCACCTCGCCACAAGCATCGTCTTCATCATCACCATCGTCACCATAATTTTTTTCTTATTTGGAAATTTAGTTTGAGTTGGTGCTGTGGTGGCTTTACCGAATCAGAGTCAATGCTAAGCGCGGGCTTGTTGCGTCGACCCTGAACGCACTTCGCGATCGGGAAATTCCAGTTCTATAGCGCAATTTCAACTGCGAGCATAACGTTTTCACGTCGCCAGGCACGGCCGCCTGGTGCCTGCGCTCCAGATTTTACCTGGTCGGTTGCCAAGTGGCCACCTTAACTGGAAGCGCCAATAGCGGGCGCGTGAAGTGACTCGATCCGCTGTGGTAAGACGGGGAGGCCTTTGCAGGCCAGTGCTCTATCCACTGAGTTAGCCAGGCAGTACAATTATCATTATGTCGCCATTCGGTAGCCCACGATGACTGACTTGGCGAGTCTGTCAATCATCATCTACCAACACGCGGCAGACGATAAGTGATGAGGAAGACTGGGCGATAATCGCTAATCGTCCGCCAGATTGTCATACCAGCTGACATGACGACCCCAGTCGACCATCACCAGCCAATGCCCGGTAGGATACTGAAGAACCGGATACGCGCAGCTCGCCGTTGCGACGGCAATGCCACGACGAATTTGTGTGTACGCTGAAGTGAACCACCCGCTGCCCAGATGTTTAACCTGTACGGGACACCACGAATACGGAAAGGCGCAAAATTTATACGAATTTAGTATTATCACGCAGCAATAACCATTTGAATATGGACAATTGAACTGATATCCTACAGAGCCTTTGCATGCTATAGTTATGGCACAGATCGTGTCTGGATCGGACCTCGCGCGCCATAATCCTATTCTGCAGCTGCGGGCGGCGTCAGCTCACCTGTCCACCTCCTCCTTCATGTACGTGTTGAAGCTCATGCCGTCAACGGAGAGCAGCATCGAGCTGTCGCGCATGCGATGCACCTCGATCTCCTTGTACGAGTCGTTCATGGAGAGGAAGTAGAGAGTGGGCGCCGTGCGGGAGGCGCGCACACAGTATTTGACACCCTCCAGGATCAGCTCCACCTCCACCGAGTTGATGAGCGACGACAGCGGCAGGATCTGCCCTCTGCCACAGCGGATGTCGTAGTCACACAGCGCCGCCGCAGCGACCTGCACCTGGGCACACGTCACAGACGCGGCACACACAGTCAAGCTGCAGCACGCCCACCAGACTTAACACATGTCCGACAGAAACGGACAACACCGGGATCTGCAGACTGTCCAGGAGGTCCAACTTTGCGGGAAGCTCTAGAATGAAGGCTCACGGACAAGTTCAACATAGGCGAGCCGCATAGCTGATATCATCCCTGTTCATTACTCCCGTATGTGTCATTCTTACCACCGGTACCCGGCCAGCGTTTAACCAGCAAGCGAGAGGCGAGAGGCGACACGCGACCACCTCTAGCGTCATGCGTCTGGGAGTCTGCACGCACACGCCTTACCCTGGCGCGCTGACTCACTTCTCCAGCGAACTCTGGAACTTCTGCACGGCGCTGGCGATGGTCTGATCGGCGATGTGCAGCGCGCCACAGATGACGCCCACCATGATGTCGGGCCGCTCCACCTGCATTCGGTCGGCGATCAAGCTGTCCAGCCAGCCGGTCGATATGCTGTTGGTCTGTCGGCGGTCGGCGGGTCAGACAGACGGCCTCCGAGGCGGACGCGTCCTGGTGCAGACGCACACGTGCCGACACACGAGGCGAACGTCGATGGACAGACACCAGCACAGGGGCGGCAGAGCTTCACCTGGTGGTGTACAACAGGCTTCGAATCTGCTCAGATCACGACACAGACGGAAATACGGAGGTGGAATGTCGTGTCCTTCCGGTAAATCACTGTTTCCACCATCACACAGCGTACGATGCTACAGGTGGGAACAAGAACCGAATTTGAGTTTGGTCCGATGCTATCAATTCACCTTTGTTTTCTTACACCTTTTTAACGATGACACAAGTGCACATACGATTCGCTGAATGATAGCGCTGGGTTCAGCTGTGGTTTTGTTTAGATTCGAATACTGCAGGCAATTATTTGTTTCACAAAAGCGGACAGAAGTTGGACGATTACCTGAAACGCCTCTGTCTCCAGCAGAGTGATAAGAATTTCTACAGTGCTCCGAAACTCTGCCCGGATGGTTAGCTCCTTCAAGGCAATCACCATGTTCCTGAAAAGAAATTGATTTCAACCGATAACATGGGCACGTGAGTTCCTTTGCCACTTCAACTTTAGAAGGGAAAAGTTGCTATGAATTGTCACGGGAAATAAAATGTAATAGGTAACTTCCAATAAAAAAAGTTGGTTCAGGAATGTCTTTGTTTCCCTGATATAGTTCATGGTGGTGAACATAAGGTATAAACTAAGCGTCAAGTTGGCCTTCAGACATATAAAAATAGAAATTGAGCAAACTAACACTTTATTAATAACTCGAGCTTTGAGTTATAGACCATCGTCAGGAGTGTCGTAGCAAAGGTCGAAAATACAATCGTACAACTTAAAACACCATGGAAACACACACCCAATTGCGAATTGCACCCTGGTTTCCGCCGACGAAATTTATCCAGACATAAAACATCAAAAAGTAAACTTCAGCCAGTGATAAACAAGCACCGTACTGAAACATAGCCGCTAAGGTGAACAAAGATTAGTATCTAGAGTGACGGGGGGCATAAGTGTTGTTTTATGAAAATTATTGGGGGGGGGGGAGGGGGACAAAATGCTACAGGATTGATGTAGGTATAAGATGGGTCTGTTTAACACGCGCACCGGGGGGAGGGGGTGTAATCCGCCCTCTTCTCCTGTTTTTTTTTGGGGGCGTTATCGCATAAACGGGTGACGATATTGCAATGCAATCTTGCAACTTTGTTTTTTTTAAATCGATAAGCGCATCCTTGGAACAAATATATAAATCCGTTAGCAAATATAGGAACTGTGGGGATGCCAAATCGATCCACCGACCAGACGGCAGCTCCTGACCGTTCAAGGTCACAAATGTTTCTTTGATGCGGTAACGACGGCGCGGTGTGGCGGCCTAACTCGACCTCATTTAACCCTGAATGCGTTAATCCAAGGTCATGAAATTTGTACTGAAGTGAGTTCACAACATTCGTAATCTACTTTCAAAATTTTGTGCTTATAGCTTCAATAGTTTCCGAAATCTTCGGGTCAGGGACCGAATGCTCCCCCCTCCCCTCCCCTTATGCGCGGTTTATGAGAGGCCCTCCGGAGCGAATGTTATTCGACCCTGTCCTCAATTATGTTTGCATGCCTGATTTAGGCCATTTAATCTGCTGACAGGAAGAATTTGCAATCGATGTGATGCTCAAGATAAATATGAAAATACAGCCATACGTCTAGAACACCAGGTTATTACTTAAGGGGTAGGACATTCTCCGACTCAACTGAAAGCCCGACAAAAGAACAGCGAATGCAATTTTCGCAATGCTCCGTTCTATTTGAGCGTAAGAGTTCACTAGCCACGTTTCCTCCGTTGCTCATATATCAACGAGCAAAGCTACCTTACAATCTACGAGTCCACCCACACACATGCGTGATGGCAAACTATTAATATATTATTGATATTAATATTTGTGGGCAAGACATACCGAAATACATCCAGGCTGGGAACCAGGGCTCCGGTCATACCAACATGCATTACACAGACTGAGACAGTGGAACGGCCTGCATTCAGACATTCAATATAAAATGTTGAGTTAGTATTCGTAGCTTTTTAATCGATTTGTGGTCATATTTATTTGTTCTCTCTTGATGGTGAAAATAATCGCAATTTTGAATCCTTAGCAATTGCAACTGCAAGTTAAATCTACCTAATGCATCGTTTTCACATTAGTTCATCCAATACCAATATCATCTGAAAAGAGGCCGAGTTCCAGATATCCTCAAAATTCAAGCAAAGAAGACTTAGTGGGTTTTAGTATTTGTATAACTGCGCTCGCTCGCAACCCTCGCTCACTCCTGAACAGCCAGTGTAATCACGTCAGGTGAACGCTGCCTGAGAAACGTCTGTAGAAGAATACGTGCTAAGTATAACGATATCTGGCAATCTAAATCAAATCAGGCCCTTTCTGACCTTCATATTCTAGTGACTTGTCATGAAAATATGAAGGTGTAATGGCTGTTGGAAAATACCCTGATGAAGAAAATAATACAACGCATCTGCCTTTCATAATCTCAGGGCACATAACACACAACTCAGAAGTATTTAGGAACGCGACCGTCATTTGCCATCTGCCGTGGTCTCACGCCAACAGCCAGGCTGCAACACCAAGATGTACATGGCATGTGTGTGAACCATGTCGCACCCCTGCAGCCGATCATACGACACCACTGTAACCTCAACCCAGCTACCAGTACCAGTGCCCTACTAGTGAGGGTATGCATGGGTGGAATAAAGCAGCCGTCGTGAGCGATGTAAAAGGGATCTCGATACGTGTCTAAACTTAAGTAGCAGAACAAATGATGTCTACATGGAATTGGGCCCCTCGTCACCAACGTCAAGCGAGAACTTTGCAGATGCATACTTGCTGCTTGTATTATCACAGACACACACTTGCTACGCGGACTATCAATATTGAAGTCGTGCTGAGGGTGTGAGACTGTACAACTACCTGTCTAGGAAAAGAAGCCGGTGCACATGGGCAGGGGGAAAATGAATGCTGGGAACAAACCTGGCCACATATGAACAAGCGTGGCTTCTGCGAATGAGAAGGCCGGAATAACAGCAGGTAAGTACAGCACAAGGCATCAAATGTGCACCACTCTCTGTTTGGCTGTTTAATTCGCTGATGCCACGGAATGAAGATGGCTCTAATTTGTCGCATACTTAGTGCACTGCATGTGCAATAATTTGCTGATTCTGTACTATTTTGCGGTTCTCTGTAGCTGTTCTAAGAAGTATCTATTTCTGGTGTCTCAGTTTTAAATGTCTTATATGTCTTGTACGGTAAAATGCGTATGCGTCGCCACTCCCCAAGTACGTACGTGCCTGCGAAATAGGCAAGGTACTCGTTATAATACAAGTCACAGATAATATATTTAATACAAAAAGGTATTGATCACACATGTAAACAGAAACATATCGGAAAATAATTATTCCCCATTATGAAGCTTGGGCATCGGGTGATGGATCATACACCATGTTGTTGCCCCAGGTAAGGGACAAGGACGTGCGAAAAAAGCAATTTTAAAAACTTAACATTTTAACGTCTGTAGCGCGGCGGCCCTGCCAGCGCCGGGGACTTCTGCCATGGGCGGATTCAGGAATTATCATGGGGCACTTGTCTGAAGGGGCGCCATTTCTTCGGAGGCGTGCCACTGCGAAAGTACTTAGAGGCAAGGGCGGATACAGGGGTGGCACTGAAGGCATATGCACCCATGGAAATTGGCACCTCTTCGGCCGGGAAAAGCTCCGCTCCGGGAAAGCTCTGAGCTTGGGCATCCCCATCATGGCAGGTGCCCTCTCAGTAAGGCGTCATTTAGTGTCGAGTGCATCCCCCCTCGAATTATTCAGCCAGAGGCTTTCCTTGGAAGGAAAAGGCCCCCATTCAGTGTGTTTGAGTGAACCCCCTCGAATTTTTCAGTCAGAGGAGCACCATGGAAGGTAAAGGCGCCCCTCCGGGAAGGCCCGAGTGCACCCAACTCCTCAATGTTCAGCTAGAGACGCCCCCCGCCCCCACCAGGGACAAAGTTCCCTCATGACAGTCTCTGAACCTCCTGGCCGGAAGATTGTCTTTTCCTTTCGATGTAAGTCTCTGGCAGAAAAATTCAAGGGAAGTCCATTCGAGCACACTGAAGAGGCGCCTTTTTCTCTCGGGGGAGGGGGCGCTCCTGACTAGAAATAAAAATGTAAGGGGTTCACTCGGGCCCTCCCGGAGGGGCACCTTTTCCCGGCCGGAGGAGCGGCCACCTTCTATGGGAGGCACATGCCCCCAGTTCCCTCCCCCTCGTATCTGCACCTGACTCCTGCATTTGCAAGCCAGCAGCTGGCCGTGGTCAGGCGACAGCGCCTTTTCTATAGTGACTTCCTTGCATCAAGCATCAGCTACGCCCGTGGTTAGTCTTTCTTTCCGACACTGCAGCGGAGAAAGCAATGATCTGACTGACGCCTTCGGGTGCCGCTGAATTCCTGTGTCTCCGGAAATAGTGTTCTGCATCGTCTATCTACAGCTCTAAAATTTTATCATGCATGACATCATCAGGCTGCTGCTATCCATGCCCTGGTTCAAATATGCACCGCCATCACGTCCCCGCCCGGGCTCGCACGCGCCCGCAGCCGTCCCATCCGTGATGTCATCACCGAATCCAAGAAGACAGCGCCAAGTTCCACCTGCTGGTGGCGAGCCTTTCTGTGTCGATCACCACGCAGGTGCAGATATTATCAAGGCACAGACTCTCAGATTCGTGGCCCTTACTGACGTCTTGAGGCGTAGGTTTTCGCAATCGCGAGTGGCCCTCCTGGAAGTCCTAGATCTCCGCCAGCAGCTCAGAGACCAGTAGCCGTTCCAGCTGCCCTGCGCATGCACTCCGAACTGGGTACAGTAGGAGATGCACCACACGACCGTGAGCTGTTGAAACCTATATTTTCAACGGCTGCCGCAGGCAGCTTGGATAGCATTATCGCTGGGCGCTTTGCGCCCAGAGGAAGCTCCTCTGGGCTAACTGGCCACCGCAGCTGACAGGTCCTTGGAACCCTCGGCTTCAGGCCTGGTGTCCGCAATGGTGGCAGGATACTCAGCAGCGCAGACGGCGCCAGTCGGCGCAGTGTCTCCGGACACCAGTACGCTGACCACACTGCAGGGTATAGTCGCGACGTGAACGATGGCGGTCAGTCACCTGGGAACCGTCCTGAGTGACAGGTCACCAGAGTGAATGGGCGAACGTCACTATTTCCAGGGCCATCGGCGGGGCCATCGGCGCTCCCGCTCCGATCGCAGCCCGCAGTTGTATGCTTTTTGCTGCATGCCCATTTCCATTTCATATTGGGGGGGGGCAAAGTCACTATTGGAGGGGCAAAATTGAACATTGGGGGAGGGGGCATATGCCCCTCCAAAAGTATACAAAACAACACCCCTGACGGGGGTGAGGGATTAAAAGTTGCAGCAAGGAACAATGATGGAGTGGTGAACTAGTGAAACTAATTCAAATACCAAGAATCCTGTGTGTTCATCGTGGGATGACAGTCGCGGATGAAAACTAACTAATATTTTGAGGTCAGCGTTATTTCTGGCCGTGCCAAATACCTCAACGGCAGAATCAAGGTTGGTTTCGGCGTGGCCCATGGCCTCATGGCTGCCGATCATGTGCTCCCCCAGTGGCTGGCAGGCCCGTCTTAATCGTGCATCACTCAGATGTTCATTGAATCGTTCCATCACTGGACGTTTAGTTTCTCATAAAAAATCACCTGGGCATGTTTTACACGAAACTTTGTAAACATTATGTTTCCTTGTGCATCTTCTCTCGAACCGGTTTTTGCAAAAATGGCATACTTTGCTGAACGAGAATGCATTCGCAATTCGGTGTGTTTCAAGTTATACGACTGTATTTTCGACCTTTGCTATCACACTCCTGACGATTGTCTAGAACTGAAAGCTCGAGTTACTAATAAAGAGTTAGTTTGTTTGATTCCTACTTCTTCCCTGTCAATGAAGGACAAATTGATACTTGGGTTATACCTAATGTTCACCACCATGTAACAAAAATACATTGATCTGCATCAGGGTTGGTTGTTTTTCCCACCAAACCCGTTTTTACTGGTGTGTACCACTGGTAAAAACTGAGTGTCACATAGCATGCATATAAATAAGTGTAATACATATAAGTGTAATAGGCATGTGTACATATAAATAGTATTCTACTATATAATAGTAAAATAGTAAATAGTGTACATATAAATATAGAAACAGGCAAATGTACCTATAAATAGGAAAAATTGGTGCTGAAAATATCACGAGAAGTGTAAACATGGCACCATTTATTGTCTGTTTTTGCCTCTTTTTACCAGTTTTGTCGTTTTCCCGGTACAAACTGGTTGTGATGACAAAATCGTTTTTTCCCGGCAAAAATCCCAACCATGATATGCGTGCGATAGTGGGATGGAGTTGTGAGAACAGAGACCGGATGTGATTAATTCGCAAACAGTCGGTTAATCTTGTAGGGTGACAGAAGGTAGTTCAACAGAACGAAGGCTTCATTTCAACTAAAAAGCAAACAACTAAGGCATTGACATTGGCTAGATCTCATGTATGTGGCGGTTTAAGTGAGTCGTAAGTCAGTAGCCATGTCTGCCGTGCTATGTTTAGGACGTCATATCCGAGGAAGGTCTGATGCGCTACATCAGCCGAACAGTCAGCGTCGTCCGTCGGTACCCACTCGGACGCCTCCTCGCGGTTATCGCCCCACGAGAAGCAGTGGCCGAACTGAGAGTCAGCAAACTCGTGCAGACTGCCGCTGCCCGCCACGCTGAAGTAGCCCCACACGTTTTTGCTGCTGCGGAAGTTCAGCTCCTCCACGGTGCCTGAGCTCGGCTTGAAGCCTGCGCACAGGAGCGGTCATACCCGGTCAGAGAGGGGATCACGCGCTGCAGACTTACTGTCCGACACCACAGTCATCAGCGCAACACAGGAGCGGTCATACCCGGTCAGAGGGGATCACGCGCTGCAGACTTACTGTCCGACACCACAGTCATCAGCGCAACACAGGAGCGGTCATACCCGGTCAGAGAGGGGATCACGCGCTGCAGACTTACTGTCCGACACCACAGTCATCAGCGCAACACAGGAGCGGTCATACCCGGTCAGAGGGGATCACGCACTACAGACTTACTGTCCGACACCACAGTCATCAGCGCAACACAGGAGCGGTCATACCCGGTCAGAGGGGATCACGCACTACAGACTTACTGTCCAACACCACAGTCATCAGCGCAACACAGGAGCGGTCATACCCGGTCAGAGAGGGGATCACGCACTACAGACTTACTGTCCGACACCACAGTCATCAGCGCAACACAGGAGCGGTCATACCCGGTCAGAGGGGATCACGCGCTGCAGACTTACTGTCCGACACCACAGTCATCAGCGCAACACAGGAGCGGTCATACCCGGTCAGAGAGGGGATCACGCGCTGCAGACTTACTGTCCGACACCACATTCATCAGCGCAACACAGGAGCGGTCATACCCGGTCAGAGAGGGGATCACGCACTACAGACTTACTGTCCGACACCACATTCATCAGCGCAACACAGGAGCGGTCATACCCGGTCAGAGGGGATCACGCGCTGCAGACTTACTGTCCGACACCACAGTCATCAGCGCAACACGTGAGCGGTCATATCCGGTCAGAGGGGATCACGCGCTGCAGACTTACTGTCAGACACCACAGTCATCAGCGCAACACAGGAGCGGTCATACCCGGTCAGAGAGGGATCAAGCGCTGCAGACTTACTGTCCGACACCACAGTCATCAGCGCAACACAGGAGCGGTCATACCCGGTCAGAGAGGGGATCACGCGCTGCAGACTTACTGTCAGACACCACAGTCATCAGCGCAACACAGGAGCGGTCATACCCGGTCAGAGGGGATCAAGCGCTGCAGACTTACTGTCCGACACCACATTCATCAGCGCAACACAGGAGCGGTCATACCCGGTCAGAGGGGATCAAGCGCTGCAGACTTACTGTCAGACACCACAGTCATCAGCGCAACACACCCTGGTCCCTAGTGATCATCCGCTGGTGATTAGCGATGCCGTAACCTGATAATAATTACGCACCTGTGAACCTTGGCAACGCGCTGGCGACTAATGTTCGTGTCCGGGTGGACGGAGATTGAGTGACTTGGGATATGCTTGATATCGTAAAGGAGTAATTACTGATAGTCTGCTTGCGTCACCACTGGTGACTGGTGAAAGGGCGTTTACATTGGTGATTGGGACTGGTGATGGTGCACCAGTTACCGACGAGCATCGGCTATGCATGCACAGCTGGTGACATCACATCAGCTGTGGCTCCAGGCCGGACGCCGGCGCCGCCGACCCGGGGCAACAGCGGCCCAACTGATGCTGTCTCCACTGTCCGGTCACATCTCCACAGCTGGTGACATCACATCAGCTGTGGCTCCCGGCCGGACGCCGGTGCCGCCGACCCGGAGCAACAGCGGCCCAACTGATGGTGTCTCCACTGTCCGGTCACATCTCCACAGCTGGTGACATCACATCAGCTGTGGCTCCCGGCCGGACGCCAGTGCCGCCGACCCGGAGCAACAGCAGCCCAACTGATGGTGTCTCCACGTCCGGTCACATCTCCACAGCTGGTGACATCACATCAGCTGTGGCTCCCGGCCGGACACCGGTGCGCCGACCCGGGGCAACAGCAGCCCAACTGATGGTGTCTCCACTGTCCGGTCACATCTCCACAGCTGGTGACATCACATCAGCTGTGGCTCCCGGCCGGACGCCGGTGCCGCCGACCCGGGGCAACAGCGGCCCAACTGATGGTGTCTCCACTGTCCGGTCAAAGGCGTCCCTGCGATGCGATTGGTGTCTATTGGCATATCGAGTCACGCTGATCTCTCGACGACTGGATAAGTAACTGGCTGTCAACATCCACACCCCGAACGCACCGTGGCCACGCATGGCCTCCAGCATATATTTGTCGTTGTTCTGTTGGAGCGTGCGTCAGGGGACATACACAAGTCACGCCAATGCTGCCGTGATTTAGCACGGCAAAGTCGGCGCTTGCCCACGGCGTGTGACACTTCCAGCGCGTCAGGTGCCGACCCACCTTCGTCGGGGTTCTCGCTGGTGATACGCGCTGCGATCACGTGACCGAACGCCATCTTGCGGCGGGTGGTGTCGTCCAAGTTGATAGCCGAATCGCCCCACGGAGACTCTCCCCACAGCAGTCGGATGCACTTGATGCGCTGCAGCGGGATTCCCATGGCGATCTGCGGCGGCAGGTGCTCCGTCACATCCGGAAGCTTTGACATCCGACAGCATTTACAACCTCTCCTCGTTGCGTCTAAGTGGTATCTAAGCCACCGACAACCTGGCTGGGCGGTAGACCCTATAGCCGGTGGTTCTGTGTGGCCCCCAATGGCCGGTGGCTCTGTGGCCCCCAGTGGCCGGTGGCTCTGTGTGGCCCACAGTGGCCGGTGGCTCTGGCCCCCAGTGGCCGATGGCTCTGTGTGGCCCCCAGTGGCCGGTGGCTCTGTGGCCCCCAGTGGCCGGTGGCTCTGTGGCCCCCAGTGGCCGGTGGCTCTGTGTGGCCCCCAGTGGCCGGTGGCTCTGTGGCCCCCAGTGGCCGGTGGCTCTGTGTGGCCCCCAGTGGCCGGTGGCTGTGTGGCCCCCAGTGGCCGGTGGCTCTGTGGCCCCCAGTGGCCGGTGGCTCTGTGTGGCCCCCAGTGGCCGGTGGCTCTGTGTGGCCCCCAGTGGCCGGTGGCTCTGTGGCCCTCTGTGGCCCCCAGTGGCCGGTGGCTCTGTGGCCCCCAGTGGCCGGTGGCTCTGTGGCCCCCAGTGGCCGGTGGCTCTGTGTGGCCCCCAGTGGCTGGTGACTCTGTGCTGTTTCCAACGACCGGTGCGTCTACACCATCCAGAGTGGATGACGGGACTGCATGGCCTTAGCTCGCTGACGCCCTGCATCATAACCGGTGGGACTACATGCCCCCTATTGCCACTGCATGCTAACTGATGTTTCAGCATCACTTGCGATACCCCTGTATGATCTCGAGTATCCATATATAACCGACAACGTTCCTGTATACCGATAGATGTTCCCGCCTGCCTATAAATCATCCAGTGCCCTTGTCTCACCTCCTATGCCCCTGTATACGCCGATGTTCGTGTGGGCCTGACACCTGCAGTATTCGAGTATGACGTTCACTAGCCGCCGGGGCAGCCGGTCGGCCGGCCAGACTCGCCTGGACCTGCGCTGCCGGCAGGTTGATGTCGGTGATCATCTCTGTACAGGGATGCTCCACCTGCAGGCGCGGGTTCAACTCTAGGAAGTAGAAGTCGCCTTTATCGTCGAACAGGTACTCAACGGTACCGGCGCTCACGTAGCCCACCATCTTGGCCAGTCGCACGGCTGCCTGCCAGGTCAAATGGACGTCAAGGTGAGGTGAAAGCATCGCACGGCCGTCTGTCAGGTCAAACGCAAGTCGTGATATTGTAAAATCATAGCTGGATCATCCGAACGATCACGCCCTGGATCATCCCAACGATCACGATCAGGGTGAAACGTGTGTCAACTCACGACAAAAATAAACAACGCACATGACCAACGAAATTATTCTGAGTTTGTCGACGCCGCGGTAATGAAACAAAAAATAATGTGCCCTGTGACTACAAAAAAGCATAATCTGGACATGGTACACACCCCAGCACACTCCCTGCTCACAAACTTTCCAGTCAGTCGCCACAAGGGTCACCGCCCTCCAAGGGGCTCACGCAATTCGACACCTCATCAACACTGTTCAGTAAATACTGGCCCATAGCCGGGGAGCCCAGGCTGCCAACACCTCACTAGCTAATACGGCAAGGGAACGCCGGTGGTCTGACGGTGGTAGCAAGTAACGTCTATGATACCCCCTCCCAGCAAAATCCAACCTATAACAAACGCCACACCTTCCTGCATTCATCTGCATTTGCCTTTCCCTCATTTCAATCCCAACATTCCCCTGGAGGGCAATCCCAACCTGCGCTTGAAGACACTTGATTTACTCAACCAGCTACAACCTGTGTACCGCAGCGTGAGTGGACCCTGTCTCCCTGCCCATCCATCGCCCTACAACCTGTGTACCGCAGCGTGAGTGGACCATGTCTCCCTGCCCATCCATCGCCCTACAACCTGTGTACCGCAGCTCATGGCACCCTGCCCATCCATCGCCCTACAACCTGTGTACCGCAGCGTGAGTGGACACTGTCTCCCTGCCCATCCATCGCCGAGATCCCGGCAGGTGGTGCCCACGTGCCTGCTCCATGCGCTCGAACACAGCCCGGTCTGCAATGATGCACGGCGCCTCCTCGATGATCTTCTGGTGGCGCCGCTGGATGGAACAGTCGCGGCCGAACAGAGAGATGGCCGTGCCGTACTGGTCGGCCAGCAGTTGCACCTCCAGGTGGCGCGCCTGCGTCGCCATCCGCATCACGAAAATGGGCGAGCCAGGCACCTCGGCGCGCACCTGCAGCCAGACAGGGGCGTCTATGGCGGGACCGTGACGCAAGGGGGAAGGTGGAGGGCTGTAGTGGGACTGTGGCGCAGGGGTAGCTGTGAAGGTACATAGGGGTTCGTGCGAGGGTGTACAGGGGTGGCTGCGAGGGCGTACATGAGCGGCTGTGAGGATGTGCAAGGGCGGATGCGAGGGCGTGCAGGGGTGGTTGTTGGTTGGTTATTGGTTTTACGACACGCCGACCGTTGAGTCATTTAGCGTCCCCAACCTCCCCCCCCATTGGTGGGGGGGGAGAGGAAAAAAAAAGGTGGATCGAACCCACAACCTTCAGGGGTGGTTGTGAGGGCGCACAGGGGCCTGGGGTGTGCAGGGGTGGCTGTGAGGGCACACAAGAGCGGCTGTGAGATGTGCAGGGGCGGCTGTGAGTGTGTGCAGGGGTGGCTGTGAGGGTGCGCAGTGGTGACTGTGAAGGAGCACAAGAGCAGCTGTGAGTGTGTGCAGGGGTGGCTGTGAGGGCACAGGGGGGGGTGTGCAGGGGTGGCTGTGAGGGTGTGCAGGGGTGGCTGTGAGGGTGTGCAGGGGTGGCTGCCAGGGTGTGCAGGGGTGGCTGTGAGGGTGTGCAGGGGTGGCTGTGAGGGTGTGCAGGGGTGGCTGTGAGGGTGTGCAGGGGCGGCTGTGAGGGTGTGTGGGGGGTGGTTGCCAGGGTGTACAG
>JAOTOM010004440.1:282500-296969 GCA_034440615.1 Ashinkailepas kermadecensis
ATCTATACAAACAAGTTAAGTGTGCTTTGATGTATCAACATTGGGGCATATTTGACACAATGTTATCAAATGTGTGTATTCGACTTTCCTTAGATTGCCTTATTCCTTACATTTCTGGAAATGGAGAGAGTATCCAAATCAGTACATTTAGTAATTCAGTGTTTGGCTCCATATATCTATCTTACCTTTAAATATATTCCTTGGTAGCAAACATGGTGGTTATGAAACGAGCCAGTGAAACAAAAATCGGTGGAGTCCAAAGAAAGACAGGACCTCACAAGATGGCTGCTATACCAACCCGGTTGATGGCCTGGGTGCCGCCAAGCCGTTTGACCAGTTCCTCGGGCGTAGCAACCACTACATGCTGTTTCATCTTATTGCCAAATTTATTGACAACCGGCTGGCCGGCGGTGCTGCCCTTCTCCGACGACATCTGGTCTGCAAACAAAAGGAGACAATCACATTAAAAGTTGCAAAAATTGTTTGAGAGGCATCTTTAGTTAATCTAACTCGACGACTTTGGCGTATCGAATGAAAACAATGAAGGGAACCGGTGCACCCGCACCGGACGGCATCTCATATAACGCGCAGCGGACGGGGGGATTCTGCCCCCTAAGAGCTCTGAAACTACTGAAGCTAGAAGCACACAATTTGGAAGGCATATTACGGCTGTAGTGAACTCTCTGTAGCATAAAATTGATTGCTCTGGGCAAATGCTTTCATAGTCAAATGAGGTCGAGTCCAGCCGACACTCCGCGCCGTCGAAACCATTGGGACCTTGAACGCTAGGCGGCTGGATGACCGGTCGGTCGACTTCGCGTCCCAGTAGTGCCATATTTTCCCGACGGATTTCAATTTCTTCCTAGGGTGTTCTCATCAATTTGTACAATTATCCCAAGATTTAATTACAATATCCCAGCCAGTTTATGAGATATGGTCGAAAAACAGAAGGGATGGGGTAGACTTCACCCCTCCCTCCGGTGCACGTGTTAACGCTCCCAGTTTCGGAGCCGAATTTGATCTTCCGCAGGGTGCTTCTAAAATAACTCCTAAACCGGAATCGCCTTGAAATTCGCCACACCTTCCTATCATTGATTAACACACCTTGTATGGGAAAATGGAGTTCGAATCTACTAAAGTCATGGGGTATGTGCAAGTCAAAGATGGGTCACATCTGTTGAAGCATTGTCATGAATGAACCATATATAAGAATACACTAAAAAGATAAACAGCTAAACAAACTATAAATGAAATAGAAGATGTAGTCGAGCATTTGCCTTATTACAAAATGGGAGCCTCAAGTCACGTAACTGGAGCAAGCTGATAGTTAATTAACTATGAAGCATGTTTTGCATAATTTCGTCCGCAATAAAGGTGAACAAAAAAAGGAGACTGAGCACACAAATCGGAAATAATCTCCCCTGATTGTGTGACGAGCTTCCAGTCAATGTAGGGTGGGCCACAGTGATATTTCCTGTTGTGTACTAGAGTACACATATATGATACAATATGGACCACCTGGAGACTAAAATAGGTACAGACTATTCTGAACTAGAAATGTTTACAACATACATTTTACACCTCGAATTCGTTCCCGATGTACTTCGAGTCCCATGTTCTTCCTTTGCAGCTGAAAATTGTAGATGGACATGGAAGAAAATCGATTTTTCACAGTGGTATGCAAACGAGGAACACCTGGTATCGCCCACTACCTTTCCTTAGCACAATCTGTTCTGAAGATCGTCAACTTCAACAGTCCATCACCTATTTCCTCTTCCTTGCTGACCAGTGATCTTGACCTTGCTATGTTTGTTTGCTTATTATGGCTTGGGGTGCTTTGAATACCAGGATCATTTTATGTCCATACCTTGATACATGCTAGACCCGGTCTCCACTTTCCATACCATTGATATTGAACCATGAAATCACATTTGTTTCATGACAATGGTCTGAAAAATACAACGACGTCAAGGTGATTGATTGCACCCCAATATTGACCCACCTGGCACAAATTGAAAGATCAACCAAAATAAGCACTCAAAAATGCTCCTATTAATATTGAAAATTCAAGTGTCAAGCTAAGTTATATCATTTACACATCTCCCAATCTTGATTAAAACAAAAGCTGGTGTGCGAGTGCCATGTTAACTCTCCCTTTACAAGTGGGTAGGATATATTCCTGCACTGGAAGAGGTAAGATGGATTTGATACGAAACAACTCCCTGCAATGCTTTTCATCTGACTGCCACTTAGAGCTTCCTGTCGCTTCACAAACATCCACTCAGTGAAGGATGCCAATGTTCGGTAAGGATGCCATGTGGTAATTTTCAAGGAATACTTTATATATCGAAGACCATCATTCATTCCAAAACCATCCCAGGAATTGTATCCAGTTCAGAATGTGAGTCCACTTATCATCAGCTTCATTTCACAACAACCACAAATGCTGGCAGGATGTTGGGATGTTGTGAGAATACGAGCAACACACGTGCAGTATAAAACACGCTCATCCAGAGCCTGTGCACATACAAGCAGCCATGTTAATTGTTGAGGCACTGGACATTATCCTGATTGGTGGAATAGACATTCATCTGATTTCACAGGCCATAACTAGCTCATTTCGAAACATAAGAGACACCTCTGAGGTGCCTTAGTCAGAATAAGTTCCAGCGATAAATTATTCGTGAAATAGGGTGGAATATACCACTTTATGAGCACTGAATTGACATCCCTCCCATCGGAGAATCGACATCGTGCTTCGTGATGAGTCGCTATGAGGTCTTCATATATAACTTCTAACAGTATTTTGTTGATAAGTATCATGCTGATACTTACTATTGCAGATTGTGATGCACGAACATCTCTTATCACAATTCTAGGTAAGAACACTACCTATGATGTGGTCTGTTATACCATATCAGTTGATAGGGATAGACATTTTGTATCATTATCGCTACAATAGTTACCCCTAAATTAGGTATCTCAAAACAAATGAAAAAGGTGCATGTCTGAGCATGTTGTTGGTTCAAAATTGTGTTTGAAGAACTAATAAGTCCTGTTAGGGAACATCGTTTCCATGGCGAATTTCGACATCCCACTGTACTCGCTTCGACATCTCACACCTAACGAAAAACCATTATTTTAACAGTGATAAGCTCACCAGCCTGATGAATGAAGCATACATCTCACCCAGCCATTAGCCCCCAATTATATCTCAAGTACTTCCCAGAGGCCATGTTACTCCAGGAAATGCATACTTGTAACCAACTTTCTTAGGTGTTGGCCAGGACAACCACTATGCTGCATTAGCCCATTTGGATGCTTCCCACATTGTCAGTTCAGCTGGAATGATTTTTGCATTGTGTTTGGAATACAGGTTACATAGGTAATTTAAGGCGACTAGAATCAGTACAGAGAAGGTGGACACGAAACATAGATGGGATGCAAGGTCTGGATTATGGTGCCAGATTACGGAAACTAGGTTTGTACTCGGTGAAAGGTGGACTGATTCGAGCAGACATTATCAAATGTTGGAAGATTTTTCATGGTGATTCTGCCATTAAGATCCCTGACATGTTTGTGCTGGCACCAATGGTGAACACACATGGACACTCACTGAAATTGGCTCACATGCATGCATCAGTGGATTGTAGGAAGATAATTTTTGTTTAGCCTCAGATGCTGTGCCACTTGGAACTCATTGCCTGATGATGTAGTAGTCTTAACAGACCTGGGTGCATTTAAAGCTGCACTGCACTCAAACCTCTGCACATTGTTGTACAAATATACTGAATAGATTAACCATGATAATATACTAATCAAACTTGAAGAGTAACTTTACTTCTCTATAATTAACTTTCCTTAACTTGCATCAGAAATCTTGTCTGACAACAACATATTAGCAGATGTAGTGGCTACTCTAAGCATACAAATTCTACTTAAGGTACACTTTCCAGTTCCAGTGTCTTGCCCTGTCTATCTGATAACCATATATTTATATAATCTAGGGAACTGGCATACCTGCAGATATGTGCTCCCCTCAATCAGGCACAGAACTCATCTCTGGGTGAGTGATGCTCGAGAATTTGGGGAGCCAACCAGGTGAGAGCACAAGCATAACCACCCAACTGTGGCTTGGCCAACATAATGTGGACTTTGGGCTGAGCCAAAGTTGTGGCCCTGCACAGCATATGGTGGGCTGAGCCCCATCAGGAATAACTATGTTTTGTTGGGCTGAGCCCAAGTTGTGGTCCTGCCTACAACTTGTTGTAAGTACTTGATACAACTTATTACAACTGCTCTCTTGTGTCTCTACCTGCAGGCTGTGTCCATGCAGGTTTCTCTGCTACAAATGACAAAAGTTGGCTATCTTAGGCTCTGCCCAACTTGCCCACCCTCAGCTCAAGCAGAATGCTGGCTGCGGAAAATACATAAACACACACACACACACACATGCACATGCACACATACATACCTGCAGACATCAGTCACAAAATAATAAGTCATGAGGAACATGGGTCAAGAACATTAGTACGTGTTCCTGCAATGCACCATTATCTGCAATTATTAAACACCAATACATTCCATTGCTATTAAGGTTTCTAAAAAAAGTATCAAACATCACACAACTATTAGTTCCATATTTGCACACAGCTATAGGATATTAAATAGTTGGTATTATTACAGTTTAAGGTAACCACAAGACAAGTTTTTCACACATTTTACCTCCATGAAGCAGGCAAAGGGGTTAGGTTTGGTTAAGCTAGGTTAGGTTATGTCTTTGTTGTAAGTTAGAAAAATTAAAAAGGAAGATTTTTTTACATTTCCCCCATTTTTTTTTGTTTCTTCAAAAACAATCCAGGCTAGTTTAGGTTAGGTTCTTAATTTGAGATTTTTAGAAGAAAAATAATTGCTTGGAAACTTCCATTAAAAAAGAACTTGTTTACTTGCATGAACTGTTAGGAAAGCTTAGGTTAGGTTATGTTGCATGTTTTCTTTATTTTGAATGTTACTTTTTATGCTACATTACCCAACTCAAAGCTCATTTCTGAGTGTTACTTTACCTCCCAACTGAAAGGGTAAATTTGGAGTTTATGGTAATTTCTGATTTAACTGAATTTATTTTTTTAATGCAATGTTTATGGATGTGCTGAACATGATGTGGCCACTCATTTCCTATGATGCAAATGCATGCTTTTCAGTTGAGAGGCAAAATAACACCCAAAAAGGGGCTTTGATTTGGGTTACATATCAAGAAAACTAATGTTCATAATACAGAAAAAGTAGTATAGCCTTACCTAACCTAGCCCCACATCCCATGCCAGAAGGCAATTTTTTTCTTCAAAATAAAATTTCCTAACAATTCTTATCACAAAAAATCAAATGAAAAATACTTAAGCTAACCTAACCTAACCCAAGCTAGCCAGAACTGTCATCATTAAAAATTTTTTTTAAGAACTTCCAATTCCAAAAAATCTTATAACAAGAGCCTAACCTAATCTAACATAACCAAACCAACCCCTTTTGCATGCTTCATGGAGGTAAAGCATGTACAAACCTTGTATTGTGGTTACCTTAAACTGCAACAATGCCCTGAAAAGCATGCATTTTCAGAGGACATGAGTGGTCTCATCATGTTAAGCACATTCACAAACATTGCCTCAGCAAAATAAATTACAATAAATCAGAAATTACCTTAAACAGCAAACTGACTGGTTAGGCTAGGTTACATTTGGTTATGTTGCATCTTTTTTTTTCTATATTTTGAACATTAATTTGTATGCTATACTGCCTAACTCCAAGCCCCCTTTTGGGTGTTATTTTGTCTCCCAACTGAAAAGCATGCATTTGCAGAGGAAATAAATGGTCACATCATGTTCAGCACATTCATAAACATTGCAGTGAAACATTCCAAGAAATCAGAAATTACCATAAACTGCAAATCTACCATATCATTCTGGTTGAGCAATTCATTAATGACACATTTTAACATAGTAGCACATCTAAGGATCAACACACACTTAATGCAAATGAATGTTGAATCCATCAGCTTAAGCACTGCTAGATCACCTGCCCCCCCCCCCAAAAAAAAAAGAGGAAAAAAAAAGAAGAAGCTTCTTTCAAGTTCTGCCTGTATGCACAGCTAGGTAGGTACCTATACACATTTGTGGTTAGAAAGCATGTAATGCTTCATACTCCATGCTTTCTAAACACATTAACATTGGTGGTTAGTAAGCATGGAAGGTCAAGGTGTGCACTGCATGCAAGTGGATATTGTTGAAAATACTTTTTGCATCTGATAAATAATAAGTACCTAACTACCTAATGGCCAGTGCAGCACACATTTCAATGCAAATGTTGATGCTAGGCAAGGCCATATTGATATTGGGTCATATCAACACAAACGACGAAATAAACACCCATGAGCAGATGGTGATGGTGGTGGATTTGTGCTTTAGGGCGCGTCGACTGCGTTGGTCATTTTGCACCCATACCTTCTATAAGCAGAAGGTAGGTACCATCCATATTTATACCCAATCACTCACAGAATACTGACATAATCATCAATCCCTGGGATACCCAGGAAGGCAGGTGGATAGTCTACATACCTAATTTACATACACCATCACTCTTGGTTCAACTAACATTAGGGGTCTGTTCCCGTCGCTCTACCTCTAACCTCCACAAACCTCCACTAGGGTCTGTTCCCGTGGCTCCACTGTTGTCTTTAGTTATCTTGGCTCCACTAACCTGCACAAACCTCCACTGGTCGTTTCCGTCGCAAATCCGGTGGAGATATTTCCTCCACCAACCTCCACCAGTGGAGCAAAAGCTCCACCAGCCCAGAAGCAGGGAGTTGAGCTCAATCACGGCGCACTCGCGCCATATATTTGCGCGCAAACAACGTCCTCCATCATATGAATCTCATCTTCATGCATCAACTAAATACCAGGATCATCCTTCGCAAAGGAAATATGAAATTACTACTACAACTATCAACTATGAACAATAATCGAAGTAACAGATGCAGACCACGAAACATGTTTTTAGGCCTTTGATCTACGTCATTCGGCCTAAGGGAAGATGTTACTTTACCGGCCGGATCCGCCGCAATTCCCGTGCCTAGAAGTACTGCTGTTCTGGCGCCAACTAAAATCCTACTCGAGCCCGATCGACGAGGTCGGGCAAGTTAAGATGAGGACAAGTCAGCATCGGATAGAGAAGCGCCTCGGAGCCGAGGGAGCCCGGAGGGTCCAGACACGAGATTATATGCTGTACGTTAAAAGGCAGGCCAAACCGCAAAACAGGGGGAGACGATGCTCAACCGAGAGGAGAGATTGCATGGTTCATCCCATAGGCGAAAAGGACGTGTGCTCCCTGCAGTCTCTGAGGACACATACATAGCCAGAAATAAAGACAAATTTGGGACTTTGTAAAACAAGGCATACTATGTACATTGTGCGATCATCTGGACGAACATTTGAAAGGCAATTTGGCCAATTTATCATACAGCGCCAAATGCTTCCTTTTTGTCGCGGAATTCACACCGCTGTCAGCTGATTTCTCCACCAAGCTCCACCGGTCGTTCCCGTGGGCCAGTCTCAACTAGACTAAGGGTGCGTTCTTTGTCTCCATCATTCCGCGGATTCCGTGGACTGTGACGTAAAATATTTCGTGGACTGCAGCCACGGAACGTTCTGTGAAACTTCGCGCCGGATTACTTATGTGAGCCATTTGTGTCCCTGTTCACAAACCTTCCTACTAATTTGTAGGATTAGCATTCATTGCATGCTGTTACATTAAAGCAATGTGGTTGAATCACTTGTTGGCAACACCAGTAATTATACAAAGCTCCGAACTATGATCTTATTGTTATTGGCTACTGATGCCTAATTTAATGCTCATGGTGTCAACAATAAAAAGGATAAAAATGCGAAACTATTCTGAGATGGCTCGTGTTCTAGGTAGATGAATGTCAGACATTTCCAGGGCAGGCTATGACAGGCATGCCAATGGCAGGGATGAAATTTGCATTGGTCATTGCACAGTGAACATGCCGACAGCGGACCGACGTCGTTCCGCTATCTGGACGCCAGTGGCCCGCTGTCGACTGAGGAGTGGAATGTCCGCCAAGCCGATATGCAGCCGAAACCCAGCCAACGTGGGACCGCTGCCAGGCTGCTGTCAGGACGCTTGGGGCCCGCTGTCGGCTGGGTAGTGGGATGCCTGACAACGGCCCGACGTCAACCGGCCGCTATTGATATGCCGAATTCAACCCGACATATGTTGATATTTCAGATCAGTATGCCGATGCCGGGCCGAGAGCGGTCCGTTGTCGGCATACCGTTTACGAGATGTCGAGCTCGCCCCGACCCGTGCAGACAGCGGGTCAACATCGGCATGTTTACTGGGTGGAGATGCAAATAATCGGAAAAAGAAGTTTCTGAAGGTAGTGTCTAGCTTACTGCTGTTTCACCTCAACAATTGAGAATTTGGCCACACTGCAACGGAAAACCCTCGCCGGTGGGAACATGGCATTTATTAGTGACATCTTCGCGCAATCTAGCCCAATCGTAATCCACTCTACAACTTTACTTGCGAATTTGCAATGTCTTCCTTGGCCCGCACATCACTTCCAATGTGCGTCGCCATCTTGGAAGAAGCCGCACAGAACGGGGCTGGACAGCTTTTTTCAGTCCGCGCGTTCCCCGGGGAATCCACGAAATCTGGCCGCGGAATTCATGCGGAATGGACAAAGAACGACAGATGACGTCAGAGTCCACGGAATTCCTGGGACGGAACGTGACAAAGAACGCGGCCTAAACTAGCCTCCACTAGGTTCCTTCTGGTGGAGCCACGGGATCAGACCCCTAGTCGTTCCCGTCGCAAATCCAGTGGAGATTTTCCTCCACCAACCTCCACCAGTGGAGCAAATGCTCCACCAGCCCAAGAGCAGGGTCAAATTGTGATTTTTCAGTTGAGCTCAATCTCGGCGCACTTGCTCCATATATTTGCCCGTAAACAACGTCCTCCATCATATGAATCCAATCTGCATGCATCAACTGAATACCAGGATCAAGGTCGTATACAGAGGTAAAATCATAGGCTTCTGCGCACCTTTCAGCGCAGGTTGCTTTATGACGTGCACGATGCGTCACCGCCCGCGCCGTAACCACGTATGGATATGGGACGAGCGGCGCGCACGATGCAAAGTAGTGCATTGCTGCCAAAAAAACGTTGTTTTCTTTCTAGTAACGAACTAAAATCTGTAGGCACGTCTTTTTCCTTCAGAACAGTGCCATTTTGTCCGCGTGAAATCGCAAGCTTGGGCTAGGAAATGCAGTATGTGAAAGGCTTCCATCTCGCGGCACTTACTTTATAACGATAGGGTCGCGGGAGTATGTGGAGGCGATGCGCTGTACTCGTGGTGGCATTGAGGGAGCAGCCACCCTCGCAGCCTTGGCAAGGTGTTAGCATTAGTATTTTGAGTGCATTCACAGACATTGCTAGCTTTAGATTAACACGCGCCCTGGAGGGCCTCTGAAAATTACGCGCACTGGAGGGGGTGGGGCGGATTCCGCCCCCCCCCCAAGATCTCGGCTCCTAGTAAAGCTGGAGGAACGAAATTCGCTGGGGGGATGGGTACGGTAGTGAACTCTATTGTGTGCAAATTTCATGACCTTAGGTCAATATATTCAAGGTCAAATGAGGTCAAATTGGCAAACAAAAATCTGGGTTTGCGTGGCTTAGCTTGTCATCGTTATGGATCGCTGTGATTGTGTTTAAATGCTCAAAAATGGGCATCAATGATGTTTTGGACATTACTAATGATGCGATGCAGATGCTAGACCCAACATTTGACCTCAGATCACCTATATAGTACCACTTTATCAGGTCAGTTACCTGTTCCAGTTACCGGAACCGGGCTACCCGCCCGACTGCTCCGTCGGGCAGCTCGGAGCAATGGGCTTCGTGAAGAAAAGAGTGAAGTACATGAATAAAGTATGGAAACGAAATGACAAACAGTAGTGCATTTATGACAACATTCCAGTTGATCATGTTTGGTTCCATTAACCTGTCATGAACTTTACCTGACTTGACCTCGGTGACCTAACATGACCTTGAAACTATATAGCATATCAATATACATCAAACAAGTCGCTAGTGTTGCCAAGAACACTTCCCTTTTGCGAGTATACGGGAAGCGCATCAGCGTCGATTTTTATGGTCTGGTGCTGGATTTTTTTTTTACTTAAGGGCCCCCTAACTTGAAAAATATTCGGCCGATTTCCATTTTTCTTACTTTAAACGACGTGCCGTTCATTTCTAAGCAGGTACGCAGAAAATCGCGTATACCGACCGGTAAAATCTGCAGTTATTTGCGAAAAACCGGAGGGGTGGGCGGATTTCGCCCCCCTCCAGTGCGCGTGTTAATTAACTCGCCCCATCCGATCAGCTGAAGCCCGCCCCGTGCATGGACGCATCCATGTGTCCTTGTGAAATTGCTGCATGATGTTTGAGACCTGCATGGAAACAATGCACGGGACTTTTTCGCTACTTAGCTTGAAGTCAATGTAGATCGAACCAGGCTTGCCCGTCAAAATGCATTTTCTACTGGTCTTAAGCGGGAAGAGACCTCAAGCCATGCCACGAATCGGGCATAAGCCAGCACATGACAACTGTGCAGCCATACTTTTTGTAGTGGAAGGCCTAAATCTGAGAGCGGCTTTCTTCACACAAACCTTATCTTATGGGGGTGAGGCTGAAAGGGTGGAGCGCATTTCGATGGGAGGAGACTGTCTGGGTGTCTCGGGAGGAGGGACTACTCTGATCGGGCCTTTTCTACTGGAGGTAGGGCGCAGGGCTGCAGTCGGATTTCTCAAGGGCTTCATGCGACTCATCCAGGGGAACCTCCTGCCGCTAAAGGGGCTGGAACTTAACAAGGGTCGTATCTTTGTATGTTTATTTTAGAGTTCTTGTATCCCCCAGCCAATGCTGACTTTCCCCTCCCCTCCCCCCAATAATTTCAAACTTTGAAGCAGGGTGTACTTCCGATCAATTTGAACCCGCCCATTGGCTATATGCATTGTGAACCCCCAATTATTTTCAGAAGCCTACACCTATGACTATGCACCTCCCCCCCCCCCCCATCTGCTGCGCCGTTGCATGACGATGCCTGTGGGCTTCACTAGAGTTCGTTACAAACGATGACAAGAGGCGAGATAATGTAGTCAGCAAATATATTATATTTTGGCGCCATTCTTAAGCGAACTTGAAATAAATTGCTTTCGTGTAAGACGAAGGACCACGGAAGTCGTCCAGCACGGCGCTGCTACTCACAGGTCAGACATATTAACCGAGGGCCGAGACTACACCGTGCGCTTAGTCTATTCCCGTGCACATGGGTTCAATGTTAACCGGTTCTGGGGGGACGTCCACGCCCCCCCCCCCCCCAAGTTCATATTCATCCCCGTTGTTCGTCAATGTAAAGACATTGGCCACATGAGAGGAAGCACACTGTTCCAAACGTTCCATGTGGAACACGCTACATTCTAAGTATGCATGATCGAGTCTATGCGAGCAAAAGAAACACTGACCCGCTTGCCAGACGTTCTCATTGTATTGTATCTATGTGCGCAGTCAAGCAAAACAAATAATGATGCGCAGTAGTCGCCAGGAGCGCAAGCAGCCCATTGTCAAATACAGCGTCGAGAAGCTGGCAATGGAAGAGGGAACGGAACAAGAATGAAGCCCAGAGGCGAATCCACGGGAAGCGGGCCAGGGGTGTCATAATATTTTGCCGGGGGAGGGACACGGCCAGGCACGCCACATGGACGAAGCGCGAACAGTTTGGGAATGCTTTCCCATTGGGAGGGGACGGGAGTTACCGTGGGGTTCCAGTGGACTGGGTCCTAGGGCTCCCCAGTAGTGACGCTCCTGCAATCGGGGGATCCCATCGGGGATCCCGACGCTCCTGCAATCGGGCCTCCCAATGTCGTCACATTTTTAGCTAAATCGACCTTCATTCACGATTTGCGGCAAA
The DNA here is from genome assembly GCA_034440615.1 of Ashinkailepas kermadecensis. Taxonomy (NCBI): domain Eukaryota; kingdom Metazoa; phylum Arthropoda; class Thecostraca; family Neolepadidae; genus Ashinkailepas; species Ashinkailepas kermadecensis. The sequence continues at coordinate 294,544 of JAOTOM010004440.1, forward strand.
GCTGGGGAAATTTTATGATGAGAATATTGTATAAGTTATTTCAGGCTGCAAGCTGCCCAACGTTGATGAGTTTTTCAATCTGGTCAACATCAGTGTTTGTAAAGCCAAAACCAAACCAACTCAAAGCCAGCCCGCTGGGTCCGCCACTGCGAGGCTCTCACACAAGATGGGGAATGAGGCCACCAAGACCGCGCTGAGGTTCCAGGGCCAGAACATGAACTCACCCCAAGACATGAGCGAGGACTCCCGAGATGAAAGAGGGGCCCCTATGATAAAACAAGACCCTAAAATGGGGAAGGTAGCTCCCCAGAGGGGATCTCTAATGGACAAGGAAGTCTCAATAGTGGAGAGGAAGCTCCCCAAAACAGGACACGGGGATTCCAGGACGTAAATTGAGACCCCTCGACCAGAGGCACAGAGAGAGAAAAAAAAACAGACAGAGACCAGAGTCAGAGAGACGGAGAGAAACAGAGAGAGAGAGAGACCACCAAGAGGCACGAGGATGTTCTTATGAAAGAAACAATACCTCCAAAATGGGAAAGGAACCCCAAGATGGATGTCTGCATTCAAAAATGCCCTCAGGACAGGTATAGCAAGTCGCTAAGAGGGCGAATGATTCAAGATGGCAGACGAGGCTTCAAGATGAAACCCTCAAGACAGATAAAAGTATTGGTGTTGATTTGTATGCTTGTGCGGAGTCCCTGGTACCCTCAATATTGGCTTGGGTCTTCCCCTCACGATGCTGAGTCGAAAAAAAAACTGGTAGCACACATCAATAGATATTCCCTCAAGCAGAGAAAGAAAGATCTTACAGTACCTAACTTTAGCCGCAAATTGTCTACAATAAGCGCGTCAGACTCTCAATCATGCCTGTAAATTGACACCCTTGCGGGGGCCCAAATTGTGGGATCAGACTCCAATATGGGAAAGGAGAAGTACACATACACATAAATATATACATACATATATAACACATGTGCTCACACCCACACATGCACACACATGTTAAACTAGTATTCCTCAGGAACACATGTAAAGTAAAACATATGACAAAAGATGAAATATACATATATCTATATACATATATTTATACATGCATATATATATATATATATATATATATATATATATATATATATATATATATATATATATGTATACATATCATAGAAACAAATCATACCAAAACTTGGAACAAACAAACAAAAAACATGGGTGTGAGTGTCTATGTATGCATGGTCCACCAGCTTTCTCCCATGATATGGTGCCTAAACATTTACCTATAGCAGGGAAGACCATTAAGCACACCTCTTGCCCTCAGTCATCCAGTGCCCCTATAGAGGCACTGGATGACTGAGCACATAATGGCACATGATGTGGCACATGATATTGGTGCCATATTTGGCAGTCAAGGATATGCATAACACACTTGTACCTAGAGGATGAGGATGGGAGGTCCACAGAAGGAATCGCATCAGGCCTTAGGGATGGCTTATGACAGGCTTCAGGCATCATCTTCAATTTCAACAAGTATGATGCATCATAATCGGCACAGGTAAAGTGATTGGAACAGATGTAGGCCTTCTTATAATCAAACTGGTCTGCTCAAGCACATCTTTGGATCCAAATCTTGCAAATTTTTTCATCTGTTGGAAACTGAAACACACTGACACCCTGGGCCATCTTCTTCTTTCCTTTCCCATCTTGCAACTAACAACTGAGCAGTGCACCATGACTGACCTTTCACCTGAAAAGAAAGCTAATGTTATGGACCAGCATAGTATCTCACTCAATATTGTCCTAGTGTGGTTTCTCACATAATTCTGGCTTCTACTTCCAAATCCCATTTCCATGTACTTACTCAGTAGCATTTAATTGCCCATGATGGTTGCAATTAGATGCTGGCTAGATATTTAGCTTAAGCTTCAGTACATTATCAAACTTAATGTCACCATTTCAAATCATCAATTCCCAATAAAACTGAGAACTATCTATCTCCATACCCTACCTTAAGCATTTAAAATAACACCCACTATGTCTGATGTTCAGTTAATGTCAAGTGCATTAACATTTCACAATAATATGAAATGCCCTGCATTGCACAAAATGTGCTGGAATAGCACTATGAAGCTTCACATGGAATAATTTGAACATAAATGCAAACAGAGGATGATTTTTTTAGCAATGTAGCAAGCAATTCTGGTAGTTCCTTGCCACTTATTCTGCCAGGGAGCTCCAGGAAGCAGATGGGGAGCATCACATTAGACTGGATAATGTGCAGAACTGTTAATGTATGAGATAATACCAACCAAGATTGAGGTGCCTATTGGCCCACAAACTGCCTATTGGCCCACAACCTGGAACATCTCATAGAGGCATGTGAAATTTGTCCAACTCCAACTATGCAAAATCCATTAAATAAAAGC
>JAOTOM010004441.1:0-2500 GCA_034440615.1 Ashinkailepas kermadecensis
TTCCACACTTGCTGAGGGCAAGGTGTAATTCGTGCACCGTAAATTACTTCTTGTAGACTTCTGCATTGGGGTTGAAATTTGCTTTCACGGCAAGGACGTCGAGAGAGTTTACTAGGTGTCGTAGGTGTTGCCAGAGACGCTGGCGTTGTGTAGTTTAAAGTGGTCTACGACTTGCTGTAGGTCAGAATTGTGCTGTCCTTTTACCGTCAGCTGGGGAAAGGCGCCTGGTGGTGGGCGTCCAATTGGAGCACTCGGCGTCGGTGGCAGGATGCGGTCTATCACAGGCTGTTCATCTCCTTTCGAATGATGTGCATTCGGACGCCGTGTGGTGTGCTGCATACTGGCTGCATCGTGGTTCTGGCGACGCGCAAGCGCGTTCACCATGGCCATACCGAAGACAGGGGTGGCACCGTTGTGGTAGAGGCACGTAGAGATGTACCTCGTATGGTTTGTCATTTATGTGTACGTGTGATGGTAGCTGCAGTGAGTTGAATGAAATAACTAAGATGCTGTGTGTTGATCGTGCCTCCTGTATAATGTTGTCTATTGTGGCTGTGGCGTCGAAGAGGACTGTGGCGTCAAACAGTGTAGCGATGCTGTCGAATGGTACATTATCCAGCTTTGGGGTGCAAATGCAAATACACCGGCTGGTGTTCCGTGCGTGGTGTAGTGTGAAGGAGCAGCGCCGGTTGTTGAATGTGTGCGTGACAAGTAGTGTTTGTGTGTCAGCGCTGCTCTGCATCTGAACTATGATGTGGGTGGTGTGCCTGTTAATGGTGAAGTGTGATCAGTTGAGTATGTGGTGAAGTGTCTGTGGGAGAGTGAAGGACGACTCTCGTGTGAAGTTGTGTTCAGGTTCACTATAGGTACCTACTAGGTAGGCGCCTTGTATTGTGCGGGCGTTAGGCTCTGATGTGGGTGTCACTGTGTTCAGGGTCGTTAGGCTCTGGCGTGGATGTCACTGTGTTCAGGGTCGTTAGGCCCTGGTGTGGGTGTAACTGTGTTCAGGGTCGTTAGGCTCTGGTGTGGGTGTCACTGTGTTCAGGGTCGTTAGGCCCTGGTGTGGGTGTCACTGTGTTCAGGGTCGTTAGGCTCTGGCGTGGATGTCACTGTGTTCAGGGTCGTTAGGCCCTGGTGTGGGTGTAACTGTGTTCAGGGTCGTTAGGCTCTGGTGTGGGTGTAACTGTGTTCAGGGTCGTTAGGCTCTGGTGTGGGTGTAACTGTGTTCAGGGTCGTTAGGCCCTGGTGTGGGTGTCACTGTGTTCAGGGTCGTTAGGCTCTGGTGTGGGTGTAACTGTGTTCAGGGTCGTTAGGCCCTGACGTGGGTGTCACTGCGTTCAGGGTCGTAAGGCTCTGGTGTGAGTGTCACTGTGTTCAGGGTCGTTAGGCTCTGGCGTGGGTGTAACTGTGTTCAGGGTCGTTAGGCTCTGGTGTGGGTGTAACTGTGTTCAGGGTCGTAAGGCTCTGGTGTGAGTGTCACTGTGTTCAGGGTCGTTAGGCTCTGATGTCGGTGGCATTGTGTTCAGGGTCGAGCCCGCCCCATCCGCAAGGTGTCCTTCCTTACTGAAAAAAATACCCGGATTCGTTGCACCCGTGGACCGAGCTTTCGTTCTTTGGTTCCTGCCCCGGTCACAGTTGTTCAGGGCAGTGGGCTCGTCACCGTTAGTTTTCCTTCAGGGGTAAAGGTAATCTAGGAAACAGATAGAAGTTTGGGACTTTGTGTGGAAGATTTTCCTTCTGAAGTCGCGGGAGTGCTCGTCTATAGTGCCTGGAACTCTTTGTTCTTGCTCTTCTAGTCTTCGCTTCTTCTACCGCTACAGGTTTGCCTTTTATTCACTCCTTCAACTTTCCTGGATCTCTTTGTACTTGCCATTGTGTTGATTAATGGGTCACAGATAACCAATGTCGGACACTTGAGACATCAGAGCCTCCGACATTATATCGACATCAGAATCGGCAAGCACGCCCTGACGCCGAATGCAGCCTTGACGCATATCTACGCATTTATTTCACGGATAATCGCTCTGAAGATTTGGCTAACGACACGTCATGTTGACAAAAACAAAGTGTGCCACGTGCGCATCCTCCTCAGTAGGTGTCGCAGTCGGCCGAGGAGTACTGGGTGCAGGTGCTGTCGTCAGCCGTCTCAGAGTAGCCGTCACCCTTGTCAAGTCCGGCACCGGTGATGAGGTTCTTCATGTTGCAGAAGTTGGTGGACGAGTCCAGCACTGCGTACCACGTCTCCGAGGTGGAGAAGCCCTGAGAACGGTGACGTCAGTCAAGCCCTGAGAATGGTGACGTCAGTCAGTGGTGATCAGTGGTAGCTCGTCGGTGGATTGTGACAACGATCGAGCACATGCACGCATACGGAACATCAGCCCACATCAAATGTCCACAATCCCTTGGCATTCCCATCAGCTGACTATTCAGCATGCCATGGACACCAGTCGATCCCTCGGAGGCGCAGTCGGCTAATCCGTCACAATGACCCATCGTGAAG
>JAOTOM010004441.1:5000-267500 GCA_034440615.1 Ashinkailepas kermadecensis
TTTGATGTGGGCTGATGTTCCGTTACCGTATGTGTATATGTTTTACAAGCATGTATATATTTATGCAATATGAGAATGAGAGTGAATCACGGTGTTTATTAGTTAATTGGACAAGTAAGGAGTTTAGTCGTTTAGACGAGTTTATACAAACTACGAATTTAGTAGTTAATTGGACGGTGATTAGTCATGACGTACACTTCGCTTCTTTCTTGGCTTGGAAAACACAATGGTTATTGTCGACGAAGGCACGTGGCCGGAATATATCCAGTGCTAATTCGGTGTTATTCAGAGGCATGGAAACGTCTCAAACAAGGGGTGGGGGAAAACCCCTTTTGAAGTTTATTCTTACCACGCATCTCCATAGCATAAATGTTAAACTTTCGTGAAATGTTGAGCCCATGGCCCCCTGTCCCCTGTTCTTACACCTATGGTTATATTGTATGCTGTATATGAGCATGAAGTTATTGTACGATGTTTTTTGCTTGAAAGCATGCTCAGCGAAGTACTGCACCTCATCATCTCATATCTTTGTTACTTTGCTTTTTTTATCTCCATCGCATATTAACAGGAAAGTGGTACTAAAGGAACCACTGAACCGAGAAATGATGAATCCCTGATTGCTACGACGAACCCTTTTATGTAGCGTAGTTGACAAAATACTCATAGAATGATATTGGACAGTCGTGACATCTTGGGGTACCAGAGATTAATTTGCTTCCTCAAACTGTCGATGCATCAGTGCATCGTAAGTCAATTGAGGTCAACTGATAACATGCAGTGCTTTCGAAATGGCTGAAGTGAGATGAATTCCATCTCAAGCATCACTGGTGTTAACATGTGTCCTAATTCTAAGGTTTTAGGTCATCTGTGAATGGGTGTTGTACCTGCTGGCGTTTTTCGTTTTAACCATGAGGGACCATGGTAGAAAAACATTAGGCAGCGAATACCACGTCATTTCAGTGGAGATGTTTAATTACGTGTGACATGTACACTAGGGTGTGTCGCCTGAACGGTTTTTCTTATGCATAGTGAAATTATCGTGCAGATCACCTAAAAAACCCTGTGGTCGAAACCAAATCGAAATCAAACAATAAACAAAATATGCGACAGGCCGATAAAGAAACAAATTTGCCGGGCGCCCGGCGTTGAAGTCTCCAGTGATGGCGCTCCGTTGCGATTGGCATCTAACACCACGCGTCGGCCGCCGTCGGGCGCCGCCGCGGCGCTGTGACGAAAAAGGCGGCAGTCGGTGCTGTGGATGACTTATGAATGGATTCTGGTAATTCAAAAACAGATCAGGGGAGCCGGGATATATCTGATTGTAAAGATTAAACTTCACTGAAGGACTGATCGCTCCACTTTCCTTTGTCTGTGCTTTACCTTTCACAGTGCTATGAATCATCATTCGAATAAATTGCGTACGCACTAACGACACAAAATAGCTTCGCATGCCATACATCCCTGTTTTATTAGTCAATCCAAGTCTCCTGTTCCTTTTCGTTACTCAAGTTTCAAGGGAAACTGGGATTATCAGCAGTAGGGACAACCTATTAACGAGGGCGACACGAGCCGGCGGCGATCGTCGCATGGCGCGGGGGAGGGGCTGGGATGGGGCGGGAGACGGCCGGCGCACGGTGAGGGTAGAGAACACAAAGAGCGAGACAGGGCAGGGGAGGGGAGGGGGAGACAGGGGAGGGGAGGGCCGCCGAGACAAGGCAGTCGGCGGCGGAGACCCGGCGGGACGGCCCGAAAAAGAGTGGTTTGGTGTCTGCAAGTTGTGCCCACTGCCTGTGAAGTGTGATATTACCTGCGTCGGTGTGATCGGGGTAAGAGTTCGAACATGAAGACCCGCGCTTCCACCAAAGGGCTTTTGGTTCCTTCTGAACTAAAAACAAACCGACTGCCCACGAGAATTGACGTTCTGAATTACTTGAGTAAAGTGAATAGAGACTCATGCGTTGCGAACAAAAGGTTGAAAGAGAGGCTAGCACCCCATATAAAGTTTGTCGCGGAAAGTGTGATGAAAATGTGGTGCTGCGAAGGAATACCAATTGTTGGGAGGGCCCGAGTCGAACATATGGTTCGAGAATGCCGCGATCGCTACTTGCGATACATGAAAACTGCTGGAAAGAAGTCGGCATCACCAGGTGTACGTCCGTCCGGTGATGAGTGGTTTGGAAAATTGTTTGATATAGCCCGCTGCAAATGTGCTGATATCGATAGCTGCAAATGTGCGATGGCCGACAAAGTGCCACGAATGGAGTTTCCCTTTGTCCAAGACCAGAGAGGACCTCGCCAAATGCAAATCGGCACCGCAGATATCCGTGAAACCACTCGTCGACGCGCCATGGACGAAAGGAGGCGTCTGACCGCCGAGAGAGTCACATCACCACAACCGGGACCTTCTGGAATGGCCCAGCTAGATTCTAATTCAGACCAAGATTCCGCCACAGATTCATCATCGCTCACATCTGTAGTCAATGAGTCAGAGTATATGGTGAACAGTAACACAGACGAACTGCTAAATACGGCTCTAGCAGCAGATCGGTACGGAGTGTCTAATCGTGCGTGTGCTGCGATCATAAACGGTTTCCAAGTGGACATTGGTCGGATCACTTCTGACGATATGGACTGCATAGTGGATAGCAAAAAAGTATGGCGAGCAAGGGATCGGATTAGAAGAGAGGTAGTAGCCCAGAGCCATGAGGATCATGCAGGTCGTGTATCTGGTCTCTACTTCGACGGTAGAAAAGACGACACGCTTATGACAGCCAGTTCAAAGAAGACGGAAGAGCACATTGTGGTTGTATCCGAGCCAGACAGTGCATATTTAGGACATTTTACCCCACAGACTGGGAAAGCGGAGGACATTTTTCAGGACCTGAACGCCGTGGCATATGAGTTTGGTGCGGATGTTTCTGTGCTTGGCTGTGACGGCACGAGAGTTAATACTGGCCAAAAAGGTGGTGTTATCCGTTTGTTTGAGCTCGGACAAAAACGCCCGCCGTCCACTGGTTTGTGTGCCAACTTCATGCAAATGAACTTAATCTTCGTGCAGTATTTAGCCAGTTAGATGGAGTCACAACAGGACCTAAGTCGTTTAGTGGGCTGATTGGCCGGGCTGCTGCAGGCGCAGTAGAAACCTTGCCAGTGGTCGATTTTGAGCCAATCGATGGCGGAAATGTTTCAGAAATGACGCAGGAGATTCTCAGTGACCTAAGTTCAGATCAGGCTATTCTGTACAGTCTGGCGCGTAGTGTCTAGACGGGCTGTATCTCAGATAGAACTGCGAAAATGAAGATCGGTCCACTAAACCACTCCAGGTGGCTGACTCTGGCGGCGCGAATTCTCCGGCTCTACATATCAACCGAACAGCCATCAGACAGTCTGAGAATGCTAGCGGAGTTCATCGTGTGCCACTATACTCCCATGTGGTTCTGCATCAAGAAGAACTGGAAATGTTCTGACGGTCCTGGCAATGCGCTGCACAGCGTGCAACTTCTCAAAAGTTTGCGACCTGAGATAGCGGCCATGGTGCAGCCGGTAATACAGCGCAACAGCTACTGGTGTCACCCTGAGGCAGTACTGCTAGCAATGGCAGCGGGCCAAGATCAAGCCACACGGGAAAGGGCGGTCACTCAAATCCAGCAGTGTCGCAGAACTCAAGTCGATAGTGATACTGACGAAGTGCGGAAGTTCAAGCTTCCAAAAGTGAATATGGGGGCAAACAGCATCATGGAGCTGATTGATTGGTGTAATGAGGCGATAACCGAGCCGCCCTTGACGCAACAACTGTCCGATGATGACTTACTAGACATCATCGCGAGTCCTCTCGAAGTACCGCCATACCCCGTGCACAGTCAGACGGTGGAACGGATGGTGAAAGTGGTGACCGAGGCGTCTTTGAAGGTAATTGGTGAAGAGGCCCGCCACGGTTACATTGTGGCGAAGTTGAAACACAGGTCAGCAATGCCAGTGCTCAGCAGCAAAAAGGATTTCATGTCGGGTTTTCTGTCGAGCATGTAGACAAGTAGTACAGTTATAAAATGATAGTTCGTACAAAAAATGTGGCCGCTCGTACAAAAGGTGACGTCGCTGTATGCCCGTCTCCTTCGGTTGTAGTGGAACGGAGCATGATGCCGATTTCGCCTGGTCTATTTGTCATAACAATAAGATATCAAGTGTCTCAGAATGATTTAATTGGTCTTCGATGTAAACAGACGAGGAATTTTGAAGATGTTCAAGCTTTCAAAAGTGAAAATATTAGCATTATACGCCGATAGATCTACTGATTGAAAATGGAACGAACAAGCGACGTAAAGTGAACCTTTCTTTCATGCGTCAGATATCCAGGCAACTTATTAAGCGACTGGTGCTTATCAAAAGCCTTTTACCCCACTAAACACTTTCATTGAGTTTTATTAATGAGCTTCATCACCAGAATCCATTCATCAGTCATCCACAGCACCGACTGCCGCCTTTTTCGTCACAGCGCCGCGGCGGCGCTCCGACGGTGGCCGGACGCGTGGTGTTAGATGCCAATCGCAACGGAGCGCCATCACTGGAGACTTCAACGCCGGGCGCCCGGCAAATTTGTTTCTTTATCGGCCTGTCGCATATTTTGTTTATTGTTTGATTTCGATTTGGTTTCGACCACAGGTTTTTTTAGGTGATCTGCACGATAATTTCACTAAGCAAAGTGCAATTTCCAAAAAAGGTCCTTCGTGACACACCCTAATGTACACTCATACCCGGGGATCTGGTTCATATATTTTCACCTTCTAGAGTACGTGCAGTTATTTTTGGGTTTTGGAAGGGGGGAAGGGGGAAAATTAACAAGAAAAGGAACAAAGACCTCCCTCCAAATACAGTGAAAAAAGTTGGGGGGAAGGAGGAGATGGGGTGTTTTTTTCTCTCTATAGGAGTGGGCCCCCTCCTTATTTGCCAAACCAAATTTTCATTTATTCTCTCTTTCCTTCCCTCCCGTCCCTACCCCCCCCCTCCCCCCCGGGGGGGAGGTAAAACCCCCAAACCAAAAAAAAAACAAAACCAAAGAAAAAAAAAAGAGAAGTGTGAAAGGGCAACGGCAGACAGGGCCGCCCACACCACCAACAAACAAAAAAACCCCCCCAAAAAGAGGCCAAGGGAGGGGGGCTAGGTTCAAGAGACTTAATTTTTGTTTTGGGGCGGGGGGTGTTTTTGGGGAATATATTAAGAAAAAAAAAAAGAAATAAAAAACAAAAGAGGAATAAAAAATCGGCCTAACATAAAAAACTTTCCTACCACAAAATATCTTTTTTTTAAAAAAAATTTTTTTTTCAAATTTCTTTACTTTTTCTTTCTCTAATGGGTAGAGCGGACCGAAAAACGTTGTTCGAAGTCAACTTGCTCTCGTAAACAAATGCTTACTTCAGCCAGAATCTTCGATTTAGCCCTAATGGGCAAACATGCAAAACTAATAAGTAATCAAAAACGGGGAAAAATCCGCTGGTGCGTTTTCTTTTGTCCCTAAAGATAAGCAAACGCTGAAAGTTTCATTGAAATATCTTCATCCGTTAAAGCGTGACGACTGGTTGAACTTTTCTGGAGGTGACCTCAGTTGACCTTGACTAACTCGTTGACCCTAGATGATCTTAACTCAAAATTTTGACACCACATGCCAAATTGATGTGGGAAAGGCATGCCAAATTTCGGCGCGTTGCCACGCGCCGTTCTTTCACTATCCGCGGAAAACCTTAAGGGGGCGCATATCACCCCCCCCGGAGACGGCGCGGGTTAATACAGTCTGCTGCTTGAATTCCCGTAATCAAGCAGCGAAAACACCACTGCAACTAACACAAAAATAAAGCCGCAGCAACGAAAAAAACAGTTCGGACATGGAACATTACTCTGTGGTCCCAACAATCGCTCCCAAAGCTCCCAAAACGTGTTGAGACCACTAAAACTCGCGCTAGGGATCCCAACAAATGACGACGAGGCTGCAAAAATATTCGCACTGAGACCAAAAAAAAGTCACGTCGCCGCCATTGAAAATCACACTGTGGTACCAAAAAGTTGCGCCGGAGCTCCACATGTCGCAGCTGGCTTCCCAATAATCATTACCTACCGGAATGTCACTCTGCGGCAACAAAATTGCGTCAAAATAAAAAAATTAGTCGGGCCCAGGAAAATAAGCGTGCTGGGGCACCGATGAAAAATGCACCGGGAACCCGAAGAATCGTACCCGGCCCACAATCATCGCGTAGGAGGCCTACAAAAGTAGAACACGACACCAAAAAATAATAATAAAGGGACTCCATCGAATCCACCCGACCAACGGAAAATTCAGAACAGGTCCCGAAACACGTTCTCCGAAGGGCCTTTCTACTCAAAAGCGTGTCAAAATGTGCGCCGGACCCGCTAAGACCATGCTGAGGCTCAGCTAAGTACAACGCGCCTCGCTAACTCGCGCTGAGCCCCCTAAGTATTGCGCTCGGGAACAAAACTTTCTGTCGTTAGTCCAAAGGATTCTGGTTGGGTTCCTAAAAATTGGCGTCGATTTCCCCAAATAAGCACAACGGAAAAAAAACGGCCAATATCAACTGGCGATGCGACGGCTGTCATAGAAGTACTGCCCTCCAATCCTGCAACCAGCGCCAGCACAGTCATGCAGCGATGGCGACCGGCGGCCTGCGTCAACACTTGAACAAACACGAGGTGTCAACGGATTGACCTCACACACAGCGGATTGACGGACAGCTTAAACCCCGGCTCTTCGAAACACCAGCAAAGACAGCCACAGACGGCAGCGGACGCCACGGCCACCGCTCATAGCAATGAGACCTCAGTCGGTTGCGCGGCCTGCACTAGCCGGAGTTCGCGGAAAGCCGCGATCACGTGCAACTCCTGTGGCCAGCGCTGGCATACCTCCTGTGCCAGACTTACAGTCGCCCAGGCGCGTGGCCTGCCCGTTTGGCACTGCCAACCGTGCCTTGGTCGCCAAGTTCCGTTACCTCTCCATCTACCTAACCGTTGGAAGCCCCGGCCTGCGGTATTTCCTCAGGCTTGGCCAGGCTCCGATCGAGTACCAAGGTAATCGCCAGAATTCCCAAGGCAGCTCGCTCAGTAGTCGCCAACTCGCTATCCAATCGGCTGAACGAGGCCCTGAACGACCCAACCCCACAATCCTGGTGGATGTTCCCATCCTTCGCCTTCACTGCGCTGCGTGCCCCGGACGCCGCAAGGAGCGAGGGACCCCACCTCACCGCCGCCTCACACATAAGACGACAGATCGCTGAGATGGACAGCATGGCCACGCAGCCAGTACCCGGACAGCGGAATGCCGCCACTCCGCGCAAAACAACTACAGACTCGATCGCGCGCCGAGTTCGCGCTAAATGTGCGGAGACATCCGCGCGGCCCTCCGAGTCCTAACATCCAGTGACACGTTTGCAGAGCCGACAGATGAGGTTATTGCTGCCTTACGCTGCAAGCACCCGCCAGCACCGGACGACGAGGAGCTTCCTCCCCCGCCCACTGCCTCTGACCGGCTACTGCTAACCGTCACGGAAGAGCAGGTACAGGACGCCATCTCCACTATGCCACCGGGCTCGTCGGCCGGCCTCGATGGAATACGGCCACTCCACCTGCGTCAGCTGCTGTCCCGAGAGGCAGCAGAGTCTGGCCGTCGCCTCCTCAAATCGCCCACTGCTTTGACTAACCTAGTGCTGGGTGGCTGCGTCCAGGAGTGCGGACGTGACGCGCTGTACGGAGCATCGCTTTGCGCTCTACGGAAAAAGACGATGGACTACGACCAATAGCTGTTGGCAGTGCATACCGCCGTCTGCCTGGGCGCATGGGCGCGCGACACATCTCTAGCACCGTCGGAGCAGAACTCCGCCCCATCCAACTCGGAGTTGGCACGCCACTGGGGTGCGAGGCCGCCGTGCGTGCTGCCCGCGAATATATTGCGACCACCATCACCGACCCCTCTCACCCCCTTGTCCTGGTCAAGGTGGATGTCAAGAACGCGTTCAACACGGTCCGCCGCGACGTCATCCTAACCCGCATACGAGAACGCTGTCCTGAGGTCTACCCGATGGCACGTCAAGCCTACGGTGCGCCGACTCCTCTTCACATCGGCGATCAGACGGTTATGTCGTGCAGTGGCGTACAACAAGGCGATCCCCTCGGTCCTGCTGAATTCGCTCTCGCTGTTGATCCCTGTGCTCGGATAATGCGCTCAGCCCTGAACGCCCTCGACGACGCCATGATCGCCGGCCAGGTAAACACTGTCGCAGCTGATCTCCGTTCGCTCGCCTCGGCTCTGTCGGGGATCGGGCTCCAGCTGAACCCCGCTAAGTGCGAGGTAGCATTTCTGGGCGCCCCGTCCTCTTCAGTTCGCTACCCAGCTATGAATGAAATACGTGACGCACTTCCGGAGATAGTAGAGACTCCTCTAGACGCCATCAAGCTCCTCGGCTCACCGCTGTGCGACGCCGGCCTCACCGCTGCCACCAACACCGCCTCAGAGACCATCGCACGTCTGTGCGCCCGCATTCGCCAGTTAGACAGCCACACCGCTGTCTTTTCCTTGTCCACCACGTGTCAGCACTGGGTCAGAGAGCTACCAGACGCAACATCTGCCAGTAGTGAGCGCGCATGGGACAGCCTGGGCGCCACCGTGATTCGCGACCAGCTGATCGGCGTAGCCAACCAGGTGCACCGTGTGCGCCTACTCGCCGCCACTCAGTCGCATACCGCCGCCTGGCTGCAAGCCGCTCCTGTACCCAGCGTCGGTCTTCACCTGGACGACAAGACAATCCGTGTGGTGGTGGCGCTTCGCCTCGGGGCTGCTGTGTGCGAACCACACCGCTGTCGCCAATGCAACCGCCCGGTTGACCGGCTTTGACACCATGGACTGCCTCAAGAGCATTGGCCGTCTCCCTCGTCACACTCACCTGAATGACGTAGTGAAACGCGGCCTCTCAAGTGCGGGCATCCCTGCCATCCTGGAGCCGGTGGGTCTCGACCGGGGCGACGGCAAGCGGCCAGATGGGCTTACGTTGTCCCCATACAGTGGAGGCAGGTGTCTGACATGGGACGCTACTTGTGTAGATACCTTCGCATTTCAACGCATTTCTGCCGCAATTGCGCGTGGCAACGCGACTTCTGTGCTCGCCACAGCCCGGCCCACAGATAGATCTTCGGCTGGCCGCATAGTTCCACCACTTTCCCATAGTTGCACAGCATTTTCCCAACCCTGATAAGATGTGGTGACTTTGTTCATCCCATGTACCCAACTAATCCTTGCACCACAATTGTTGGTGTGCAATTATGGGTTGTCATGAGACACATTTGAGTGAGAGGTAGTGCATGTGTATGGTGCTCCCCAGTATTTGATAATATTCCCCAGTATTGCATAATATATGCATTAACTTTGAAAAAAAAGCACAACGTGGCACCAAATTTGTATCGGGACCCAACAAAATACGCCAACCCAAGCCCTCCAAAATAAGGAGAGTTTCCTGAAAAAATGTTCGAACAAGGAAAATCGCTCCGGAGCCCCAAGCATACCACCAGATGCATTCAAAAATCGCGTACGGCTCCGAAAAAAAAGCGTACCGGAAGTCGAAAAATAACGGCGAGACTTAAAATAAAATGGCACCGAGGCGCGAAAAATCAGGCCGGGACTCGGAATTCAAAACATTCAGAAGAAATCATCCAAAATTGTGTCGATCCCAGAATACCGACATCTGGTTCCCCTCCCGGAATCACGCGCATTAGCCCGAAAAGTCGTGCTGAGATCCCACAAATGTGAGTCATAAGCACCAAATAAACACTACAGGACCCTAAGAGCATAACGGGTGGCTGAAAATGCGCCGGTCCCTTCAAAACGTACCGAGTCTCGCAAAGAGCGGCAGGGCCTTAAAACACGCCTTGCAGCTCTAAATAAACACACAGTGGGCTCTAAGAAAGAACACAACGGAGGCCATCAAAGAACACAGCGGCCATGAGACCGCATGGGGCCCCAAAAACCGGCAAGGCACTCAAAAGGCGACATGATCCTAATAAAGCAAGAAAAAGACCCGGCACTAAACATACACATCAGGGTCTTCGAAAACGCGTTGATACCTCAAAAATATAGTCGGTGCACAAAAAGCAACAAAGCTATAAAAAAAAGACAGGGGTCTCAAAAATGTGCCAGGCCCATAACAAAAATTGCCTGGAACCCTAAAACACATCCGTAGACGAAGAAAAGCTCATCGGTCAAAATAAAGATACCTAGCCTCGGTTCGGTAGCCAATCTGGGAGCAAGTGTAACCAAAGAGATGAGGTGCATCAAATATCAGCGGATCTCCGGATTTCTTAAACACCAGAAAATGTGGGAAGAAGATAACTCGAACGTTGGCGCTCTGGTGACCAGGCGTTATTAAAATGCCTGAAATTGGAAAATTGTCCATTTTCGAGTGATTTGTATAGGCATAATGTCAGCAGTGTGAGGTGACTTAGCAAGGGATTCTAAAAGAAAAACCTTCAAATAGGAAGGGGAGTTTGTTGAAATCCGGTGACTCAGAAATGATGGTGGTAGATCGGGCCCCCTCCGCGGGACAATTAAGTTGGTCACTAAATACTTGATTTAAAAAAGAAAGAAAATAGGCCCCTTTAAAAAAAAAATACTTGTCGAAATTCGAGGGAGATAGGGATAGGTGGGCCCCCTTAAAATCCGTTCCCCCAGCGCAACTTCTAGGTACGCCACTGCTTGTTCATACCCCACAATGTCGCACAATCCCTTAATTTCCGGAATCAGTGGCAACTTTTTGCGTGAAACATGTCCCGATGTAGCCAGAAAATTAACTTGCACAACGATTTCCTATGACGGTACAATGCACTCCACAGAAACGCTTTCGTTCATCAAGCGAAGGCCGCACACCCTGCGCTTCATATCAAACGGAAGCGCAATATATGGCGATATCTAACAGAGGCCTGCCTCACTCATACGTATTTCAGATTAGTGATAGCGCTGTTTCAAATGTAATGTGTAAATCTGAACTCAAATTTTCACGATAATTGCGAATCACCCATGCGTTTTTCTGTTTCCAATTTTTTATTTTGTCATTTTTCAGTTCATAAAAGTCTCGTCCTTTGCGAAAATAAGATTGTACAAAAAATATTTCAGCTCTACTCAGGTCGGGCACTACCTTAAATTCCCCTAATAGAACATCTGATGTGCATACAATATAAATGAACACAATGTCATAACGAGACACAAATCCTGCAATTGAGTGCAAAAATGGCGGAGTTAAAGCTTCATGAAAGCTATTCAAGATGGTGTCAAAATGTAGCACATTCGATTTTCGTTTAGTTATAACGAGTTGTTATACGAGTATATTACGAGTACGAGTTATATTAAGAACGTTGAAAATTGTCAGCACATTGCACAGAAGCTGTATGACGTAATTATATGAACAGAAGTTGAGTGACCAATTGCACCCATTTCACTTTCAGGTTGCCCTGAAGGTGCCCAGGTTGCCCAGTGACAAGGTGGAATGATTTGATAATAAAACGAACTATACTCCATAAAACAGAGCGTCTAAATGTTGTTCAAATTTGACCATTGGAATTTACTTCCACATCCTGTAGAAATTAGAATATGGCATGAATCATAGTAAGCCTACTCCGATGGTGTTCCTTCACAACCCACCACCAGAGGGGCGCCACCGGTAGTATGTCGGCTCATGACGCCTAACGAATGTACTTCACCTTTGCGAGTCGTTTTCCGGTGATTGCTGGCTTCCTGTCGTGCATGTTGGAGGCACATGCTGCCCTTCACCGTTGTAAGCCGTTATCTAGCGGCGTGTGGTTGACTCACGTACATGTTGGAGGAGCATGCTGTCCTTCACCGTTATAAGCCATTATCTAGCAGCGTGTGATTGACTCACGTGCATGTTGGAGGCACGCGCTGCCCTTCACCGTAAGCCATATCTAGCGGCGTGTGGTTGACTCACGTGCATGTTGGAGGAACATGCTGCCCTTCACCGTTGTAAGCCATTATCTAGCGGCGTGTGGTTGACTCACGTGCATGTTGGAGGAACATGCTGCCCTTCACCGTTGTAAGCCGTTATCTGGCGGCGTGTGGTTGACTCACGTGCATATTGGAGGAACATGCTGCCCGTCACCGTTTTAAGCCATTATCTAGCAGCGTGTGATTGACTCACGTGCATGTTGGAGGAACATGCTGCCCTTCACCGTAAGCCATTATCTAGCGGCGTGTGGTTGACTCACGTGCATGTTGGAGGAACATGCTGCCCTTCACCGTTGTAAGCCATTATCTAGCGGCGTGTGGTTGACTCACGTGCATGTTGGAGGAACATGCTGCCCTTCACCGTTGTAAGCCATTATCTAGCGGCGTGTGGTTGACTCACGTGCATGTTGGAGGCACACGCTGCCCTTCACCGTAGGCCGTTATCTGGCGGCGTGTGGTTGACTCACGTGCATGTTGGAGGCACATGCTGTCCTTCACCGTTGTAAGCCATTATCTAGCGGCCCATTATCTAGCGGCGTGTGGTTGACTCACGTGCATGTTGGAGGAACATGCTGCCCTTCACCGTAAGCCATTATCTAGCGGCGTGTGGTTGACTCACGTGCATGTTGGAGGCACATGCTGCCCTTCACCGTAAGCCGTTATCTGGCGGCGTGTGGTTGAATCACGTGCATGTTCGAGGAACATGCTGCCCTTTACCGTTGTAAGTCGTTATCTAGCGGCGTGTGGTTGACTCACGTGCATGTTGGAGGCACACGCTGCCCTTCACCGTAAGCCGTTATCTGGCGGCGTGTGGTTGACTCACGTGCATGTTGGAGGCACATGCTGCCCTTCACCGTTATAAGCCATTATCTAGCGGCGTGTGGTTGACTCACCTGCATGCTGGAGGAACATGCTGCCCTTCACCGCTATAAGCCATTATCTGGCGCGTGTGGTTGACTCACGTGCATGTTGGAGGAACATGCTGCCCTTCACCGTTGTAAGCCATTATCTAGCGGCGTGTGGTTGACTCACGTGCATGTTGGAGGAACATGCTGCCCTTCACCGTTGTAAGCCGTTATCTGGCGGCGTGTGGTTGACTCACGTGCATGTTGGAGGAACATGCTGCCCTTCACCGTTGTAAGCCATTATCTGGCGGCGTGTGATTGACTCACGTGCATGTTGGAGGCACATGCTGCCCTTCACCGTTGTAAGCCATTATCTAGCGGCGTGTGGTTGACTCACGTGCATGTTGGAGGAACATGCTGCCCTGCACCGTTGTAAGCCATTATCTAGCGGCGTGTGGTTGACTCATGTGCATGTTGGAGGCACACGCTGCCCTTCACCGTAAGCCATTATCTGGCGGCGTGTGATTGACTCACGTGCATGTTGGAGGCACATGCTGCCCTTCACCGCTATAAGCCATTATCTAGCGGCATGTGGTTCACTCACGCATTGGTGTAACCACAGTTTCTAAATTTTTTTTGGGGGGACAAACCAGGGACGCGGTAAGCTTGGACGGGATAGAGGGCCCCCCCTCCCCCAACACACACACACAAAAATCCCAGTAATTCAGATCCTTCTTTTTCAATGTCTGGTTTTCAGATTTGCCATTGATAAAAATGATATTTTGCGGACAAAAAGTTCTGCAAAATTAGCAAATTTTACTCCTTATCACTGCCTATGAACATCTAGCTTCATGTCGTATGTGCTGGGCCCGATTTCACATGAACATAGAGCCATGCTGTAAGTATGCTAAACGTTGCCCTCTTGTAGCAGGAAAAACATAAAATATTGGAAGATGGTTTTATTGCAGCAAATATGGACATACTGCTTTCCTTGCTTACGTTTCCCATGCTTTCCTCTTTTACAGGGACACATTTCGATGCAATGACTACCAGGGCGGATAAATGGTATGGAACTGAGGGCATGTGCCCCCTCGTGGAAGGTGGCATCCCTCAGGCCGGAGAAAAGCGCCCCTCTGAGAAGGTTCCAGTGTACCGGCTCGAATTTTTTAGCCAGAGGCGCCCCTCCAGGTGCTTTCGCAGTGGCGCCGCTCCAAAGAAATGGCGCCCCTCCAGACAAGTGCTCCCATGGCAATTCCTGGATCCACCCCTGATTATAACATTGCTCTCTCGTGGCTATGAACTCCGGCTGGTTATGACATTGTGCGCATTGACGTGTGGCTTCTCTTCCAAATTTGACAACTTCCGTTGAACGATTAAGAGGAAAGCAGACAATTTGAAAAGGTCTACATTTTAAATGTCCAGAACATCAATGTGGCAGTGTAAATTAAAAACCAGCGATCAAAACGCCGTCCGAGCAGGTTATGATGGAATTTCTTGGGGGAGCTCCCAGTCATATAGGATATGAGTGCCTGCTATCAGAACGGCTGCAAACAAAAAGAGATTTGATCCTCCTATTCCTATTACACTCAGTCATTGTACACACAGCGGACCTTCGACACCTTTTAAATTATTTCGATATCTCAACATTCTGATACCGTACGGTGAGCCACGTTGAATGACACCCACATAATGCAAATTAAAGCCATAGCAACGAAACGCGATGACTTCGAGAAAAAAAACTAACCTTGAACTCAGGCTTGACCCGACCGGCCCAGGGTTAAAATGGTGCTCGAGGGTTGCCCATGGGTTATCTCTTGATACAAAACATGGGTAGCTTTGGGAGAAAATGAAGAAACGCGGGGCGACCGAAGACATGAGCTCGACCATTGACATTGAAAGTTTATGTGATTTCTGAACAGTTCGCTAGAGTACCTCACGGCACTTCGAATGACTCCCACCTGATGGAAATCGAAGACCTAGCGACGAGGCGCGAGGACTTCGAGCAACTTAAGCTAACCTTCGATCTTGTGATTGACATGTTCCGGTTTGAAATGTTACTCGAGGTGCACCACGGACTATTGCTTGATACCAGATGTGGATAGGTTAGGGCGAAAAAAAAATATGAGGCGACCAAAGAAATCGGTTTTACCTTTGACCTTTGAAATTAGTTCAATTTGATAGCATTATAATACGGCACAAGCGACGTCGAATGACACCAACTTCGTGCAAATTGAACTCATAGCGACGAATCGCGAGAACTTCGAAGAATTCAAACTAGCCTTTGACCTTAAAGTTTGACCTTGATATATCCCAGTTTAAAAATGTTGCTCGAGGGTTCACCATGGGCTATCGCTTGATAGTGGATCTGGGTAGGCTTTGGGACAAACGAAAAAAAAAACAAAGGTGAGGCGACGGAAGAAATCAGCTTCAATTTTGACTCATCGAGATGATTTCCAATTATCAATTTTCTGATACCGCATCACAAGCGACGTCGAAAGACATCCATTTTCTGCAAATTGAAGCCATAGCGACGAAACGCGAGGTCATCGAAGAACTCAATCAAACCTTTGACCCTGACATGTCCCGGTTTGAAATGTTACTCAAGTATTCACCACTGGTTATTGCTTGATACCAGACTTGGATGCGTTTGAGCGAATGCGAAAACAAAATTGAGCGGACCGAATGATCAGCTTGGTTTTGGCCCTTAAAAAGAACTCGATTGCTTAACTTTTTGATACCGCATAACTAGCCACGTCGAATGACACCAATTTGTTGGAAATTGAAGCGATAGCAACCGAGCCTCGCGTTCGGTCGATATCGCTTCAATATCGCCATCTAATAAATCAAGCTAGCCTTCAGGGGCGTCGATTTGTATCCTTTTGCGGGGGCCATGGCCCCCCCAATGCTGATCTTGGCCCCCCAATGTTTATTTGGGCTCCCCCAATAACCCATGCTATTTTTATGCTGATAAAAACCTAAAGGAAAAAAAAAGAAAAACACTGTGTTAGGTACATAGAAAACTTAGTTGATGTTAACCAGCACATTTTGTACTGAAAAAGAACAGATTTAGATTAGATAGTGGACTGAGTATCCAACTTTTGCTACACAATTCAAAATTATGTGCAAAAAATCAAAATAGCTAGATTTCCCTCCACTGTGCAAGGAAAACTTACGACATAAAATGTTAAGATTCGCCGATGATGCATTTTAAACCAGATTGTCTTTTTTTTTTAATGTTAAGCCACAAAACAACAATTGGATTGTCATACTGATGTTTGTACACACCACCAATGGCAAAACCACACACATGAGCTTAAACAAGAAAAAAATCCATTCTTAATTTCCAGTCATTGTCAAACTTGCATTGTCCAGTGAACAGCAATGACAATCATCCTTGAGATTGTGGATATGCAAACTATAATTATCTTCAGCAGCCCACCTATCACACCATCAGCTTGATATTTACCTAGGTACCTACCTAAATGCCCAATGACAATGCATGCATTCAATATTGATATGGGGAAAACGAGAGCATGTGTGGGCAAATCTGCCAGCTTATGATACCATGACTGAGAAAAGTCAGCAAGAAGCTGCATGGCCACTGCAATATAATTGGTATTCCTAAAAGAATAAAAAAAAGAAAGCTGTGGCTCACATGACTTTTAAGCAAACCTTAGTCATCCACGACCAATGCTATACAAGAGAAATAGCCTTGACAAGCCCAATGTCTCGTACGCCGCAAAAACAACATTATTAAACGCCGCAAAATACCATTATTTTAAAAGGTACACAAAGTCGCATTCAAACCTTGATGACGTCACAGGTTTTTATTCGTATATTGCAGAAATTGGTAGCATCAGGCAAGTTTCAATTTAACTCCATGGGGGAGTGACTTTTTCAGGCGTACTGGACCACAGAGGTCATTTGTGCCACCTTTGAAGCGAGTACGTTACATGTCTGACTATAAAAGCGGGTGTTTGCGATCAAGGTGCAGGCATGTGGACGTTTACGTAAAGGGAATTTTACGTTATAGTTTGTGTGATATTTTAGGCGCTGAAGGCGGGGCTAGGATGGGGACATCCCCTAATGTATAGATGGCAGGGGCGTCGATTTGTATCCTTTTGTGGGGGCCAGGGCCCCACCAATGTTGATCTTGCCCCCCCCCAATGTTGATTTGGGCCTCCCCAATAACATATGCTATTTTTATGCTGATAAAAAAGTTGAAGGAAAAAAGAAGGAAAACACCCTGCTGGGTACATAGACAATGTAGTTGATGTTAACCAGCACATTTTGTAATGAAAAAAAAACAGATTTGGGTTAGATAGTGGACTGACTCTCCACCTTTTGCTACAAAATTCAAAATGGTGTGCACAAAAACCAATTGTCATTGTCAAACCTGCATACAATCCAGTCCCGTGAACAACAATCAGTTATCATTGAGAGTGTGGATATACAAACTATAATTAACCTCAACAGCCCACTCATCACACTATCAGCTTGATATTTACCTGGTACCTAGACACCTAGGTACATGCCACAGAAAGACTTAGAGGAGCCTGTGAAGTGGTCCAAAAAATGGCAGATGAAATTAAATTTTGATAAGTGCAAAATCATGCATGTATGCAGGGGCGTCGATTTGTATCCTTTTGTGGGGGCTATGGCCCCACCAATGTTGATCTTGCCCCCCCCCCCCCAATGTTGATTTGGGCCCCCCCAATAACCTATGCTATTTTATGCTGATAAGAAAGCTAAAGGGAAAAAAAGGAAAAACCCCATGCTAAGTAGAAACATTGATGTTAACCAGCACATTTTGTACTGAATAGAAACATATTTGGATTAGATAGTGGACTGGCTCTCCACCTTTTGCTGAAAAATGTAAAATTGTGTGCCAAAACAAACAAAATAGCTGGAATTCCCTCCACTGTGGAAGTACAGCTTACATCTTTCTGGGTTGGTTGGTTGGTTATTTGGGTTTACGGCCGCATTGACTGCATTGGTCATACAGCGCCCATACAACTTCTCTTGTTCCCACCTTAAAGCACAATAATACCCAAAAGTTTCCGAAAAAAATTTACAACCATGTTCACAAAAAATATAATTTTTTATTCAAAGTCAGCTTAGGTTAGGTTAGGCTCGGTTAGGTTTCTTTTTACGGTTGAGAATTTTCAGAAAATAAATTAAGTGACATTTTAATTTAGTTTCATTTTTTGTTCTCAAAAGATAGGTTAGGGTAGGCTAGGTTAGGTTTTGTTGCATTAAAAAAAAACATTTATGTTTATGCTATGTTACCGAACTCAAAGCCTTTTTGGCATTATTTTGCTCACAACCTGAAAAGTAAGCACAGAAAATAAGTGGGTCCAATCATCTTAGTCACCTTCATAAATATGGTATTCTGCATATTTTTTTTTGTTTTAAAGGAAAAAAAGAACACCTTAGACCGCAAGGTTACCAAATAATTTGAAATTTTTCGGAGAAACTTTTTTGGAATTTTTGAAAAAAGTTTTCCAACTTGAAAAAACCTAAACTAACCTAACTTAACCAAACCTAACCCATTTGCTTGCTATATGGAGGCAAATGTGTGTACAAGCTTGTCTTGTTGCCACCTTAAAGCACAATAATACCGATTTGGCTAGGTTAGGCTAGTTTAGTTGTTTACCTTGGAAAAATTGTTCAATCATTTTCAAAAATAAAATAAAATCGGAAATTTTCCTTCAAAAGCAGCTGACATTAGGTTCGGGTCAGTTGGGTTCGGTTGTTCAATTTATAAAATTTTCTGAATGTATATTGCTTAATTTTTGTTTCAATTTTTTCTCCAAAACAGGGGTGTCGATTTGTATCGATAGACACTAGCGCGTATTAAATGTCACAAATCGTGATTGGCGTTCCTCAGAGCATCCAAAATCGTAACATCCAAAGAAAAAATTACAGTTACAGAAATTCCAGCGCCTAAAGTCCAAATTTGAGGTTACAGTGACAAATGTGACGGAAGGTAAGACATTTGTGGTGCAATTGCGCGCAGTGTTTAATCCGGAGGCCAATCTCATGTGACGTCGTACTGATTCGTTTTTTGTACTTCGCACATTCTGATGTATCTGCGGATTGGTGTGATTTTAAATAGTGAATAAATAGCTTGCTGATATTTAATTCCCAAAGGAACAGTAGTTGAAGAAGTTGGCAGGTAAGCTCGAAAAAGTCCAGTCCATGCTTTTTTCTGATTTGTGCTCAGGGTTTCCATGTTAATATCACATAACTAACACGTTTGTCTTCAAGAAGAGCTGTTTTTAGTTTACTTTTATTAATATTTTCATTCCACTGCCCTTAGTGCCCTTTCTGCCCAGGATTGGGGCACCTAGTGTTGCATTTCCGTCCAGGGGTTGGCACACCTTTTGGTAAATTTACAGCTGAAGGTAATTTCTGATTAATTTTTTTTCCATGCAATGTTTAGGAATGTAATGAACATGAAGTTACTGCTCATTTTGGTAAATTTGTGTTTTAAGGTGTTTTATGAATTCGTGGAATGTATCATTTCAATGCAATGTTTATCAACGTGACTCAGATGATGGGACCACTCATCTTCTATGCAAATGCCTACATTTCAGGCTGTGAGCAAAATAACACTAACAAAAAGCTTAGAATTGGATGACATAGGGTAAAGTATTTTTTTGTTAAATAAAAAAATGCAACATAACCTAACCTAACCTAGCTTAACCTCCCCTTGAAGAAAAACAAAACCAAAACATCAAGTTGTAAAAATTTCAAGCAATATATTTTTTTCCAATAAAAAATTGTAACCCAACTCAACTTAATCTAACATAAGCTGCTTTTAAACCAAAAAAAATATATTTATTTCAAATTTTGGAACAATTTTTGCAAAAAATATCCAACTTAAACACTTAAACTAATCTAACATCACCAAACATAGCCCATTTGTTTGCTTTATGGAGGCAAATGTGTAATAACTTGCCTAGTTACCACCTTAAAGCACAATAATTCTGGTTAGATTAGGTTGGGTTAGGTTTTTTCATTTGTAAAATTTCAAGAAAATAA
The DNA here is from genome assembly GCA_034440615.1 of Ashinkailepas kermadecensis. Classification (NCBI taxonomy): domain Eukaryota; kingdom Metazoa; phylum Arthropoda; class Thecostraca; family Neolepadidae; genus Ashinkailepas; species Ashinkailepas kermadecensis. Next base: position 24,897 of record JAOTOM010004441.1, read on the forward strand.
ATTGCTAGATATTTTTCCAATCTTGTTTTTATAGTTGTTTTCTCCAAGGTCAGCTTAGGTTACACTAGGTTATGTTGAATTTTTAACGTATTTCTTTTAATTGCTATGTTACCTAACTCAAAGCCCATTTTTAATGTTGTTTTGCTCACAACCTGGAAAGTAAGCATTTGCACAGAAACTGAGTAGTGCCATCAGCTTAGTGACATTCATAAACATTGCATTGGACATTTAAATATAAAAATATTAATAAAACACATAAAAGCACACATTTAATGTCCTTTCCTCTGCATATGCATGCCTTTCAATTGGGAGTAAAAATAACACCAAAAAGGGTGTGGAGTAAGGAAATATAGCATACAAATAATGTTCAAGTTGTATGATAACCTTACCTAACATAGTTCAACTTCCCATACAAGAAATTAATTGTGTTTAATTTAAATTTTCGAGGCATTTTCTCAAATATTTTCAACTTAAAAAACCTAACCTAAGCTAGCCTGAACCGTTTATTATTTTTTTGTAGAAAAATCATTAACAAAAATTATTTACCAACAAATGATTTTTTTTATAACTTACAACAAAAGCCTAACCTAACCTGACAAACCTCACCCTTTGTATGCTTCATGGAGGTAAAATGTGTGTAAAACTTGTCTTGTGGTTACCTTAAACTGTGATAATACCTAGCTTTTTGGGTAATATTTCAGCTCATGGTACTCTCTGACTTCTTCTAATTTCTTTTTTAATGCAGTGTTTGTTAATGTGCTGAACATGATGTAACCGCTCATTTCCTCTGCAGATGCACACTTTTCACTTGTGAGGAAAAATAACGTGGAAAAGGGGGCTTGAATTTGAGTAATATAGGATGAAAAATAATGTTCAGATAAAAAAAATGTAACATAACCTAACCTAACCTAGCCTAGACTTGCATGCAAGAAATGATTATTTTTATGCCAAATTCCCCCCCCAATTTCTTTTTTCTCATACATTTTGAACTTAAAAAAGTCTAACGTAACCTAATCTAGCTTGAACCGTTTTTGAAGATTTTTTTCATTTACTAACTTACAACAAAAGCCTAGCCTAACGCAATTAGACAAAACCTAGCTCCTTTGAATGATTCGTGGAGGTAAAAATGGGTGTAAAACATGTCTTGTGGTTACCTTATACTGCAATAATATCTATTTTTGTGCTACCTGGTGTACGTGATGAACCTCCATCTGCATGCTGCATGAGAGCATTGCACTTATTGCTTCACAAAGAACAATAACATGTTGAAAGTACAATATTTTCAGGAATGGAATCCTGTGCTGATAACATTTTCTGAGTTATAAATTTGCAGATCAGATCTACATCATTTGTGTTAATAAATATGAGAAATTCATAGAAATGCATACCCCGGTTTGTGGACAAGAAGTTATTCTGATGATTTCTGATGTATTGGAAAATGACAAATTTTCATGATGGAAGCAGGCAAAGTTAAAGTACATATATGTCAATAAGTGGTCAGTTCACTAACAAGACAGCAAATTCACTCAAATAGCACTCAAAATGCCAGGCGGCCCATTCTTTTTGCAAGTTTAAAATCGATGACAGTGCTTTCTTGAATCATGTTTAAAGCACATGAAGGAAATGTATTGCTGACACTTGTTAGGAACTGATGTGTGTAACGTTAATTAACGTTTCTAATGCCCTGGTGTTTGTACACAAAATATAGCTCCCTATTGTAAATAGCATGGGAAGTATGATGCCATATATCATGGCTAATTTATGGTCAAACTGTTATGCAGCAGATTCCCTGCATTGTTACTTAGTTATTTGGGCTTTAGGGCACATACCATGTTGATCAGATAGCTCCCTGCATTGGTGTTAACTGATACATCAGTATGTTTGCAAATTCACTTATGAGTGAATCCATACCATTCTCACTGGGGTATAAAAGCTACATTATAACATTGTTTATACCGGGCGGCTGTGTCGGTGCATTGACGGCACGTTAAACTTTCGGTCAAAATTCTGCCGTTTAACTTGAATTAATGGATCGGGTGGTGGGGCCAGGGTTCACGCAACAAGCTCTGCTTAGCAATCGGACCCTGGTTCATAAAGCCACCCCAACAAGAACTCGGATGAAACTTATTAAAAAAAAAAATGCATATAACAGAAACCCATCTCGATTGTCCTGCTTACTCAGGACACCATAGAAGTCAATGAAGCCAATTAAAACCATAGAAGTCAATGAAAATGTTACTTCATCCCCTGTATTGTTAATGGAAACAAGTCTCTTGAACCATATGTTATGTCCTTCACAGTGTTGCTCCATCCACCTCCAACTCCAACCCTGACCAAACTTCAGGAGCTCATCCACCTCCAAAGCAGTGTGTTGAAGAAGGTATGTATTGCAGCATAACTACTGTGACCGGAATTCCATGGTATCCATGTTGCCTTACAATCCATCCTTGCTGATCCATGTAGCAGATGTTTGACTTTCCTCAAACTGTCTGGATAACTGGGGAGTTGAAATCACATGTGTGATGAAACAGATGAACTATTCCTGGATTCTTATGTTGCATCATTGCATGGCACAGTGACATACCGAATGGGGAGGGGGAATTGTGGGAAGTTACCTCACCCCCCGTAGATTGTAGAGCCCCCAAGAGTCCGCCGAGCTTAGGAAAAAATGCGCTATGCTCCCTAAGAATTTCACTCGGTCCACCAAAAATCGCACCGGGGCTCAGAAAAATCACATTCGGGGCCCCAAAACGTAGCGCAGGGGCCCCGATAATGACGCTGGGGCCTCAAAAGTTTGCACCTGGGCCCCTGAAAATCACGTTGGGGCCGCAAACAAGTCGTGCCGGGATTCAAGAAAATCACGACGGGGGCCACAAACGGTCGGGCCGGGGCCTCCTGAAAATCACGCCGAGACTGGGGTATTAAGAATTATCACCCGGGCCCCTGAAAATCACGCCAGAGGCCTGATAGGTCCCACCGGGGCTCTAAAAGTCTCGTTGAGATCACCCAACAAATGAAGCCTGGTGAATGAAAAACAGTCCAGACAGGGAAAATCAATCTGGGATCTCAACAATAGCTCCAAAAGCCCACACAACTTGTTGGGCCCCCACAAACGTGTCGTAGCCACCGCAAGGGATCCCAACAAGTGACGACGGGGCCCCAAAATCGCACTTAGACAAAAACAAATTCACGCCGCTTCTCTTGAAAATCTCACTGGGGACAAAACGTTGTGCCGGAGCCCCACAAGTTGCAGCTGGCTTCCCAAGTACCAATATATACCCGGAATGTCACCTTGCGGACGGAAAAATTGCGTCAAGGATCCACAAAATAAGAAGTTGTCGGACGCCGGAAAAGAAACCTGTTTGGGCACCGGAAAAAACGCACCGAGAGCCAGAAAAATCGTACCGGGTTCCAAAAATAGCCTGCAGGGGGCTTATAAAAATAGACTTTACCACAAAAACCACAAGGAGACTCCATCGAATCGACCAGAGCACCGGAAAATTAAGAATGGGTCCCGAAAGAAAATTATCCGAAGGGCCTTTCTACTCTCGATCGTGCAATCTGCGGAAAAAACACGTTGAGCAGCCGCAGTGGCGTACTAAATGGAAAAATTCCCCTCCCTAACGTTAGGCACCAAGGAAATACTTTCACCCATCGTCATTACCGTTCAGGTCTGCTGTGCTCTGATGCTTCATCAATGCCGGTGTGTTTTAGCCTGCATCTGATCGCTGAAGTATTTTTATTTAAGCCGGTGTGTGTTTGTTGGTGTGTGGAGTGAGGAGGAGGGTAACAGTGACGGTGACGGTAACGATAGATCCGAGCCTACTATATGGCACTGCAGTCGCATGCTATTACTCAGAGTTGTTATGTTGGTGAGTTCGAGTCTCACCTGTTGCTACTCTTCGCCCGGGACCAATCGGCGTGAGAGATTGGCGACGCCATATGACACAACGGTCGACGTGTCGTAGAACCAATAACCACCAAGAGTTGTTATGTTGAAATGTACTGAGCACTGCTCTTTTAATTATGTGACTTCACCAGTTATTGGGCGATTTTCCCCGTCGGTGAGGATGCTGAATAAACATAAACATACACATCGTCGAATAAGAAATCAGAATTTCTGAGATCTGAAAATATAGTCGGCTAAATCCGATGAGTTTTTTTTTTTTTTGGGGGGGGTCTAGTGCGTTGGCACTTCGCCCCCCCCCCAATGTTTTTCAAAAATCGACACCCCTGCTAGCCTTTGACCTAGAAGGTTGACCTTGAGATGTACCGGTTTGAAATGCTACACAATGATTCACCACAGGCTATTGCTTGATATCAGATTTGGGTAGGTTTGGGTGAAAACGAAAATAAAATGGGAGGCAACGAAAAAAAACTGTTTGCGTTTGACATTGACCGTTAAAGTGGTAATGTGAGACCTATGTAGTTGCTTACAGCGTGTTCAGTGCAAGCAAAAGCATTTGTGGTAATTGATTCGAACGATTATAAACCCGTCGCTGAATGCCGATGTCAATACAAATCCGCCTCTGGCGAACACGAAGCTGAATACGAATACGTTAACTTGACGCACTTGCTTAAGTGTGCCCATGACTCCCCTCCATGGTCTTGGAGATACCCAAGGACACCCAAAGTCACGTTTGTTCAAGATATATCAATAATGCGCAGGGGAATGCACCCTAAGAATATAAAGCCTTACGATAATGCAAATTTGTTGCCTCGCAAGGCACAATTTTCCACCCAAGCGAAAACGAGACTATGGTCAAGGTTCATGTTATTCAAGAATGGTCTGGAAGCAGAAATTTCTAACGTTTGCTGAATTACCATTCGAAGATTTTGTGACGACAGATAGCCTGTGAAGCCCGTTGATTTGCTAGATCGGCTTCGAGTATTTTTGGTGATTCTCTTGCATATATATTTTCACTTTATAAATGATAATGCAGAATTTTGCGACGATCATACTCAGGTAGTTGAGGTTTGGGGGGGGGACACGGAAAAAATTGAGGGGGACAAATCGCCACTTTTCAGAAATTGGTGGGGGACATGTCCCCCCCCCCCCAGTGGTTACACCCATGCACTCACGTGCATGTTGGAGGAACATGCTGCCCTTCACCGTAAGCCATTATCTAGCGGCGTGTGGTTGACTCACGTGCATGCTGGAGGAACATGCTGCCCTTCACCGCTATAAGCCATTATCTAGCGGCGTGTGGTTGACTCACGTGCATGTTGGAGGAACATGCTGCCCTTCACCGTCATAAGCCGTTGTCTGGCGGTGTGTGGTTGACTCACGTGCATGTTGGAGGCACATGCTCTTCGTCATAAGCCTTTCTGCCCTTCACCGTCATAAGCCGTTGTCTAGCGGCGTGTGGTTGACTCACGTGCATGTTGGTAAGTTGGCATCACGGCTGCCCTTCACCGTCATAAGTCGTTGTCTAGCGGCGTGTGGTTGACTCACGTGCATGTTGGAGGAACATGCTGCCCTTCACCGTCATAAGCCGTTGTCTGGCGGTGTGTGGTTGACTCACGTGCATGTTGGAGGAACATGCTGCCCTTCACCGTCATAAGCCGTTGTCTGGCGGTGTGTGGTTGACTCACGTGCATGTTGGAGGAACATGCTGCCCTTCACCGTCATAAGCCGTTGTCTGGCGGTGTGTGGTTGACTCACGTGCATGTTGGAGGCACATGCTGCCCTTCACCGTCATAAGCCGTTGTCTAGCGGCGTGTGGTTGACTCACGTGCATGCTGGAGGAACATGCTGCCCTTCACCGTCATAAGCCATTATCTAGCGTGCGTGTGGTTGACTCACGTGCATGTTGCAGCCGCCGCTGTCGCCGTCGGTGAACGTCATCTCGATGTCGTCCACGTACTCGTGTACCGGCGTCGTGTGGGTAGCCTTGATCACATTGTCCTCGGTGGACTTGTACTGTGGGGCACAGAAACGGGTAGCGTTGGGCACCCGTAGTATCTCGGAGACGACTTTGGGGTTATTCGTATCGAGTTATGAAGGATTGAAAGGGTTATCTAGCGTCGTTACCGTTGAGAGGGAAAGAAGCCAAGTCATCACATCAGTCTCAACTGGTGTCGAGTTGTGCAATGGACTCGGAATCACACGCTCCTTCCGCACCGCTTGAGGGTCCTGAAACCCTTAGGGTAGGACTGCATACTGTGCGTACTGTCAGTGTATACTGACCCGTATGCTTGAACGTGCACTGGTATTTTGCGCTGATTAATGTGAACTGATGAGTATGCATTGATCCCAAGGTGTGACGTTGAGATACATGGGTAGCTGGATGACACCAGCAGCGAGGATTGTATTCGCCATGGGAAGTGGCATTCACCAGTGGATGGGGCAGCAGGGGTGCTTATAAACAAATTAGTGTTGGAACAAATATATTGGCCTGGAGAACGTCACTGCAACTAGTTATAAAGGATAAACAGCGCCTTGTACAGTTCTTGTTGGCACGCAATTTGGTCCTAGTTAAAGACACCCATTGCACTACTAATGGGTGTCAGTTTGTGAAATTGGTAGGGGGCAAATGACGTTTTTGATGGTCAAAGCTGCTCCAAACACCATTTGTGTTTAGTGTATGCCATAGGCACGATGGTTAAGCTTGAGCGTGATTTGGGGAATCACTGATTGATGGGGCCAATGCTCCCCTTAACATATAAAAAGTGACATCCTAATACCACTATGAATTAAGGTGCAGCACCACGTACACGGAGTTGCCCTCAAAGTACTTTTGAATTATGTGATAGATCTTGTTTTATGATGGGTGGCCTACTCTCCCTGTCAGCTACTCGGTCTGATTAACGCCATTTCTTGGGCCTACTTTCCCTGATGGGTGGCCTACTCTCCCTGATGGGTGGCCTACTCTCCCTGATGGGTGGCCTGCTCTCCCTGATGGGTGGCCTACTCTCCCTGATGGGTGGCCTACTCTCCCTGATGGGTGGCCTGCTCTCCCTGATGGGTGGCCTACTCTCCCTGATGGGTGGCCTACTCTCCCTGATGGGTGGCCTGCTCTCCCTGATGGGTGGCCTACTCTCCCTGATGGGTGGCCTACTCTCCCTGATGGGTGGCCTACTCTCCCTGATGGGTGGCCTGCTCTCCCTGATGGGTGGCCTACTCTCCCTGATGGGTGGCCTACTCTCCCTGATGGGTGACCTACTCTCCCTGATGGGTGGCCTACTCTCCCTGATGTGTGGCCTACTCTCCCTACCAGCTACTCGGTGCCTACTCTCCCTGTCAGCTACTCGGTCTGATTAACGCCATCTCTAGGGCCTACTCTCCCTGATGGGTGACCTACTCTCCCTGATGGGTGGCCTACTCTCCCTGATGGGTGGCCTACTCTCCCTGTCAGCTACTCGGTCTGATTAACGCCATCTCTAGGCGATATTTACTCGTTATTTTTTTAGCAATTACAAGTCATGTTTAAACAATCATTCACAGTGCTTGAACAATATCAACGGTATGCAAAACGACGCTCATAGAAGATGCATATTGCTACCAAATGATCTTCATTTGGCACTTACCTCTCCAGTCCCTTTGGATGCCAAATAGTCTTTCCTTATTACACTATAGGTTTGGTGTCGGACAGGCCTGTCCACCATTAGAGGTACAGATTCATCACCAGAGGACCTGCTCATCAGCAGAGAACTTGTTCAGCCTATAGGACTTTTTCATTACCAGAGAACTGTGTTCACCTTCAGGAGTCTGTTTACCATCAGAGGATCTCGCTCACCAACAAGGGGCTTTGCTCACCATCAGCCGACTTTCCTTACCTCAAGAGGACCGTGATGACCACCTGTAATATTCCACGCTATTCTAGTAGTAGTCTAGTAGCTAGTCCACGCTCACCTCGTACAGGCACTTCTCACCACCACTGGCGCAGCCGTCCGGCCCGCTCCAGGCCGTCAGCTGGTTCACGATGGCCTTCATGGACTCGGCACAGCTGATGCCGAACGTCCTGCGCCATCAGAATGTACGTCACATGGTGGTGACGGGGATCACGTGCACGTGCACGCAAACATCCGATCATGATCGGATTTGTGTCCGGTGAATGCTTCAAACGTCGCTTATTTCGGAAATTGGCCGCGAATAAGTAGTGGTCGGTCATATTTAGGTCCTTTGTGCTCCATGTAAACAAAAATTCAGATTAATCGATAATTTTAGAACCACGAATTAAAAGTTCCCTTTTCTTTCGATCTTCTGGAAGCTAATACACGATGCACAAATAAGGCTTGCGTGAACTATTTTATAATAGTGCATGGTTTTGCGACATGCAATCCAGTCGTATTATTACGTAAGAGGCTAATCACCGCCGAAGAATGTTTAGCTTACCTATTTCACCGTGGTTTGCCCAGCCAAAGGCGGGCACAGAGCATAGTGTGCTCATGTTAACTACCAAAAGAGGTGATATTTGTCATTCTATTTCGCACGTGCCCTCCTTCAGGGGTCCTGCGCAAGCATCATTTCCTGGAAATTGTACCACCTCTGGTAGTTATGTATCCTTCTTATAGTCTTAGATTGCAAAATGACCTGCGCCCATTTCGATTATACCGTCACGATTGAGAAGTTGGAAATACGCAGATATTTTTCCAACCAAATACGTGAGGCGTGCAAAAGTCGCTGTACTGTTGCGCACGGCTGCGAATTGATCAGGAACTTTTGTAATCTTGTTTTTGATGAGGCAAATAGCCGAACATAAATGGGAAGGCGGTTCGTGACGAACGTGTTATTTATTGGATTTGGCGTTCTAATTTGATGAGGGAAACGTTTCGACGAAAACCTCTGCTGACTGGTTCCTCATCAAAATATGCATGATTAAGTCCTGTCCTTGAGAACAAAAGTCATTTGTATCGTCAGTAAAAAATAGCACGCACTAGACGTCACGGCGTTTAGTGTTAGTTTGGATGGTGATTAGTTAGAACCCCAATCGCCTCATTTGTCTCCACGCTCTTCTATGACACTCGCCAGGATATGGTGCAACTTGCTGTCTCATTTGTCTCCGTAGCTGTAACCAGGAACGGATGCAGGGTGGAGGGTCTCCCACACGACTCTCCGCTCGACGACTTTTCAGCCCTGCAAAAAAATGGGGCCCATCCAAGCGAGTGCCCCTCCCCCATGAGTATTCCTGGAACCGTCCATGATTTGATTCCGTCCAACATTCCGTTGGGCCCCTCCAATGATCACAGATCGTAAGTTTGGGCCATATTGGCGAGCCCCACCAGCGGGTGTTGCGCTCTTCAGACTGTGCACTGCTGGGCGCTCACATGGGCAAGCTCCACTAGCGAGTGTTGCGCTCTTCAGACTCTGTGCTGCTAAGTACTGCCAACAATTTCTCCGAAGCTGCTTGCCGACTCACCAGTCAGCCATGCAGGAGGCATGAGCGGGGCCAGCGACCCGTAGCGAAGTCGCAGACGTCACCGACACCGCCAACACCAATGTCAACAACATGACGAGCCTGCGACGAAGGCGATGATTTTGTGATAGCTCAGGAACACGCTTCTCCTTTTAACAGCGGTTATCTATGACTGCCGACGGTGTGGTAATTTCTCAGCGCCGATGGTGTGAACCTCACAGCACCTGTTGGTCGCAGCCAGATATGTCCTATCAGAGTGCGCTTGTCAACCAACTGCGCTTCAGAGCCAGTTGGTAGCGCAACTGGTAGCGCAGTTGGTTAGAGCGCTGGCCTGCTCTGGTCTCCCCTGTTCTGGCAACACAGGGTTCGAGTCGCTTCGCGCGCTCGCATTCGCACCGCGCCCTCCCAGACCCTCCCGTCTGGGAGGGTCAGTTGGCAGCTGGCCCAATAAGGCCGGGGTCGAGCTACCGGGCGGCGGTGTCGGTGCATTGACGGCACGTTAAACTTTCGGTCAAAATTCTGCCGTTGAACTGGAATTCATGGATCGGGTGGTGGGGCCAGGGTTCACGCAACAAGATCTGCTTAGCAATAAGACCCTGGTTCATAAAGCCACCCCAGCAAGAACTCGGATTAAATTTATTTAACAAAAAAAAAGAAAAAAGTTTGGATGACATAGTCGCGGAGGTGTTGTTTATATTGAAAATGTCGCAGAAACATGGCGCCATGTCTACACAACGTTCCCGCAATGGAGTCCAGCAGGGACGCAGCGAAATGGTCAATAAATACAACGACATGCCTGTAGAAAATATTCTAGCTGGCGCAAATGACCAATACCAGAACGATTGATCTTGTTGATTTACTCACGTGACACAGTTGTTTTTGTTTTTGCTGTCTGGTAGTACCTAATGCAGTGGCTGAAACCCTGACAATAATTGGCTCGGTGCACCACCATTGAGTGATTATATATGGTGCATATGCAAGGTTCTGTTGGCGGTTATCTGTTTTCTACTATCAGTGTCGATATCATGCAACGTGCATTGAGCCCTACAGTACCACATCATGTTCTACCCGTTGCAGTGCCGACGGTAGAGTCCCCCCCCCCCCCAGAATAACATTTGTTCTCAGCAGTGGAGCAGCCAGGATTTTCATAAGGGGGACCGACCCAACAAAATGGGATGAAATAGAGCTTGCGGTGCGCGTAGAGCGCCGAAAATATTCAGTTTTGCGTGGCGAAAATCTCCAATTGTCTCGTTTGCATTTTTGGTGCATTTTGGTGCATCTAGTGCATTTTTGGGTGTTGAGGCGGGAAAACTGGGCGCCCCCCCCCCCCTAGTTGCGCCTCTGGTTCTAAGCTAGATAGACGAACTTGATCAACGGCATTATGTAACTCCATCCTTATGCTTTCAGAGTTGCAATACTTATGTAAGCGCTGCTTGAGCACACTATTTATTTGGATTATATTCAGATCTTTAGGCTGCGCTACTTGAGTAGTCTACCTGTAACATTTTTGCCTGCTTCTTTTACTTGACCTTCCAGATCAGATTAACAGGTCAATGTCCAATTGTAGTCCGTCACTCGGTATTCGCCGTAGTCTTCGTATTCTAGTCGTGAAACACATATGATTTTGCACTTCAATGTTGGTGATGTGCAACTGAAGATTTGCTGAACACATTGACACGTGCAAAGGACAAGGTCACCGATGAGGTCAAGCCTAAGTAGGTACCTAAAAATATGTGATGACACATGTCAAATTCAAGTTCACCGATGAGATTCGTCAGGGTCTCTCAACTCTGAAGAGATCTGGTCTCACCTTTCAACTAGAGTATAACACGGACCGAAATGTTCAATTCCTCTCCGATTCGTATCCGCGTCTGTACCAGGTAGAGATTTCCATCCGTTATTCCATCCATTTTCAAAACAGTGGCATAGCTAGATGTAACCTGACTTGATGTAGCAATAAATAGGGACTCGGCCATCAGGAATATGCAGTATTCTAATCAAGAGGATAAGGCAGCAACGAAATTGACAAGTTGTTCAGCTTATGGATAGCAATTTTCCTGAGCAGCACCATACTTTACAAAGCGTAAAGCTTCCACTCTGATCACATGTGCAGTCCTCTAACCTGTGTCAGTTTATTGGTAATGGGAAAAGCAAACAAGACAGAAAATCACTAACGAATAATGAATTCGGACAATTTCTATCAGCTTCAAGCACGAAATAGCAAAACGTGCATACCAGGAGTGTCACTGGGTATGCGCAAAGGAGGCGACTGCCCCTCCCTCCACACATCATTAACTTGGCCCCCTATTTATTGATTTGACACCACAATCAGATCGAGCTTAACCATTGAGCCTATGGACGCTCTCTTCCAGAACGTTCAAGTGCAATCCATCCCTCCGGAGTTCTGTTCAGCCGATGGCGCCTCTCTTCAAGGAAAGATGTCATCAAAAACATCACTCATCACTTCATGTCATTACAAACACCCCCCCCCCCCCCCACCCAATCAATGTGACAAAGTGAAACCCATGGTACATACAGCTCCAACGCAAGAAAATAGTGCTGCCCGTGAATAATACGCATTTCATGCACACTTTTGTACAGCGCCTTCTATTTCTTTGTCATGTAGCTTCTAATTGTTAAATTTGTTCTTTCGCTTGGATGTATATCACGGAAGCCAAGGTTTGCCAAGATTTGCCAAGTGTTCCTAAATAATAACTAGATGTATGTCGTCCATTCCTGGCCACTTTGTCTCATCGGCAAGTCAGCAATTTTAGTTTTCACTTGATCCATGTGCCAGAGCTGGGATGCACCATTCATTCACATTCACATACCGGCATTTATTGATTATTCCACCTTCATTCTTTGACATAATGAACAAATATTGCACTTAGATCAGGAAGATCTAACCCGATGTATTGTAGAACATCAGTGTCATTGCCCTAAGGCCAGCTTCTTTTGTGTAAAAACACCCTAACTTTCATGACTGTATTTATTTCGACGAGCAGGCAGGCTGGAATACACCATGAAAATACATATGGGTACTTAAACTACCATGGTAGGAATGCAGTTGTAGACGGAATGTTTTAGGGCTGAATGCGATTATGAATAGCATCTGCACAGGCTATGTGCAACAATGTGATTCCAGTAAACTGAATGACATAAGGGTTGGGATGATAGCTAGAAACTAGGAAAACAAAGGAATGAATTCAGCTTCAGCCTAGAAATGCTTACATATTCATGCGTTTGACATGGTACGTGTTGGCAAGCACGACTATACAAAGCAACCGTTTTTATTGATTAAAGGTTTCACATATTTTCTATAAAATTTTGGTTAACAGACCATCAGCATCAGCTGACGCGAACATTCTATTCCAGTGACATATATATATATATATTTATATATATATATATATATATATATATATATATATATATATATATATATATATTGGTATTTGGAAAATAGAACAGAACTATTTTATACAAATTTAACTTTCACGGCAAAGTTCGATAGTGCCAATCTTTATTCAATTTGTATCCATCAATGTTGTCAAAAGTTAATCCAATCTGCTCTGTTGTTCGTACCGAACGATATCCGAAGGGATATCCAATCGGTGTCATGCTCTACTCTCAACCCTGCCCGTCCACTCACAGCTGGTCCCCCCCCCTCGAGGACATCAGCGAGGATGAGTGGGTAAGTGCGTGTGGAGACTGGATGTATTTATTAGTTAGAGTGTGCTACTGCGAGATCGATCGCAGGTTGCTGCTGTCACAGACTCAACCAACACGGACGTGATCTTCGCGACGCAGTAGCCGGTGCAGTCATGCTCTCGGAGGTCCTGCGCTCCCCAACACTCGGAGTTCTTGCGCTCCCCGACACTAGGAGCTCCTGCGCTCCCCGACACCCGGAGTTTCTGCGCTCCCGACACTCGGAGCTCCTGTGCTCCCCGACACCCGGAGCTCCTGCGCTCCTCGTCACTCCAAGCTCCTGCGCTCCCCGACACTAGGAGCTCCTGCGCTCCCCGACACCCGGAGCTCCTGCGCTCCTCGTCACTCCAAGCTCCTGCGCTCCCCGACACTCGGAGCTCCTGCGCTCCCCGACACCCGGAGCTCCTGTGCTCCCCGACAATCGGAGCTGCTGCGCTCCCGACAATCGGAGCTCCTGCGCTGCCCGATGTTTCTCGTAGCTGCACGCGCGCTCGTTCCGGCCTGCACTCCGACGGAGACCAAGTGGTGCCCGGCCGCAGTCTCGCTGTCATCATTCGCCGGCTGATAGTTTCATTCGCCATGTCACCACTCGGAGCCCAGGCCAGCCCAGCACCCGGAGCCGGCCTCGGAATTTGCCCTCAGGTGATTTACGACCCAGCACCGGAGCGATCCCACGGCCACCGCCAACGCCGCCATGGACAGGGATCTCTGGAGGAGGGTACGTGCGGCGCGTGCCGCAGCTGGCCGGGTGTGGCGGCGAGCGCGGCGACCAATTGACCTCTGTCTCGCGAAGCTGAACGTGCAGCCTATCAAGTCGTTATGCACGCGTCTGGAGCTGAACAACGACTTGCCCACGCACGGATATGATGTCTTAGTTATCAGCCAGACGTGACTGAAGCCGGGCATAACCAGCCGTTTTCTCGCAGTGCTGGGTACTTTTCGCGCAGTACTTTTCACGCTTACAGAAACGGATACGGCGGCATTGCTGTTGTTGCCCATGATGATATCAATATCAAGGCAGCGCCGGCCCCCGGAAAGTTCAATCTTCGGTCGACACTCGAGTCGCTCTGGGTGACAGTGCAGAGCGATGCTAGGAGCAGCGCTCTAATCTACGCTGCACACCGCCCGCCGCACACCAGCATCCAGCAGACAACGACGATATCGACATGTCCATGATATTAGCAACGCATTCGCATTCGCATTCAGCATCCTATTCGCATACTCTCCAAATTCGTTCATTTTTTTCAGGATATGATCTTTGTCGCTTGCAAAAGTAAGGCAAACAACGATTCTTCAGTAGGACGAGCGGTTCGATCTCCAGAGGTCCAGAGAGGTCACTCGGGTCAAAAACGGTGTACCGCATAAAATTCGAAGTATTTCACTTCGCCGAATGATTCCAACGCCTAGAAGTCCGCTGTCCATCAAAGATGCAGCACATCGAATTACGCGTACTTCAATGTCACAGTTTGACCTAAGGTCACCGAAGTTGGTTTTACTCATGGACTATATCTATTTACCGGGTACCGGATAAAATCATGGTGACACATTGGATATACCTGATTTTTGCAGGTCATAGTCCACATAGCACGTACATAGAGCACATCGATCAAAATGACCCATTATGGCCACTGATTCATCACCGTTCGCCAAAAAAACAGAAAATGCAACTATACCAAATTCTTGTGTACCCGATAATTTCCGCAAAATTTTACTTGGCACGACGAAAAAAACACCCAGACATTGGTTATGGCCAATGGATGCAGCACATTGAAGCGTCTGGCCTACAATCTCATAGTTTGACCTATATTCGCAAAATGCTGTTTTGACCATGCATTATTGCCATCTACGGGGTACCTAATAATACCTTCCTAAATACATTCATCGGATGGACATTAGCGCCAAAAAATATCCCATCGGACAAGAAAGCAGCACATCCAAGCATGTCACCTTCAAGTTCACCATTTGACCTCAGGTCAACGAAGACTTTAACGTTAGACCCTATGGGAAAATCACGGTGTACCGAATAAAATTATCCTAAATACATTTATCGGATGGATATTAGCGTCGAATAATCGCCCACCGAGCAAGGACGCAGCACATCCGAGCATGTGACCGTCAGCGCCAGCGTTTGACCTCAGGTCAGGTTTTATGAAATTCAGAAAAAGAAAATAGTCCACTTGGGTACCGTATGTGGGCCAAACCAAGCATTGAATGTAGACTATCTCAACACTGATGCATGCACTAGCAACACAAGAAGCAGCACACTGCGTGATCTGACCTCTATCGATGACGCATTTCATCAGGTAGTACTAGCATCCCATTCAACAACGCATTCAGAAACGAATTCACCAATGTCCTCCGATTCGTATGCAAATTTGACACAACCTTCGCAGACATTTATTGGATGGATATTAGCGTCAGTGTTGAGATAGTCTACATTCAATGCTTCGTTTGGTCCACATACGGTACCCAAGTGGACTACTTTCTTTTTCTGAATTTCATAAAACCTGACCTGAGGTCAAACGCTGGCGCTGACGGTCACATGCTCGGATGTGCTGCGTCCTTGCTCGGTGGGCGATTATTCGACGCTAATATCCATCCGATAAATGTATTCAGGAAAATTGTATTCGGTACACCGTGATATTCCCATAGGGTGTAATGTTAAAGTATTCGTTGACCTGAGGTCAAATGGTGACCTCCAGTGACCAGTTAACTTGGTGTGCTGCATGTCACCGTGATAGCGGTGGCACAAGCGTTTGAATCATTCCAATAAGTGAATTATCCGGCAAGTTATGCGGTACCCCAGATTTGACCTGGCTGACCTTTTCGCCTCTGAAGGCGAAATGGTTTGTCGTAGCAGAAAATGGTTTCGGGATGCATGTACGGGTATGTCTGCGAAGGTTGTGTCAAATTTCCAGACGAATCGGAGGACATTAGTGAATTCGTTTCTGAATGCGTTGTTGAATGGGATGCTATTGCTACCTGATGAAATGAGTCATCGATAGAGGTCAGATCACGCAGTGTGCTGCTTCTTGTGTTGCTAGTGCATGGATCAGTGTTGAGATAGTCTACATTCAATGCTTCGTTTGGCCCACATACGGTACCCAAGTGGACTACTTTCTTTTTCTGAATTTCATAAAACCTGACCTGAGGTCAAACGCTGGCGCTGACGGTCACATGCTCGGATGTGCTGCGTCCTTGCTCGGTGGGCGATTATTCGACGCTAATATCCATCAGATAAATGTATTCAGGAAAATTGTATTCGGTACACCGTGATTTTCCCATAGGGTGTAATGTTAAAGTCTTCGTTGACCTGAGGTCAAATGGTGAACTTGAAGGTGACATGCTTGGATGTGCTGCTTTCTTGTCCGATGGGAGGTTTTTTGGCGCTAATGTCCATCCGATGAATGTATTTAGGAAGGTATTATCAGGTACCCCGTAGATGGCAATAATGCATGGTCAAAACAGTATTTTGCGAATATTGGTCAAACTATGAGATTGTAGGCCAGACGCTTCAATGTGCTGCATTCATTTTGCGGAAATTATCGGGTACACAAGAATTTGGTATAGTTGCATTTTGTGGGCTTTTTTGGCGAACGGTGATGAATCAGTGGCCATAATGGGTCATTTTGATCGATGTGCTCTATGTACGTGCTATGTAGACTATGACCTGCAAAAATCAGGTATAACCAATGTGTCACCATGATTTAATTCCGTACCCCGTAAATAGATATCGTGCATGGGTAAAACCAACTTCGGTGACCTGAGGTCAAACTGTGACATTGAAGTTCACGTAATTCGATGCGCTGCATCGTTGATGGACAGCGGACATCTAGGCGTTGGAATCATTCGGCTAAGTGAAATACTTCGAATTTTATGCGGTACACCGTTTTTGACCCGAGTGACCTCTCTGGACCTCTGGAGATCGAACCGCTCGTCCTACTGAAGAATCGTTGTTTGCCTTACTTTTGCAAGCGACAAAGATAATATCCTGAAAACATGAACGAATTCGGAGAGTATGCGAATAGGATGCTGAATACGAATGCGAATGCATTGCTAATATCATGGACATGATATCGACGAGCTTGACCACCTGCAGCACATGCTGACCGGACACGGCGGCATTGTTCTGGCAGTCGGAGACCTCAACTTCAACCAATGGGGCGACGCAGCCGAGCCAGCGTTCAGACGTTCTCGTGCTCTACTGTCCGTATCATGTCGCAAACGACCACTTCGAAACTACATTCCGATTGTCTGACTCGGTCATCGGCGTTGTATTCACAAACAGCGGAGCCATCAGCGATCACAGGGTGGCACTCTACACTGCGACTACACTGCGGCTACGGTCCACACAACTGGGTCCGAGTAGCGCTCCACCCGCGGCAGCACCGGCCGCCATCGGTGCCAGGTTCACACCGCCACCGGCCGCCATCGGTGCCAGGTTCACACCGCCACCTGCCGCCATGTGCCAGGCTCACACCGCCACCGGCCGCCATCGGTGCCAGGCTCACACCGCCACCGGCCGCCATCGGTGCCAGGTTCACACCGCCACCGGCCGCCATCGGTGCCAGGTTCACACCGCCACCGGCCGCCATCGGTGCCAGGTTCACACCGCCACCGGCCGCCATCGGTGCCAGGTTCACACCGCCACCTGCCGCCATCGGTGCCAGGCTCACACCGCCACCGGCCGCCATCGGTGCCAGGCTCACACCGCCACCGGCCGCCATCGGTGCCAGGTTCACACCGCCACCGGCCGCCATCGGTGCCAGTTCCACCGCCACCGGCCGCCATCGGTGCCAGGTTCACACCGCCACCTGCCGCCATCGGTGCCAGGCTCACACCGCCACCGGCCGCCATCGGTGCCAGGTTCACACCGCCACCGGCCGCCATCGGTGCCAGGCTCACACCGCCACCTGCCGCCATCGGTGCCAGGCTCACACCGCCACCGGCCGCCATCGGTGCCAGGTTCACACCGCCACCTGCCGCCATCGGTGCCAGGCTCACACCGCCACCTGCCGCCATCGGTGCCAGGCTCACACCGCCACCGGCCGCCATCGGTGCCAGGTTCACACCGCCACCGGCGCCGAGAAACGTCGGTGGTGGACCGACCGGCATCTTTACCTTGCATGGTAAAAGGTTTGGTTGGGCCGCCGGACATTTA
Organism: Ashinkailepas kermadecensis; assembly: GCA_034440615.1. NCBI lineage: Eukaryota > Metazoa > Arthropoda > Thecostraca > Neolepadidae > Ashinkailepas > Ashinkailepas kermadecensis. Next base: position 43,125 of record JAOTOM010004441.1, read on the forward strand.
TCCGGCCGCGGTGTGCACCGGGTATCACGCGTCAACGGTCAGGTTACCGCTGGGGTCTGGCCCGGTACCCAAACCGCCGGTCCGTCCTGGGGTCTGGCCCGGTACCCAAACCGCCGGTCCGTCCTGGGGTCTGGCCCGGTACCCAAACCGCCAGTCCGTCCAAGTTGAGCCGCGCTGTAGGTACATCTCAGTATTCCGTTGCGAGCCCGTCGGCCGGCGGCCGGACAACTGGGTAAGTTTCTGCGCATGTGCACGCTATGACGCAATCTTCTTCATTCTGAACTGCTGCGCACCAGTGTGGTTTCACATCAAATCGCGTCCTGATCGCATATAAGGGTCGAAAAACAAACTTTTTCTTCAGCAGGCGCTTGCTGCAGGGCTTGTCAGGCGAAGATCGGGCTTTGGTTAAGCCTGCAATCCCGATAAATGATTACCTACTGCCTACTGGGCTCGCCCGGAGGCCATTTTGCTCTCAATGACAGCCTCTGGCAATGCAGCCTATCGTGGCAGACCAGTCAGACTGATGCAGGATTGTTGCTCGAACGAGTCTGGCCATCTAAGATGCCATCGGATCAATTGTATGCCGCTACCTACGTGAACCTCACCGGCTGAGTGCCAGTACCATTGACCTATTGGCCAATGCGGGTGAATCAGCCGCCAGTGATATGAAAATATCCCTGACGGGGCGTCGAGCACTTCGCCCACACCCCGATGACAATCTCGAACAGCCCAGTTCACCCGCAGTTCACAAGCCGTGGAGCGGGCAGTGCGCGTGATGATATAGGCCTCGGCCGCCGGTGTTGGCCAAGAAGCTCGACACGCACTCACCTGCACCCGCCTGGCACACCGAAAAGCGGACTTCATCTACCACCAGAAAGGGTTACAACTAGAGGCGTAACCTCTGATTTGCACGTGCCAAATCCGTGCTATTTTCGCCGTTTATAGGAACCGGAATTGAATTCTGAGCGTAGATATCGACGTTAATATACTACCTATTTCCTCACATCGTGTTTGGCTGCTCACAATGATGCCACGCCAGAGTGAAGAAACCGGCGGTTTGAACGAGATTTGTGCTTGTGATAGGCAACGTATGGCTCCAAGGAATATTATTGCCTAGGTGATGTACAATATAGAAACATTCAATAGTACGCCTGTTAATAAATCCATTTGTCCCGATAACACGATTCTTCAGAAAGGAAAGCACGGCAGTGTTCGAACATGACCCCAATCCACGAGGAACACGCAGAAATTTCGCCTGAGATGACGCAACGCAATTCCAGGCAGCGGATAATTTGGGGAAATGCAACTTGGCCAGAAATCCCACACTTACACAGGGAATCAGCACGTGGGTGTCAAGGATTTCACCAACATGCACTCAATAAATTCAGTCATAATATGAAAGAAGTACGTGTATTTGTATAGCTCGAGTGCATCATCACAGGGAATAGAGTACAACATCCAAAACGTACGTGCGCTGTCCATCTGAAAAGCAATATGCACATCACACCGCACTATACCTCTGAAGAACTCTTCGCCCCAGTGTGTATCACGCAGTTGAACAACTGATATGTACCACAGCAAGCAATATTGGACAGTCGTATAAAAGCAAACTCTTGCACCACGGAGCAAGTAAACACCCACTAATCCAATGCGGCCACCGCTTCACGCGTAGCCTCATAAAGCGTTGACTGATAACAAAGCCAGCCATGTACAGAAGACAGCACACCTAACTACCTGACCCTACAGTTACTGCACTGATCTGACTACAGCCGGCAATACAATGACGGTGCCATCAGGTAGGCATGTTCGCGCCACGGTGTCAGGTGCGCGTGGCGTCGGCATCAGCCCAGGACGCCGGGCAGCGGCGCCTGCGCCACCGATACAGTGCTGCCAAACACACGGCGCGGCCCGCGCCCACTTGGCAAATGCTAGCATTACGAAACGACAGCCATACAAGAGCGTCCGGTGATGCCGCTGCCGCCCCTGCCCACCCTGCACATGTACACATACACACGTCCGGTGATGCCGCTGCCGCCCCTGCCCACCTTACACATATACACATACACACACACACACACACACGTCCGGTGATGCCGCTGCCGCCCCTGCCCACCCTGCACATGTATACATACACACACACACACATGCACAAGCACAAGCACACAGGCACGCACAAAGCTTCTGATATGCGTCGGCTACACGTGTCCATGTCGCGAGACGACTTGCGGACGCTACGTCCGCGTCAGACCACCACCACCACCCGGCGGCATCGGAGCGTCCACGGACGCCACGTCCCCGTCAGACCATCACCACCACCTGGCGGCACCGGACCGTCTGCGGACGCTACGTCCGCGTCAGACCACCACCACCACCCGGCGGCATCGGGGCGTCCACGGACGCCACGTCCCTGGCTCCACAGCTGGCACCACACCAGCGACGGTCGCGCCGTCTAGTAGATGTTGATTTTCTGCGTGATGGGCTTGCGACACATGTGACAGTTCTGCAGGGCATGCGCGCAAACAGCGCAGGCGCCGTGGCCGCAGAGGAACACCACGTTGCGGCGGCGCTCCATGCAGATGGAGCAGCCGTGCACCTCCTCTATCTCAGCGATCTTGGTTTCCAGGTAGCGCAGCCGGTCCGTGCTGGGTGCTCGTGCCCGCGACGACAGCACCTTGCCGTCTGGGGACACATTGCCGCCTATTAGCTGTATCGTTGCCGAGCTCCGACACCCTCCATCGTAGATAGGCACGTAGTCCAACAGGCTCGCTGGTACGCATGCACACACACATACATACATTTATATATATATAATGTATATGCATGTGTGCACATGCAAACATACATATATGAATAATATGAATATATATATATATACATATATATATAAATACCAAAATAGTTACATACAAAGCAATGCAAATGGCTGAATACATAGATAGTTAAGTGAGGTGTGTGGGTAGCTAGGCAATAACAGATAGTTGGCTAAGATGGGTGGGTAATTAGACAGAAACAGATAGTTGGCTTAAGCTGAGATGGGTGAACTGGCTGAGGCTGAGACGGGTAATTCGGCAACAACAGATAGTTAGCTGAGGCTGAGGTGGATGGGTAGTTGGGCAGAAACAGACAGATGGCTGAGGCCGAGGCTGAGGTGGGTGGACTGGCGACAGTGCTCCACCGACCAGTAGTCTTCTTGCTGTTGATGACAGTCTGACAGCGGATGCACTTCTTCATCCTGGTGCAGCAGACCTCGCATGTGACGCGATGACCGCACGGCTCGAACTCTACGCTGACCGGCAGCTCACAGCACAGCATGCACGACTCCTGCAATCACGCACACCCACACAACTTACACTCAGACACTGTCACATATCCTGCCTTTCTCTCTGAAACGACGTCGTGTTGTCTCTGTAACGACGTCGTGTTGTATCTGTAACGACGCGTCAGACGTGTCGTTACTATTATATGACGTCGCCGATCCCCGTGGTCCGCAGACCTTTGACCCGGTTCTGGGGAGATGAGTTGAATGCAACGCTGCAATTTGCTGCGCCGTGGGGATGCTCAGATAAATGTGAACCAGGTTGTAACTATACTTGCTGATTGTGCTAATCACTTCGGGATGGAGAAGTGAGGTGCGAGCTGGGGTAACACTGAATCAACGTCATGCTGCTCCAAATTGGAGTAAATTAGCTAATGTTTGACACCGCTTAGAAAGCTACTTCGTTCTTACTTAGTGTTGGCCTTTTATTACATATCAGTTCCGATGTAAATGCAAGCTTATGCAAGAAACAAATCCCAAATCGATGATCTAATTGGTGATTCCAACGAATGATCTCCAGGAATCCACGATCCGGGAGTAGGATAGTCAAACAATCGTTGGTACCTTGGTTATATCACAAGATCTCTCAATATGCCGATTTGATGTATCTGTTGCGCTTCATCATATGCGTTTCGAAGGATCTGTTCTGGATCCAAAACAAAACCACAACTTTTTCGAACGACCCTTTGGAATCCACCGAAGATATCCTCGAAAATATCGGTTCATTTTATATGTATTCCTTTTTATGTAGGATATATCAAAAGCATCAAAGTCACGTTGTCTACGCTCACTACATAACCGTCAGCTCTGGGCTGGACCATGCGATGCCTAGTTTAATTTCGATCCCATCTTGCTCCCATTCTACGAGACATCAAACTGCAATGTTCCGATTGGCTTCCCTCACCTGGTGGTTGTCCAGCTTCAGCTTGGACATGTTCTCAGTTGGAGATTCGACAGCACCTGCTTCAGAGTCGGGCGACTGCGCCGGCGACGCGGCAGCAGCGGCCGGCCTCCTCGCCACGTCAGACAGCGATGGGAGCTCCAGAGACTGGCTGATGCTGCAACACAACCACAGGAGTCGCCACAGCCGCGCCACTACAACACGACACACAACACCACAATCACAACCACGGGAGTCGTCACACCCGCGCCACTACAACACGACACACAACACCACAATCACAACCACGGGAGTCGTCACACCCGCGCCACTACAACACTACACACAACACAACAATCACAACCGTAGGTGTCGCCACAGCCACGCCACTACAACACTACACACAACACCACAATCACAACCACAGGAGTCGTCACAGCCACGCCACTATAACACGACACACAACACCACAATCACAACCACGGGAGTTGTCACACCCGCGCCACTACAACACGACACACAACACCACAATCACAACCACGGGAGTCGTCACACCCGCGCCACTACAACACTACACACAACACAACAATCACAACCGTAGGTGTCGCCACAGCCACGCCACTACAACACTACACACAACACCACAATCACAACCACAGGAGTAGACACAGCAATGCCACTACAACACTACACACAACACCACAATCACAATCATAGGAGCCGCCACACCCGCGTCACTTCAACACTACACACAACACCACAATCACAACCACGGGAGTCGTCACACCCGCGCCACTACAACACTACACACAACACAACAGCCACAACCGTAGGTGTCGCCACAGCCACGCCACTACAACACTACACACAACACCACAATCACAACCACAGGAGTAGACACAGCAATGCCACTACAACACTACACACAACACCACAATCACAACCACGGGAGTCGTCACACCCGTGCCACTACAACACTACACACAACACAACAATCACAACCGTAGGTGTCGCCACAGCCACGCCACTACAACACACACACAACACCACAATCACAACCACAGGAGTAGACACAGCAATGCCACTACAACACTACACACAACACCACAATCACAATCATAGGATCCGCCACACCCGCGTCACTTCAACACTACACACAACACCATAATCACAACCACGAGAGTCGCCACACCCGCGCCACTACAACACAGCACACAACACCACAGCCACATCCACAGGTGTCAGCACCGCCGCGCCACTATAACACTGCACACAACACCACAACCACTACCAGTTACACCACAACCACTACCAGTTACACTACACGCCAGTCACACGACGGTTCCCGTCTGACGAAATACAACCACGGGTGACGCTGCAACCGCGCCACCACAACCACAGCTGACGTCATAGTCACAATCACGCCCATTTTTCCTGGGTTGCTTGACATATGACGACACTCTGTGGAACAATTCAAAATCTGTACATTCCGGGAGCTTGCTCAGCGTCAACGATAGCATTTCAGATTACGTATACACCGTGACAATACTTTTCATCTGACAGTGCAGTACCAGCATAAGAGTTCTTGCTGTTAATGATCAAGGGCTGGTCGAAGCGTCCTTAAGCCCAAATAATAGACAAACAACGAGGTAGATTCTTCCTCCTTGACGCCATTTTCAAAGACGACAATTGAAGGAACAAGCCTCTGATGACCCGACAGCCACGCGACCGACCTCCCATGCCAATCACCTGACTTTGCATACGGGCCTTCCCATTCCGACATAACACGGTGATTACCGGCCCCGGTAGCCGTACAGCCTGAGTGTGTGGCCTCAGGAGGCGCACGTGTGCACGGCACGGCGGCGGCTCGGTCACAGCGCGCCGGAGCTGAGACTGACCTACGCTGGCGGGAGTACCACTGGAGAATGTCGGCGAACTTGCGGTCACTGCCTCGCGCCGCCAGGTCGAGCGGAGTGCGGCCCTTCTTGTTGGCCCGGTCCAGAGGCGCAGACTCCTGAGCCAGGTAGCAGGCCAGCGCCTGGGCCAGGCTCACATCAGAACCTGTTGACGAGCGGAACAGACATTAGATACAACAGGCCCGACTTAGGTCACGTACTGACGAGATAGGTCATACACTGCCGACCGGACACAGGCCATGTACTGCCCACCTGGCACAGGTCATGCACTACCTATCAGACGCAGGTCATATACTGCCGACCAGACACAGGTCCAGTGTTGGAAATATGGTTTTTTGGAACTTTGACCACCCAAAGAATTATATACTAAAAAAATATACACTACTTGCATTGTGAGATGTCATGAAGAGCTTTGCTTAAACAGCAATCCCAACTAGCTGTTATAATCCAATAGTAGTATTGGACTGCGATGAAGCAGAGGGAGCAGCATGCTCCAAGGGCCTACAACATATGGTAACCTATTGATGATAATGAGATCCACTTCTAGTTCTGGTGTTCTTCATCTTGTCTAGCCATATTGTGTCATTGCCACAACAACTTGACACCACTGAGGATAATGCACATTTGTTATTTCAGGTGATCATGAGAGCTGCAGTAACATTCCAACAGGATGCAGGAGTGGAACAGAAAACGTGATGCAAGCAAGACTGGAAGAGTGTCAGCTTGCTAGAATGCACAACCGATCACAACAGATGCTAAAGTCTGGTTCACTCTGCAGTCTACATGCAACATTAATACCAATGCATGTGTTCCATGGAATGGTGCAGGTTGTGTGTAATTGTCTGGTACAGGTGAATTAATAAACAGCCATGCCTTCATGTGTACATTCTCCATTCGTGAAAAATGCTGGGACCAGTAGTGCTTGGAAGAATGCAAGGCCAAAGACGGAATTAGAGAATTAGAGTAGCCACTACACAAATGGCAAATCACAAAAGCAATCACTTCCTCAAAATATTTGGGAACACAAATAATGTTTTACCATGGCATAAGAGTGTTCAGGAAGTCAGAAGGACAAAAAGCCAAATAATGGAGCTCAGTTGGGGATCCGGTGGGGTGCACCTAACAATTTCTTGAAACATTTGATGAAAGCACAAACAAGCTGGCGAGTTCCTGTATGGCTGCAGTGAAGAGAACCAATCCCATATTTCTGAGAAGAAAATCATTGTCTTACGAAAATGAATGCTTTATTCCGAGAACAAAACCAAAACGACCAGAAAGGTTGGTCCATCCCAGCGCCACACATTAAGGAAACACGTACGAAAATAATATTCCTAGGGAATGGGTGTTGATTTAGAAAAATAATTGGGGGGGGGGGGGGGCAAAGTACATGAAGGCAATGGGCAGGCCAAACTGGATTGGGGGGGGGGCACACTACATAGAGTTCCATGCTATTGGGGAGGCAAAGCCAACGTTGAGGGGCACTTGCCCCCTAAAAATTATATAATACAACCCTTTCCTAGGTGCATCTCTGAGTGCATGTGCACTCACAGAGGGATGCAAATGTGCACCCCTACAAAATATAACGAATCACAATTTTGCTATGGATGCCCATATTTCTCAACATCAAGCTGGATGTGTATGCATTATTCTAGCTACCTAGATTTGTGCTTTGATACTGAAGTTTACACCAAAGAGAGGAATTCAAATTCAACAACCCTCAATTGAGCCTCATTTCCTGCATTGGCCGACACTATACGAGGCCGATTAGTAGTCTCACTACCTGCTCCTTCAATTATCCGACTATATTCCATCACACAACTCACGCTTACGGCTTATCCCAACCAATAATTACAATGGCCGTGCAGATATTGATAATAGGTAGGTAGGTAGTACCTACCAAGGATGGTGATGCCTACCAGGAGCCTACTTACATCCGGTGGGTAACTCAGTGCTTCGAAGAAAAATCCCTCGTCAGATGAAGGAAACCACTACTCTCCGCCCGCCTAATAAAGGAAATCCACAATTACCAGACTGGCCGAACCCGAACGGCGCTTCTTGGATTGGTTGGTTATTGGTTTTACGACACGTCGACCGTTCAGTCATATAGCGTCGCCAATCTCTCACGCCGATTGGTCGCGGGCGAAGAGTAGCGACAGGTGAGATTCGAACTCACAATCTTTCGATTGCGAGACGAGCATCTTACCCCTAGACCACTCGTCCCCGCTTCTTGGATTCGATGGATTCGGGGCTCTCCAGCTGCCACTCCGGTAGGAGCTTTTCAAACCACTGCCAAGAAAGGCCATAAATAATGTATTTCTTTTTGTTTCCTCGAAGATCGAGATATTCTACATAAATTGACATGGACAATACTGCTCATTTTTTTTTGCATTCTGGACCAAACCCAAGCAATAGAAGTAAAATATATGAGATGGACTTTACGGTGAAAATAGCCTAAATGGCTCCTAAGCATTCTTCAAATCTGCTGAGATTTTACAACAAAATGGACCACCATAAAATCAGAAATGTCAGTGTCGTTCTATTTCATGGCCTACATTCTTTCAGAACAGGACGGACTTGTGGCAATACTAGTGTTCATGCCACTTCGACAACTAGTTTCTCTCACTCAGGGAAAATGGATTTTAACTGTGCTGTTCCCATACACTGGAAAATGAGGGCCGATTAAGCGCAGCTTACCAGTCTTTCTAGTCTAGTCTATTGGAAACTCCAGCTGGTAGTAGAAGGTCGCTGATTGGCTTAGTGAATTGAACCCAGCCAATGGGATGAAACCGGTGTCGCCAAAGGTAAAAAAGAGTAGGAAGCGTGTGTATCCACTCATGGGTCGATGTACACAGAACATAATTTCTTGTGTATATCACACCTCTGAGTGGAGCGGTATACTTGTATTGTTTATATGTAGGTATGGACAAAGGCTACTTGCAACAATGTGTATATTGTCCTTCTCCAAGTTCATATGTATGGCAATGGGTGCTTCAACAGAATTGCTACTGTATTAAGCTTTTCTCTCATCTGATGTTTCTGACCTCTTGAACAATATTGTTATGATGATGTCGTCAAGCCATATCCTACAAACAATGGTTGTTTGAGGTGTATGCACTTGCCATACATGATATTTATGTCTATGTTGTGTTAATATGATGCAGTTGTCTGCTTCCTATGTGTAACAGAGTTGCAAAACCAATATAATGTTCTGGTAAGCTAGTTCGTCACCCGGCCACCTGAGTTGGCAGGGGCACTGGTGACAAGGTTGAGTCATTGCTGATTAGGCATGTTTGACGATTAGGCATATTAGATCCCGCTCGTGATCCGCCCAAAAATTCCCGTTACCGGCTGGATAAGTTCCAAGCACTGTGAGCGAAGCCGTAAGCCAACGCGGTGTTTCTTCAACTAGCAAAAGAGTAAAATGACTGATGGCCAGCCAGGCTATAACGTTCTCTTTGCGTTTTTGAGACGCTCATCACGTCGAGGTAACGTACCATAGTTATGGGATAATGACGGCATGCAACTCAAAGTACTCAGAGTTGCATTGCACCTGTGAGGTCCTGGTTTCTCTACTTCTTCCTCAACACCACTTCAAATCAGGTTACTTTTTGAGTGTTGACGCTTTTATCTAGGGGAAATTGTATCCGCATAGTTCTTGCAGCGACGAATTCGAGCATTGTGCGTTGTATTTTACAACCAACTCCTATGGGACAACCGCTTATTCAATCTGCCTAGACTGCGCATGTTGCCATATCACATGCCACTGCCGTCCAAATAAACTAATGCACCAGTGGTGCGAAATGGTGCGAAATGTCATCAAGCAAACAGTATTTGCCAACGGAATCGAGACTAGTCTTCAGCAGAGTTATTTTAACATGGTTTCAGCGGGCCCAAAGAACACTTTGCAGATCATCAACACACTTCAGACATAAAAGCAGCCAATTTCCCAAAGTAACCCATTGTGCGTCTAGCACACGACGCTGGCCATCAACGGTCACAAGCTCTTGAATACGACACGGGAGGCCAACGGTCCGGAGTGTATGATTAACCTCACTCAGCACCCGTGAGAAGCATACGGTCCGGAGTATACGGTACCCCCCCCATTCAACAACCATGAGAAGCCTAATTTGCGTTCGTGCCGCAATACCTCTCACTGACCTTAGGTAACCATGATGTAGGAACGGACGCCAGTCTATAACCCTCATTAACTGATTGGCCAGGTGGACCCGAATGCCATGTACGCTCTCCACTAACCCTGAGTGGCCATGTGGGACCGGATGCCATGTACACCCTCCACTAACCCTGAGTGGCCAGGTGGGCCTGGATGCCATGTACACCCTCCACTAACCCTGAGGTGGCCATGCCATGTGGGACCGGATGCCATGTACACCCTCCACTAACCCTGAGTGGCCAGGTGGGCCTGGACGCCATGTACACCCTCCACTAACCCTGAGTGGCCAGGTGGGACCGGATGCCATGTACACCCTCCACTAACCCTGAGGGAGTGGGCCTGGACGCCATGTACACCCTCCACTAACCTTGAGTGGCCAGGTGGGACCGGATGCCATGTACACCCTCCACTAACCCTGGGGCCAGGTGGGCCGGATGCCATGTACACCCTCCACTAACCCTGAGTGGCCAGGTGGGCCTGGATGCCATGTACACCCTCCACTAACCCTGAGTGGCCAGGTGGGACCGGATGCCATGTACACCCTCCACTAACCCTGAGTGGCCAGGTGGGACCGGATGCCATGTACACCCTCCACTAACCCTGAGTGGCCATGTGGGCCTGGATGCCATGTACACCCTCCACTAACCCTGAGTGGCCAGGTGAGCCTGGATGCCATGTACACCCTCCACTAACCCTGAGTGGCCATGTGGGCCTGGATGCCATGTACACCCTCCACTAACCCTGAGTGGCCAGGTGAGCCTGGATGCCATGTATGAGCGGCGACACCCTCACTAACCTGAGTGGCCAGGTAGGGGATATGTGGCCATGAGCCTGGAGTGTAGGAGCGTCGCAGGCGGCGCTCATCTTGAGACAGGCCATGTGCAGCGGTGTGTCGCCGTCCTCGTCGGCCAGCTGTACGGACGCTCCGCGACTCACCAGGTACTCGACTATACCCAGGTGCAGCTGTCGACACAGCACGGCGTCACAGCCTAGCCGAGCACGGCACAACGCACAGCACATCCTGTCCGACGGCGGACAGCGGCTCGCTGAACCTGTTGCAACTAAACTCACTACAGATAACCAAAAACTTCGTAGCGTACCACACGAAATTCAATCTTACACTTCAGTTCGCTTGCCGATTTCATCACTTGGAAAAACATGGTTAAGACTTCAAACGGTGAACACCTCCAGCCGATTAAAGCACTACGTGGCCAAATCGAGCCACAGTGATTTACATCACAGTGGCGCGGGCCGCACCTGCGACACGGCCAGCAGCAGCGGCGTCTGGCGGCGGTTGTTGACGGCGTCCCGACTGCACTGGCCCTGCACGACGAGCGTCTCCACCACGGCGCCGTGTCCATTCAGACAGGCCAGGTGCAGCGGACTGAAGCCGTCCTCCTTCTTCATGTCGGCCGCCTGCCGCGACCGCACCAGCAGCTTCTCCACCGCGCTGCGGCACACCGCCCACCGTGACCATCAGGGCACAGGCGCAGCCTCCCGGACAGTCGGTGTCGCCGCCAGTCAAATCAGATAAATGGTGAGAAAAAAACATGGATACTCTTTTTCCTGTGCCCAAAAGCACACACTTCCAATGCTAATGAGACGATAATTTGCACCCCTAAATGGCAAGTTCAGAAGAGTGTTTGCCACCATTGTGGCCGAAAAGAACCATGCCAACTGATCTTACACAGTGACGTGGCATAGTAAAGATAAACTCCCAAGTGTTTTTATTTCCGCTCCACCATTTTCGTCACCATTTTACACACAGATCAAGGAAAAAATAAGCCATTTTACACACAGATAAAAAAGAAGCACAGAAGCAAAAAAAAACACCAAATCCAGTCCAGTTCAGGCAGGAGTAAATATCGATATCAGCGTGCGCGTCAGGAATCCAGAAGTGTGCGGCTGATTTCATTCCTCATCTAAATCTTACGATGTTGCTTCATTTCGGGTGTTTGGAAATGAAGATCTCCGAAGATATAAAGATCCACATGTGTTAGAACCTGCCTGATACTGACACCGCTGCGCAGTGGCGACACCAGCGCGTAGGCAGATATCACTGCACCACTGATCAACATGGGCATTGCCACGAGCTTTTGCTGACTGGGGAAGAATTTTCTTCGGAGGAACTTATCTATGTAAAAATGGTAAGCTCAATATGCTCATAAAAGTTGAGTTAGGAGGCATCCTTTCTGTCCCTGTTGGCAGAGACGCCCATGCAGTTTCTCAGTGTTGTTAGATAAAATTGGGTTTTCAATAACCACACGAGGTTACTAACAAATAAGGAAGAGGAGGGGAACTGAAGAGAGACCAGCTCCCTACATACCAACAAATGGTTCCGTGAGATGAGGTGATGGCGGAACATATCGGCTGACTCGACACTCACAAGTTGTTGCCCTTGAGGGCGGCGTGGTGGAGGACGTTGAAGCCGCGCTTGTTTTTCACCTTGAAGTCGAGCGCGGGCACGTTACCGAGCAGCTCGATGATCTCCAGGTTGTCCTTGCCGATGGCGTCGTGCAGGGCCGTGTCGCCGTACGTGTCCTGCCGGCACGTCAAGTCTGGCCGTCAGCCCGCACGTCAAGTCTGGCCGTCAGCCCAGACGGCCGGCACGTCAAGTCTGGCCGTCAGCCCAGACGGCCCGCACGTCAAGTCTGGCCGTCAGCCCAGACGGCCCGCACGTCAAGTCTGGCCGTCAGCCCGCACGTCAAGTCTGGCCGTCAGCCCGACGTCAAGTCTGGCCGTCAGCCCGCACGTCAAGTCTGGCCGTCAGCCCAGACGGCCGGCACGTCAAGTCTGGCCGTCAGCCCGCACGTCAAGTCTGGCCGTCAGCCCAGACGGCCCGCACGTCAAGTCTGGCCGTCAGCCCAGACGGCCCGCACGTCAAGTCTGGCCGTCAGCCCAGACGGCCCGCACGTCAAGTCTGGCCATCAGCCCAGACGGCCCGCACGTCAAGTCTGGCCGTCAGCCCAGACGGCCCGCACGTCAAGTCTGGCCGTCAGCCCAGACGGCCCGCACGTCAAGTCTGGCCGTCAGCCCAGACGGCCCGCACGTCAAGTCTGGCCGTCAGCCCAGACGGCCCGCACGTCAAGTCTGGCCGTCAGCCCAGACGGCCCGCACGTCAAGTCTGGCCGTCAGCCCAGACGGCCCGCACGTCAAGTCTGGCCGTCAGCCCAGACGGCCGCACGTCAAGTCTGGCCGTCAGCCCAGACGGCCGCACGTCAAGTCTGGCCGTCAGCCCAGACGGCCCGCACGTCAAGTCTGGCCGTCAGCCCAGACGGCCCGCACGTCAAGTCTGGCCGTCAGCCCAGACGGCCCGCACGTCAAGTCTGGCCGTCAGCCCAGACGGCCCGCACGTCAAGTCTGGCCGTCAGCCCAGACGGCCCGCACCGCTCATCCGCCGTGGCTGCTTCGGACGCATCGATAGTTGGCAGCCAGGAGATCTCAATACCACTGAGCATTCACAGAAATCCAGGGCGTAGGAATCACCGAAAATTTGGAGAGGGAAACAAATCACTTTTAAGTAGATTCTTTCTATGCAACGCCCTTAGCGCCAGTGGTTATGGCTCATACAAACAATGATCATGGTACTCAAGACTCCCCGTTTCTACACCCATAACAGGAATGACCACGGTAAGGTCGTTACCTGGGGCATGGAGCAATAAGTAGCATGGGCATGGAGCAGTAAATTAGCAGAGGGGCAGAAGGTTATCAATCCCCATCGACAAGGTCGATGCCCTTGCCGATGGGGTAGTGTCATTGCAAGTCCTACATCAAGTGTCGAAGTTCTTTCGAGGATATCACCATCACGTGAACACGTTCTCATGGAAGAAGTGAACACCGTTAACGGGACAGAACCGCCTGCGGCATCAGCCAGTGGACACAATCAGCCCACCCGTAATACATTTCCGAGAAAGTAGAACCTTGAGCACATATCACCACATGACCAATATCCACCACTGACATGACACGACACAGTTACAACTGATACACGACGCACATCCAATGCGACACAACCATGATTTTCCTGAGATATATATTTTGTAGAACGGTGGTAATAAGCAAGCACGTCAAAACCGACGATGCCTTCAAAAGAAATCGGGAATGATGCGGCGCTCAAATGTGAGGAATAGCACACATAGCGATGATGTTGATTGTATGTGTGCCAAAAAGCAAGCATGGTGAAACTGTGAACTGCTCCTGAAGTTGAATAATGCACTGGCAACTACTACTGTAGTCTAGTGTTGTACTGGTAATTGTCACTGTAGTTTAACGTTGTGCAGTTTCAGGGATACAAATTCAGTCATAACCCTGCTCCCAGGAGATCAAAACAAGCTTCTATTACGCGATAGCTTAAAATTAAACTTAGTAATGTCAAGACGCCGGCCACGCCACAAAACTACCGCCTGACTGTCAGAGACGACACCGACGCCTCTTCGGTTCGCCACTGAATTGAAAAGACGGCCGCCCACCAGAGCGCCAGTAAGGGCGCACCTGCAGGTTGGGGTTGCAGGAGGCCTTGACCAGCACGCGCACGCAGCCAACGTGCTGCTTGTTGACAGACACGTGCAGCGCCGAGCACTGTCCACGGTTGGTGGAGTTGACGTCTGCGCCTTTCCTGATGAGCAGCTCCATTATCTCGGGCTGGTTCCTGGCGGCAGCAGAACGGCAGTCAGTGGCGTGGCCAGGACGCGTGGCGGCAGGGACACGACCAGGACGCGTGGCGGTATAGACACGACCAGGACGCGTGGTGACAGGGACACGACCAGGACGCGTGGCGGCAGGGACACGACCAGGACGCGTGGCGGCAGGGACACGACCAGGACGCGTGGCGGCAGGGACACGACCAGGACGCGTGATGACAGGGACACGACCAGGACGCGTGGCGGCAGGGAGCGACCAGGACGCGTGGCGGTAGAGACACGACCAGGACGCGTGATGACAGGGACACGACCAGGACGCGTGGCGGCAGGGACACGACCAGGACGCGTGGCGGCAGGGACACGACCAGGACGCGTGGCGGTAGGGACACGACCAGGACGCGTGGCGGCAGGGACACGACCAGGACGCGTGGCGGCAGGGACACGACCAGGACGCGTGGCGGCAGGGACACGACCAGGATGCGTGGCGGTAGGGACACGACCAGGATGCGTGGCGGCAGGGACACGACCAGGACGTGTGGTGACAGGGACACGACCAGGACGCGTGGCGGCAAGGACACGACCAGGACGCGTGGCGGCAGGGACACGACCAGGACGCGTGGCGGCAAGGACACGACCAGGACGCGTGGCGGCAAGGACACGACCAGGACGCGTGGCGGCAGGGACACGACCCACAGACGTGGTAACAGGGGCTCAATCAGCACGTTGGGGGACGGGGCGCGACAGACGATAGTGGCAGGACACGACCAGGACGTGTGTTGACAGGGATATGGCCAGCAGACGTGGTAACAGGGGCTCCGCCAGCAAGTGTGGGGACATGGGAGCAGCCAACACGTGTGAGGACAGGGGAACAGCCAGCACGGGTGGCGGCAGGGACAAGACCTGCATATTTGGTAACTGGGGCTCATTGGGGTTTAGGGGTGCATCGACTGCAGTGGTCATGCAGCGAACAGGGGCTCAGACAGCACGTGTGTGGACAGGGGCGCAGCCAGCACGTGCGGTAGCAGGGATGCGGCCGGTACGTGTAGCACCGAATGCAGTCACGACAGACCAGGCTGGATAGGTAGGACGTGATTTGAACGCCGATGTCCACACATCTTATGACTGGCCAAATGCAGTGTCTCATCAGAAATACGCAAATCATAGTGAATTATCTAACCCTGACGAACAATTTCCATATGCTATAATGCCACCCACATCCACCGACAATCCAGTTGACATCGTCATTTATTGATCGTCACATCGTCATCATTATCGTCATCGTCATCTATCGATATCCATTGACATATTATCATATTAACATCAAAACATCTACTGGCGCCACGTATCCTGTTTTGAACGGGGCAACGAGCTCGGCCAGCGCAGTGAACGCCAATTTCCGCAGCATGCCGCTTTGTCAGCTGCTGATAGCAGCATTCTATCAGCCCAGCGAGACCAGAGCCAGGGGGCCAGCGGGCCAGACAGGCGGACACAGATTTTTAAAATTTGTAATACAGGGACATACACGATATTTTATGTTGTGCGTGGGTACGTGAGCGAGTAAATCTCGTATGCGAGTAGCATGGCAAGACGTTATTTTTATCCAAGTACGCCAGAGCCCCTACCAAAGCTAAATGCTTCCCACATAAATTATAAGAACTTAGTTTTTGTATGCATCAACGTTTCGGTCAACTCGTCGGAATATTTACGCTTCCGGCCGATTGGAATTAAGTTAGCATTAAGTAAATTTACTCTCAAAATGATATAAATTACCATGACCAATTTTGGCAACCTACTGTAATGATTTCTCACCGCATCACACCCACAGGGAAAATATGTTGCTTCAAGATGGCGACAGAACGTTGCTGTGGCTGAAGGCTCCGCCCGGCCCTGGGTGCGCTCCTGCACGTACCCGAAGGCTCCGCCCGGCCCTCGGTGCGCCTATGTACGCACTCGAAGACTCCGCCCGGCCCTGGGTGCGCCTCCGTACGTACCCGAAGGCTCCGCCCGGCCCTGGGTCCGCCTCCGTACGTACCCGAAGGCTCGCCCGGCCCTGGGTGCGCCTCTGTACGTATCCGAAAGCTCCGCCCGGCCCTGGGTGCGCTCCTGCACGTACCCGAAGGCTCCGCCCGGCCCTCGGTGCGCCTATGTACGCACTCGAAGACTCCGCCCGGCCCTGGGTGCGCCTCTGTACGTACCCGAAAGCTCCGCCCAGCCCTTGGTGCGCCTCTGCACGTACCCGAAGGCTGAGTAGTGCAGCGGGGTGTCGCCGTCGTCGTCTGTGGTGGCCACGCTGGCCTGACAGTGCAGCAGCAGACGCACAGTCTCAATGTGGCCTTGGTGGCAGGCCAGCTGCAGCGCCGTCCGACCGTTACTGCGGCCGTCCACCTGCGGCCGACCGGCACCGTCACCATCGCGTCACGACGGGCCCACCAACACGGCACGGGAGTGTCATCAACACGTCATGGGAGCATCACCAAAACGTCACCAACACGGCACGGGAGCGCCCCCAACACATGACGAGAGCGTCACCAATACGCCATGGGAGCGTCACCAACACGTCGCCGGGACTTCACCAACACGTCACGGGAGTGTCACCAATGGGCCATGGCAGTCACCAACGTGTCACGAGTGTCACGAACACGCCATGGCAGTCACCAACGCGTCATGAGAGCGTCACCAACACACCACGGGAGTGTCACCAATGGGTCATGGCAAAGTCGCCAGCACAGCACAATCGTCACCGGTTCCTCCCTAGCGGGCCACAGAGGGTCACCAGTGGGTGTTGGGCCCCGTTGTGTTGCGGACAGTCACGGCGTGGTCCCGGTCGGGCTACGGAGGGTCACCAGTGGGTGTTGGGCCCCGTTGTGTTACGGACAGTCACGGCGTGGTCCCGGTCGGGCCACGGAGGGTCACCAGTGGGTGTTGGGCCACGTTGTGTTACGGACAGTCACGGCGTGGTCCCGGTCGGGCCACGGAGGGTCACCAGTGGGTGTTGGGCCCCGTTGTGTTACGGACAGTCACGGCGTGGTCCCGGTCCGGCCACGGAGGGTCACCAGTGGGTGTTGGGCCCCGTTGGGTTACGGACAGTCACGGCGTGGTCCCGGTCCGGCCACGGAGGGTCACCAGTGGGTGTTGGGCCCCGTTGGGTTACGGACAGTCACGGCGTGGTCCCGGTCGGGCCACGGAGGGTCACCAGAGGGTGTTGGGCCACGTTGGGTTACGGACAGTCACGGCGTGGTCCCGGTCGGGCCACGGAGGGTCACCAGTGGGTGTTGGGCCCCGTTGTGTTACAGACAGTCACGGCGTGGTCCCGGTCGGGCCACGGAGGGTCACCAGAGGGTGTTGGGCCCCGTTGGGTTACGGACAGTCACGGCGTGGTCCCGGTCGGGCCACGGAGGGTCACCAGAGGGTGTTGGGCCACGTTGTGTTACGGACAGTCACGGCGTGGTCCCGGTCGGGCCACGGAGGGTCACCAGTGGGTGTTGGGCCCCGTTGGGTTACGGACAGTCACGGCGTGGTCCCGGTCGGGCCACGGAGGGTCACCAGTGGGTGTTGGGCCCCGTTGGGTTACGGACAGTCACGGCGTGGTCCCGGTCGGGCCACGGAGGGTCACCAGTGGGTGTTGGGCCACGTTGGGTTACGGACAGTCACGGCGTGGTCCCGGTCGGGCCACGGAGGGTCACCAGTGGGTGTTGGGCCCCGTTGGGTTACGGACAGTCACGGCGTGGTCCCGGTCCGGGCCACGGAGGGTCACCAGTGGGTGTTGGGCCACGTTGGGTTACGGACAGTCACGGCGTGGTCCCGGTCGGGCCACGGAGGGTCACCAGTGGGTGTTGGGCCACGTTGTGTTACGGACAGTCACGGCGTGGTCCCGGTCGGGCCACGGAGGGTCACCAGAGGGTGTTGGGCCCCGTTGGGTTACGGACAGTCACGGCGTGGTCCCGGTCGGGCCACGGAGGGTCACCAGTGGGTGTTGGGCCCCGTTGTGTTACGGACAGTCACGGCGTGGTCCCGGTCGGGCCACGGAGGGTCACCAGTGGGTGTTGGGCCCCGTTGGGTTACGGACAGTCACGGCGTGGTCCCGGTCGGGCCACGGAGGGTCACCAGTGGGTGTTAGGCCCCGTTCGGTTACGGACAGTCACGGCGTGGTCCCGGTCCGGCCACGGAGGGTCACCAGTGGGTGTTGGGCCCCGTTGTGTTACGGACAGTCACGGCGTGGTCCCGGTCGGGCTACGGAGGGTCACCAGTGGGTGTTGGGCCCCGTTGTGTTACGGACAGTCACGGCGTGGTCCCGGTCGGGCCACGGAGGGTCACCAGTGGGTGTTGGGCCCCGTTGGGTTACGGACAGTCACGGCGTGGTCCCGGTCCGGCCACGGAGGGTCACCAGTGGGTGTTGGGCCCCGTTGTGTTACGGACAGTCACGGCGTGGTCCCGGTCCGGCCACGGAGGGTCACCAGTGGGTGTTGGGCCCCGTTGGGTTACGGACAGTCACGGCGTGGTCCCGGTCGCGATGTGGCATCACAGATATCAAGGCAGCATCGACAGCCAGTCAACGTTACCAAGGAAAATGGCGGCACTTTTGGTCGCGTTTGTACTCGATCCGGCCACGGACACCATTAAGCACAGAACGTCGCATCAGGCAGTACCTTCTCCCCCTGTTTGTCCAGCCAGTCTCGGACCGCCTCGGTTCGACCCTGAGCTGCATCCCGTACCAGCCGGTCGGCTATTGCGCTCTCCTTGTGCTGGTCCAGGAAGCTATTGATGAACGAGACCAGCGTGCCTGTCGACGAATGCGCGTGTGCTATAGACTGTGACGTCAGAGGGAATTTATTGCGCACCATGACATCAGTGCCGCGGACTGTGGCTTCAGAAGCAGGTGTGCTGCATACCGCTAAATCAGGGCCGTTGTGCTACAGACAATTACTTCAGAGGTGGGTGTGTTGCAGACTGTGACGTCAGATGTGAGTGTGTTGCGGACTGTAACGTCAGATACGGGTATGTTGCGGACTGTGACATCAGAGGTGGGTGTGTTGCGGACTGTGACATCCGAGGTGGGTGTGTTGCGGACTGTGACGTCCGAGGTGGGTGTGCTACAGATCGCGACAACGGAGGAGGGTGTGTTGCAGACCGTGACTTCAGAGGCGGGTGTGTTGCGGACTGTGACGTTAGAGGCGGACGTGTCACAGGTCGTGACAACAGAGGTGGCCGTGTTACAGACCATTATATCAGAGGCGGGTGTCTTACGAACTGTGACGTCAGAGACCGGTTGGTTACATATTATGGCATCAGGTAGAAGCATGGCCTACACAGGTCATTGATAGAGGAGATGGGATCAGCACGACTCAGAAACAACACATCAAACAACGTGTCCAAAAATTACGCCCAGGTGTGAAGCAGTCCGGGCCACATCCGAAGCCGACACGCCCGCCAGCCGGGATCGTTTGCCAGCCACCGGTCCAGCGCCGGTGACGCTCACCAGCGACTGACATTCGTCTGACGGGCGTGCCCTGGCGCCAGGTCAGCCACACCGCACTGCTGACGACGACCCGGCCAGAGCGACCGGCCGGGGCCGAGACTCACCGGGCGCTTCCTCCCGATCACGGCACCGCATCGAGTTGGGGTCGGCGGGCGCCGGCTGCTGCGGCGCGGCCGCCGCCGTCACACACAGCGGGTTCATGGTCCACGTCTGGCCGTCCATGCCGACCCGCAGGTCGCCGTCCGCGTAGATCTTGGTGACCTGGCCCGTCTTGCCCAGACACTGCCGAACACAGCGGTGAGTGGCGTCGTCACGGCCACCGTGGTAACGGGCTCTCGTAACGTCGTCACGGCCATCGGTGGGTGGCGTCGTCACGGCCACCGTGGTAACAGGCTCTCGTAACGTCGTCACGGCCACCGTGGTAACGGGCTTTCGTAACGTCGTCACGGCCATCGGTGGGTGGCGTCGTCACGGCCATCGTGGTAACAGGCTCTCGTAACGGCGTCACGGCCATCGGTGGGTGGCGTCGTCACGGCCACCGTGGTAACAGGCTCTCGTAACGTCGTCACGCCCATCGTGGTAACAGGCTCTCGTAACGCTCAGTTATGTGTGTTTTGACGTGAACGTGCACCATAACACAACAGTCGATCCATTCTACTTTTGCACTTCGACCGGAAGCATTGCCTAGTGCCATCACCGGTCGAGCTGGACACCTGTGGTTTCGAACACGCAACACGCAACACGCAACACGCAACACGCAACACGCAACACGCAACACACGACACGCCACCCTCCGCACCACTCACCACGCGCATCATTTCGATCCACTCTCCGTGGCCCTTCTGCAGCAGGCGGACCTTGGCGGCATCCTCCAGCACCCGCACGGCGTCACCAACCGACAACGGGTTGACGCGCACCAGCGCCGTCGGGTTGACGGTCCAGCGCGTGCCGTTGCCGTACTGCACCCTGATGTCGCCGCGCTCAGTCAGCCGGTGCACCACGCCCGCCTGCCCGATGTACTGCGGCACAAAGCGGGTTGCTTGAAGGCGCGGTGATGCCCTCCCACTGACTGTCTTCGTCAGCAGTGTGGAAAACACACAAAGTTCCGACGCTGATTAGCGATTACTACCGGAGTGTTTGAGAGATGCCAACGTACCAATGATATTTACGAATCGTGCATGTACAAGCTGGTGGTATGGATCTCAGGTTGACGATGTTTTCTCCTACACCTCATGCTGGGAATGGGATATGAACCTCACTAAGTTTCCGACAGTAACGCGATAAAAGCTTGGGGTACGTGTATGTGGTGTACATGAAGCCGTTCTACCCCGGCTAACCCGAAACACATCATCTCTGATTGGCAGTGAACTGTCGACCTGACACATGCTCCCGCGCCGCGGTACATCAGAGTGCGCCGCTTACGTCGGTCATGCGCGGGTTCCAGCCGCCGTGGCCGTCCTGCAGCGTCTGCAGAGAGCCAGCGTCGCCGGACACCTTGACGCGGTCACCCATGGCGAAGGTGGTCGTCCGTGCGGGCGGCCGTGGCGGCGAGGTGAGCGGGGCAGGGGCCGGCCGCGGCGCCCCGCCGCTGGCGCCCTCCTCCACCACTGTCGCCGCCACCGGCACCGGCGACGTGCCAGCCGACACCGGCTTCCCTGCCAGGGCGGAGGATGACGTCAGGACAGTTACAGACGGCATCGTGCACGTGCAGGGGTGTGTCGCGCGGCCAACACGGAAATGGTACCTGGCTGCTGATGGTGAACACAGGCTGTGTACGGGGACATGGCACCACACCAGAGAGAAGGAAACGATATCGGTGCGCAAAAACAGGCAGTATCACACCCGCACATGGGTATGTCATGCGGGGTACATGTACACGGAAATCGGTCATGGTCGCTGGCAGTAAACATAGATTACACCAGACAAGAGAGGACAGATGAAGCGTACAAATATCAACGGAGATACAGAGACGGCTTCAGCAGTAAGGTACAGAGATGGTATGAATTGAAAGACGTCCATAAACTGTGGACGGTGTCGGGTAAGGCTCTGGTGACAGTTTCGATGTTGAGACATCGAGACATTGTCACGCTGGACAAGTTTTCATTTATTGGGGGTTCATAGACTTGGGAATATATGGGCGCCAAATGACCCTGCAGTCGGCGCGCCCTTAAACCCAAATAATCAATAAATCAAAGACTTTGGAATATCAAGAACCTGTGACAGTCTAAAGGTGCATGAAACACATGAGCAAAGAGGTGAAATGGTATAGAGTTTGAAGTAGACCATTGATGCGAAAAGGTCAGGAGTCATGTGACGTGAATAGGGAATCCTGCCGCACTGTAGGTGACCTATGTGGAATCGGGGAACTCCAAATAATAGCATTAATACTGGCTGCATGGTACATGCGAGTGCAGGGATTTTTTTACGGGTGAGAGGGGGGTTAAGCTTACAGGGATAAGGCACACGACGTGCAACACCAGTTGGCACCCCACGCAACCAATGACATTCGGTGCAAGGTGTGTTGGAATAACAAAACAGACAGGGAGAATAGAGAGACATTGTATGCATTGGAACTGGACGTTTCAATGCCCTCGAAGGCAGCGTCAAAATAAAGGCAATTTTGATAATAACTGACCCAATAGCCGCCGACATTTGCAAGTACTCGAGAAGGAACAATTGTATTACATCTGCACCTCTTAGGGGAGAGATGTAGTGTATGGATCGGGCACTTTTTGGAACTTTTGCACCGAGAGAATAACAATCCAATCCAATTGCGCTGGAAGCCAGCAGCTTGCAGCATACCAAGCAGCATACCAATACCAAGAGGAAGAGGTTCGTGACATCTTATAGTGGGTACCGCATGCCAGTGACGAATCCTTGCCAATACAGGCGAGATATTTGGCTCCTACCACCTGTTAATGTTGACATCCAAGAAGCTTATTAGCTCTTATGTATCTTACCTAAAGAAAAATACCCACAATGTCTTTATCAAACAATATAAATATAATGGGTAAAAGTACAAAATCAAACAAACAAAAGACGGCCCCATCCCTTACCCGGCGTGACAAACGCCCAGTTACATGATGCTTCTGATAATGCCATCTGCAGAAACTTGAGATATTTACGTTGCCCGAACCATCCTGCCACCCTAACTATACCCATCCTACTCCACAAGGCAAAATGGCATCACTATTTGCCACCGTGCAGGTGGAGCCCTGGTTACCAACGCCAAACTATATTCCTGACAATGCCCACCGACAGTGTTAAAATAATGGTTTTTCGTTACGTGTGAGATGTCGAAACTAGTACAGTAGGATGTCGAAACTTGTCATGGACGCACGCCAGTTAGAATATCGTTTCAATTCTTAAAACTCAATGTTGAGCCAAAAGTGCACTCATAAGTGCATGTGTTTCGTTTAATTTGTGGGACACCTAATATATGGATACCAATTCTAATGATAACGATTGCAATACCATGGTATAAGCAGATGGTATTGTTTAGCAGACCAAATCATATATAATCTCTGTACCTGGAATTGTGTTAGATGCTTGTTTATCGCAATCCATAATTGTGAGGATAAGCATGATGCTTATTCACAAAGTACTATCAAAAGGGAGTCACGGAGACTTCATAAGCTCACATCAACAAGTACGATGTCGATATTTCCTGGGAAAGGATGTCTATTCAGTGTTCAAAAAGTGGTATATTCCACCCTATTTCACAAATAATTTATCACTGCCCACCGATATAAAATAATTTAGAACTAGTCATAAAATGATAAGTTAAGCAACCCACAAAGCCCACAATCAAATATCAGGAAAATATATACATGCATTAGTAATACAAACCTGGTCTTGCAGGTAAAAGTTGTGTGTACTTGGAATTAAATACTGTGGAGACAGCGACATATGATATTTAAAACGAAGAAATAGGCCCACAGCGACGCCACTATGCCAGATTTGCGGAAGAACCAATTACTGGGTTCAGAACAGCAACAGTGATATAAAACGCTTCCGGGAATCGAACCCAGGTCTCAAGGGTGAGAGCTGCCTATCCAAACTACCAGACCACGCGGGAGATGCTCCGGTCATGCTAAAACAAATCATTTAGAGTAGGACGACGTCAGAAATTTACGGACTCGTTCAACAATGAATCTGTGTTCAAAACAATCTATCAGTCTCCCCAAAGGAAAAACTGTCCTGGGTGAATCATTCGGGTAATATATTGAGTTGTCAATTGCCCTGAGGAGGAACGGCTCTCGCCCGCGAGGATCCGGTTCTACCCCCCGAGAGGGGAGGCTTTCCTTGAGACAAGCTGATTGATTGTTTTTACTGCATATTAATTATCGCATCAGCTGGTAAATGTCTGAGGTCGTTTACTTCTAAATGCTTTGTCTCTGTGCCCTGTCACCTCCCACATTGCCTAGTGATTGGGATACACGGCTCTCACCCGTGAAGCCCTGGTTCGATTCCCGGTGCAGGAAATATTTTACTTTCCGTCAGTTCGATTCGTTTGGGAAGAATGACCCTCAGATCCAACGCCACAGATAGCCTAAGAGTGAATGTGTTAATGACATCTTGGTATGTATTTATTTGTATTTCTGCTTCAACTTTGCCCTTTGCACTTTCCAGACTCTCCGGCTCTCAGAGGTCCTCAAATTCAACTCCATACCCACGCATCCATTCTTTCAGGAGTCCTCCATCTCATGTAGGGACCATCGAGATACCAGGGGCCCATGCGGCTACGATGGGCCTTCCGGTTTCAAGAAGCAACTCTAGCTTCAACATGAGCACTGGAGGGGAGGGGGAATCCACACTTGTCCTGTTTTTCGACGATATCTCATAAACAAGCAGGGATATTGTAATGAAATCGTGTGGCTGCTAAGAATTGATAAGCACATCATATGCAAAAAGTAAATCCCTGAGTAAATATAAGAACTGTGGGGTACAAAGTTGCCCGACCACCTGCCGACCGCCGGCCAACCGGCCGGTCGGCCGCCGAGTGATCAAGGTCACAAGGGTTTCGTCAGTGCGGTGACGCGGTGGCGTGGTACGCCGACCGATCTCGACCTCATTTGACCCTGAAGGCATTAACCTATGGTCATGAAACTTATACTGCAGTGAGCTCACTACAGCCATAATCTACCCTCCAAATTGTGTGCTAGCTTAAGTAGTTTCCGAGATCTTAGGGGAGGCCAACCCCCCCCGGGCAGCGTTATGTGATACCCTCCGGCACGCGTGTTAAAGGGTTCATCCAGCATCATGGGTCATTTCCAGCTCCCAAAGGACTCCTGAAAGAATGAATGACTGGATAAGGAATGGAATTTGTGGACCCATGGGAGCTAGAGAGTCTCCACTCCAGCTTCAAAGGGCCCCCCAGCGTCAAAGCGTACATCTGGATAGAGTGTCCCAGAAGGCTGAGGGGCCCCTGGAAGTTTAAGAAGTTTCGATAAATCAGAGCCCCATCGAATCCTCGATGTATCAAGCGTCTGAAGAGCCCGGTGTCATCCTGAACGAGACTGCCGTGAAGAGAGACGACCCTTGGGTGGGCGGCCGCCCCAGCCCCGTCCTCCTGGCTACGTCACTGGTGCTAACCCTAGCGCGGCAGGAACCACTCACCGAGCGCGGGCAGGTGTTCGGCGTAGTAGGCGCCGCCGGCCGCCTCGCCGCCGGCCGCGTGCATCAGGTCGACCTTGCCCTGGTGGCCGAGTCGGTAGACATTGGAGACTCCCGTCACCCACGACACGTTGGCCACCGAGCGGCCCGACTCGTTGTCCCAGCCATGAATGTCCGTGACGCGGCCCACCTTGCAACCTGCCGACGTCACGACACATGTCAGGTCAGCCGCCACAAGATGGTACCTTCCACGTCACGACACATGTCAGGTCAGCCGCCACAAGATGGTACCTTCCGACGTCACGACACATGTCAGGTCAGCCGCCACAAGATGGTACCTTCCGACGTCACATCACATGTCAGGTCAGCCGCCACAAGATGGTACCTTCCGACGTCACATCACATGTCAGGTCAGCCGCCACAAGATGGTACCTTCCGACGTCACGACACATGTCAGGTCAGCCGCCACAAGATGGTACCTTCCGACGTCACGACACATGTCAGGTCAGCCGCCACAAGATGGTACCTTCCGACGTCACATCACATGTCAGGTCAGCCGCCACAAGATGGTACCTTCCGACGTCACATCACATGTCAGGTCAGCCGTCACAAGATGGTACCTTCCGACGTCACATCACATGTCAGGTCAGTACATTCACAAAAATATTGTGATCACTTCTTCCGCGGTGTTTGAGGCCGCATCAACAAGTCGAAGTTTCATGCTATCTGTGTAATCGCTTAGATAATTAGCTTAGCATTTAAGGCGTTTGATCCTAGCTTACGGCGTCAAGAATGCATGTCTGGGCAGCGCAATCGGTAGTGTGCTTGACAGGTGGGGTGGGTTCGATACCCGGTATGGGCTCCTTTCCTTGGGTCAACCGCGAACGTGCTGATGCGTCACGGCATTGCTGTAATTCCATTGGTGGATAGCTGCCACCCGAGGTCATGTCGGCGATGCGTAGCGGCGAGCGGTCAGCCATGCCCCGACACTTCTCCGGGACAGGTGAACTCTCTGGGACTGTTCCCAATTCACAGCGTATCGGTGGGGTCGTGCGCCGTGTGGTGGGTCGGCCTTAATGCACGGCGTCGGTGGGATCGACGCTGTGGTTGAGCTCTGTCTGTTGCTGGACCATTCGTGGTGCGCCGGCGGGATCGCAGCATTGCGGGTGGACCAACGGTGACGACCGGGAACTTGCGGGGGGGGGGGGGCTGGTGGTGCAGACTGCAGCTGCGGGCCCATTGCGGGTGGACCAACGGTGACGACCGGGAGCTTGCGGGGGGGCTGGTGGTGCAGACTGCAGCTGCGGGCCCATTGCGGGTGGACCAACGGTGACGACCGGGAGCTTGCGGGGGGGGCTGGTGGTGCAGACTGCAGCTGCGGGCCCATTCGCTGTGCACCGGTGGAGTCGGGGCGGTGCGTTCAGGTCGACAACAGGTCCCTCCATTGTAATATAGGTTATGGAAGATAGTGTTCTAATGACGGATCATGTGGCGTGGAATGCTCCACGTTAATTCATGATTAAAGCAAGTCGTTTATCCACGACTTAGGTCCCTGATCATTTCCGTCGGTCAATTACCAATACAAGAAGAGAAGAGGACACACTGAGTTCTCATCGGAAAGGACTGATTATAGCAAGGATTGTAACAATATACTCCAAAAATAAATCGAGGTCCAGAAACAGTTCAAAAAGCTTCGCACAAATCACTCGCTCGGGTTAGAAATGCTCAACGCATCCGCCACCTGCGAGCGTGTTGTGTGTCCAGAGCCGCCAGCTGGCGTCCTCACCGTCCTGGTCGCCCCACTCCCAGTCGACGCCACGCACCACCTTGGCGCCGGTGAAGATTCCCCTCAGTTGGTGCTTGGTGGCGTCCCGTCGACACGGGAACTCGCGTCTGCATGGGCCAGGGCATACTATGTCACAGCAGTGTCAGACTCTGTCATAGACAGCTGTGTCACACTGTCACAGCTGTGGCACAATATCACACGGTGTCATAGTTGTGTCACAATGTCACAATTGTGCCACACTGCACAGCTGTGTCAGATAAGGTTATGCATCTGGGGTCTGGAGGTGAGACTTTCAGATATACAATGGGAGGGAGGGAACTGGATGTTATTGAAGAGGAAAGGGACTTAGGGGTGTTGGTTTCAAAAGACCTTAAAGCAGAAAAGCAATGTAGCTCAGCTAGGAACAGGGCACTCAGAATGCTGGGACTCATTAATAGAAGTGTGATGTATAAGAGCAAGGAAGTCATGAAAAAAAACTGTACTTAGCATACGTGCGACCACACTTGGAATATTCTGTACAAGCTTGGAGCCCCTACCTACAAAAAGATATAGACATGTTAGAGAGAGTGCAGCACAAAGCAACTAGACTCATCAGTGGAATAGGCAACCTAGAATATGGAGAAAGGCTTGTGGCATTAGATATGTACTCACTCAAGTATAGGAGATTAAGGGGGACATGATTGAAATGTAAAAAACTGTTAAAGGACTAGATCAGGTCAATTTAAATGGCACTCTTCAGTTTAGAGTATCACATAGGGGTCATCAATTCAGGTTAGACAAGTTGAGGTGTAGGACAGTTCACAACCCCATCACATGCAGTCAACGGGGGCCCGACAGAAAGAAACTCAAGTGGAAACGACTTTTAACCTGCCAGATAACAGCCCGTCTTCCCGGTCAGATACTCACATCCTGTCTTGGGGGTATTACAAGCCCCCTCTAATATACAAACTAAGCGTAGTGGTGTCATCGGAAAGCGCTCGATGAGTGGGGCCCGAAACTACCCACAAAATTCCCCGCAAAAAGTGACCGCTAGGGGGTCCATGGGACCACATCTGATGCCATGTTTTGGGCTCTGGGGAGTTAATTTTGGGGTAAATTTAAAAAACAAAAATTATTTGCAATCAGAAAAGGAAGGGGAAATCGACCATGTCTCCGAAATGTATGCCCTTCCAAAATCAACATTTTAATTTTTTGAAACTTTTCTAAATGTTTAGTTTTCAATTTTCTTGATTTTTTTGTAATGGATGGAGCGCATCGGGAAATGGCGTTCTAAGTCACCTTTCCCTCATAAAAGTGCTTACTTTAGCCAGAACCTTCTATTTTAGCCCCAATGGGCAAATATGCCAAACGATTGTCATCAAAAACTAAAAAATCAACACATTAATGTAGTGCGTTTTGCTCCATCCCTAAAGATAAATGAACACTGAAAGTTGTATTTAAATATCTTTATCTATTAAAGCATGATGACTGGTTGAACTTTTTTTGGAGATGACCTCACTTGACAATCACTTGGTGACTATAGATGACCTGCCATCAAAATTTTCACACATGCCAAATTGATGTGGGAAAAGGCATGCAAAATAAATAAATAAATAAATATATATATATATATATAAACTAATGTTAGGACATTGTCAGTCACACTTCTGTCATTGTCAGTCTACACTCTGTTATTCGTCACACATCACGAACGTTGCTACTGCCTGGGAATTGGGAGACAAAAACCATTATCAAGTCGCTATTTCCCATGTAACGTCAAACGATCGTATGCTACAACTCAAGGTCAGGGCAATGTCAGTACCGTGGCACTCACCCCGCCAGACTGGGCCGCTCGAACCGCACGCAAGGGTGACTGGTGTCGTGGTGGTCTTGCATGTAGCAGGGCGTGCACAGGTCCACCTCGGGGCAGAGCGTGCAGCGCCAGCGCATGCCGCGGATGCCACGCTCCTTGCAGCCGGCGCACACCGTGTTTGCGTGCCGAACACCTGCAGACATTCGGCGCCGTCTGACCCGCTGGACACGCCGCACACTATAGGCAGCCCGTGGTGAAGTCGTCCATAGCAAGCGGTTGGCACACGACTCGGACATGTGCGCCTAGTCACATCACATCTACTCCTTGTGGTCTGCGACGGAAGTGCAGTGACTGGAGGCATCGAGTCTTCGCCAAACGCTACAAAATACAGCAACGTGACATCAGAAAACCGTAACAGACCTCGATGGGATGTTGCAAAACGCGTACGATAAAGACAAACTGTGTTGGCTGAGACGGTATGTGCACGGTGCCATGCGTTTCAAAGTTAGTTATTTATTTGGGCCATGGATCGCCTGGACTGCTATGATCATGTATCGCTCTCCATGAAGACTGCTTCCAAATGACCGCGATTTCCGGGCTTCGGAGGATAATTTTTTTCCTCTGTTTCTGACATTAAAATCTCCTTTCTGTACCACCAGTCAGTTTTTGGCATGTTTATCAAACAGCAATTGGATTACAGTCGTTTTCAAACCCAATTCAGTTAGTTATTAGGGCTTTAGGGCGCATCGACTACATCGGTCATGTAGCGCCCACAAACCCAATTCAGCTTTTCGGCGAAGAATGAATGGATTATTTTCAGCAGAGTATAATGTACTGCAGAACAAACATCCAGGACAATGTCATGCTTCCAACCCTGGCGCTTACTTTTGTCCTCCTCAATGGCTTTTGGCCACTCGTTTTACCCCCCCTGCATCACCCCCAGTTGAACTTACATTCTTGTACACCACATTCAAACGCCAATGCATAATTTTAGCACTGCCTCCGTGCCACACAGATTGCTTGCAGATGGGCCAAAAACGGAGTGGCTAGTGAATTTCGAACACAAAACGTTTCGGTCCAAAGGTTGCCACGCAGCAGGTCTGCGCCAGACCCTCCGCACGCCTGCCGGCCTGCTTACCGGCGGCGGCCGAGTCGAACACGCACAGGTCGTAGGCGTTCTGGTAGCCGACGCGATAGTTGGTCTTGTTGCCCGAGTCCCAGCAGATGACGACCGTCTTGTCGGGCGTGGTGACGCTGTTTGAGCCGCCCACCTCGACCACGGTGCCCGTGTGGCCGGCGCCGCCATCCTGCACGTCCCAGCTCCAGTCTGGGCCGCGCACCACGCGCAGCCCCACCTCCACCACACTCATGGCTGCCCGGGGAGATCGTGGTCAGCAATGGTATTCTCTGACTTCTACAACACTCATAGCTGCCCGGGGAGAGCGTGGTCAGCAATGGTATTCTCTGACCTCTACAACACTCATAGCTGCCCGGGGAGAGCGTGGTCAGCAATGGTCTGCTCTGACCTCTACAACACTCATGATTGCCCAGGAAGAGTGTGGTCAGCACTGGTATTCTCCCACCTCCACCACACTCTTGCCTGAGGAAAACAGGATGGTCAGGAAAGATATCCATATTCTGAAAAACTCATAGTTGATGGAGACAAGGTGATCAGGAATGGTATCCATCTCCACAACACTCATAGTTGATGGACATAGGGTAGTCAGGAATGGCGTCCATTTCCACAACACTCATGGTTTTAGAGAGGAAAGCAGTCACAAACTATCCTCACGTTCACCACACTTATGGATGTGTAGAAGGGATGGCAAATGTTCTCTATTCCTCTTACATACACATCCATTCACAACTGCAGAGAAAATGGTTCAGAATGGTCTTCTCACACCTCACAACCATGGGCTGAGGGGAGCATGTCAGTAGCCAGACAGCGGTCTCTCACCTTTAAGCATCATTACATCTGAGGACTGTTTCTACTCTACTCTCCAATACTCATGGGTGCATAGACAGAGCAATCAATAGGAAGGTCAAAGGTGGCACAGTGGCACACCATTTCCTCTACTTAATCAAAACACCATTTTTCTGTTATCCAAGTGGTGGAAAATGATCACCAAAAATAGTTTGTGGCATGTACGCCTCCCTTATTTCAAGCCATCAATTCGTTCATTAAAAATGAATGGGCTCTCATTACATAGTTGACAGAAGAGAGCATTGGGACTTGATGTGATCCTGGATTATTGTAAGATGTTGGAGAGTAGGATTGACCATGGTATAGCATGTTTTTATTTTCTAATTTTTCAATCTGAGGCTACTGCTGCTTTTTAGGTCAGGTTTCTAATTCTGTTTTAACTTCAGCTATTGTGACCAGAAATAAGTTCCTGTAAGGAAGATATTTACTTGTTATCAATGCAAACAATCCACTTACTTTCAGGAACATTAATCACAATCAGTTAGTAATATTTATTGAATGCAGCTGAAGGCAGAAACTTTTTTGAAGCAATAAAAAAACAGCAAAATAAGGATAAACAACCACATCCCAACTCATACTAACATACCTGCTGTCAAACAAGGCACACTATAGCATCATATCAATCCAAGATAGCACACTATTCACCAGTGTAGATCATGGGAAAAGTTAATTAAAAAAGGAAGTGAACAAGTTGTCATGGTTCAATTATATGCACATATCTGATAGACATCAAACATTCAGTGCAAACTGTAAAACATCAAACATATATAGAAGTTGGTTAATTATCCAGTTCCTTAAAGGCCACTGATGGCTCCCCATCCCCTGAACATATTTGCACAAAATAGGCTTGAATACCATCTGCAAGCCAATGAAATATTTGCTTTCATAAACTTATTTCAAAGCAGATGAACTTCTTTCATGACATTATCTCAATTGTTTGCAGGCATAGCCCATCAAATGAATTTATCTCCAAATCTGCCAAATCATAATGACCCTAAGATATGTGCCAGCTCAATAGTGCATGTGGTATGCTTATCAGATAATTGCATGCAAATTGCATCATGTCAAAATTTAGGTTAACTTTCCTGATAGTCACACATGTAACCAAAGTTGCACTAAGTAACTGAAAGGACCTTGGCACCAGTATCTGTCCTACTATAATGGTACTTTTCACTTGAAGCCCAACATGGCATTCCAAGAAGAAAAAATTGGTAGAACACACATTTCTTAACACAATTAAGATGATGTGACCATTATTCCCATGGGAAATATAACCAAATATCTTAGACTGAAAAAAAATGTAAGAAAATAATTTTAAAAATTGTAAAGAAAGGATATTAAGCTAAGTTAGGCTAAAGCAAGAAGAAAAGGAAACCATTTTGTTACATTAGGTTAGGGGTAAATCTGTGCTTAAATGCAATTTCTGAATTCATGGAATTTCTTTTTCAATGCAATGTTTATGGACATGGTTAATGTGATGCAACCACTCATTTCCTCTGCAAATGCATACTTCTAAATTAGTAGGCAAAATGACACCTAGGAAGGGGGCTTGGAGTTTGGTAATGTTTTGCTGGTGGGCTGCAGGATTAGAAAATGTCCAGAGTGGTGTGGGTGTTGAACCCAGGACCTTCATATCCAGAGCTCAACACCTTAACCACTCAGCCATCTCTGTCCCTGGTGGGCAGCCAGCTGTGTGGCTGGTGCCATGATTGGTGCAGGGACAGGTACCTAGTGCAGACAGGCTGATAATCCATGGACAATTCACACACAACATACAACATAACTTCAAAAATCATGAAGAAAATCACAACATTGGAGAAAACCACAAAATAAATAGTTTCCAAATGTATTTACCCACAAAATCCCATGCTGCCAAATTCAGTGGCCCATGCAGTTCAAAATAGCAGGGTGGGAAGTGTGGGAGGTTTGTGCTTTAATCATGTTGAATGTGCATTTTGCATTGATTTGATGTGAAAATGTGTTAATATAGAAAAGGCACTTGCATATCCACTGACAATTCACATACAACTTCAAAAATCACAAGAAGCAAATCAGATGACATTCTTATGACTTTCATGACATGATACATTCATGACATGACTTTCTTAGCCTCCTGATTTTCTTCAATCATGTTGTTTTGCATTTGCAGTTGCAGCTTTTTGATCTTCCTGGTGGGGATATTTGTCTTCCTAGTGCATCTTAGTGCAGATTTGTATGTGGCTGGTGTGCCTCATTAAGCTGTTTGCCATACTTTGCAGTCTGGGCCTAGCAGTTATAAATTATTTGC
This sequence comes from Ashinkailepas kermadecensis, assembly GCA_034440615.1. Classification (NCBI taxonomy): domain Eukaryota; kingdom Metazoa; phylum Arthropoda; class Thecostraca; family Neolepadidae; genus Ashinkailepas; species Ashinkailepas kermadecensis. The sequence goes on from JAOTOM010004441.1 coordinate 76,989, forward strand.
TAAATCAGGTGGAATATACCACTTTCTGAACACTGAATAGACATGTCTTCCAAAAATGATTGACATAGTGCTTTTTGATGAGTGTTTATAGCCATCATGCCTGATTTCTAACAGGATATTGTTTACAAGCATCATGCTTATGCTCATCACCTCAGACCATGATACATGAATATCTCATTGCAAAATCCCAGGTAAGGGGACTGTCTATTGTGTGGTCAGTCATACATTACCATTTGATATCATAGGCATGTTTATTGTTATTGTCAACACAGCTATCACAAAATTAGGTAGGGGAAGAGGGGGGTTTCTGACATCATGACATGACATGACTTGACATCTGGCAAGACATCATGCAACAAATAGCTCTACTGCTGCTTCTGCATGGCTGAACCAGTAATTGCACTGTGTTTACTGAACACAAAAATTAACAAGCTATCTATATTCATACAGTTTGTTTTGATGGAAATCCTTTAACCACTAATAGCAATTTTAAAATGGACAATGATTTTGTAGTGGTGTGCCATATTCCTAACACAAAAATTTGGTTGTGCAGGATTACTTCACTGTAGCTGTGTGGTACAAGTTATTAGTAGCTGCTAAAAAATACTGGTGTAATGGCAAAAAAAATATCAGGTCTTTGGAGGTCCTTATGGTTTTCTTAAGCAGACTGCTCTTGGGAGCCTAGAATCAGCCACTGGCTAGAAGGCAGCCACTGACTTTGCTAGCTCTATACACAAAGAATCTGTAGAACTATGTGATCAGACATTTGTATTTTGGTAGAGAAAGGTTCATCATTTATGAATGCCACCATCTTTGTTGATATCTATGCACCAAATGTGACACAGGAGATGTCCAAAGGTAGGAAAGAAGGAACCTTGGGTTCTTTTATGACGCATTCAACCACTAGGTCACATAGCGTTGCCAACCTCCCACTCTGATTGGTCGAGGGTGGGCTTGGTAATGCCGACGGTTGAGATTCAAACCCATATTCTTGTGATCAATAGTCTGACACTCTATCAACTGAGCTACCGCAGACCCCTGTCCAAAGGTAGGTGTTCAGGAAATGGAACATGTTCAGATACACCCTCTTCCCCAATCTCATGAAAGTAAAAGTTAGTGAATAAGTATACAATTGGATGCAATCAAGTGTTGAACATGTAAAAGGTATTTTAAGTAACATTACTTACACAGCAAATTTTGGCATCCCACTGTACTTGTTTCAACATTTTACAGCCAATGAAAAACAATTATTTAATGCTGGGACCTGGCCTAACCTCCCATGTATGAACTAAGATTAATGGATTGATTGATGACAATTATGCCAATTTCCTACTTAAAAGTATATAAAAGAACACCCCTGAGTAGGTAGGTGGTTACCTTTGTGATTACCAATATAATGTGCTTTCATACATGTAGGTAAATAAATCCTCCCCACACCCTAAAAAGGAAGAGGAAAGATTGAAAGCATTGAGGGCATTCACATAAATTCATCACTCATTTTCCACACACACGAATCCTGCCTGATGCGCCAGAAGTGCATGACCAATTCCATTTCTCTACCCTGTCCCATATTCCTTCAGGTGTACGTGTATAGGTACATGCATATATCTAGGTATATCCTTGATCTTACCCAACCAGCCCGCCGATACCCACTATGACTCGTCTCTCACCTAAGCACAGCCGCTGTTGATGTTCCAGGCCAAGGTCAGATACAATTCTGACACTGCAGGGAAAGGCAAACGGAACCAAATTAGCGGTATGGAAGACAACGCTCTCATGCTAAAGTCTGACGGCGAACTAAGTGCTCGAGCATGTTGATGCGCTTACCAAGTGACAAATCTGTGAGAGGAGGAAGGGGCAATCACTTTATGGCCTCCAGCGGGTGCAGTAATATCACGCTTTATTCAGCGCCAGTAGTATTGCACGCTAGTCGTTTTATTTATTTTCATCAAAAAGCGCGTGTCCATGGTATTAGCAACGCATTCGCATTCGCATCCAGCATCCTATTCGCATACTCTCCGATTTCGTTCATTTTTTCAGGATGTGATCTTTGTCGCTTGCCAAAGTAAGCCAAACAACAATTATTCAGTTGGACGAGCAGTTTGATCTCCAGGGGTCAAGAAAGGTCATTTGGGTAAAAAACGAGGTACTGCATACAATTTAAAGTATTTCGGTTAGCCGAATGATTCCACCACATAGATTTCCGCTATCCATCAAAGATGCAGCAATTTCGAATTACGTGACCTTCAATGTCACAGTTTAACCTCAGGTCACCAAGTTGGCTTTACTCATGCACTATATCTATTTACGGGGTACCGAATAGAATCACGGTGACACGTTTGATACACCTGATTTTTGTAGGTAATAGTCTACACAGTACGTACATAGAGCACATTGATCAAAATGTCCCGTCATGGTCACCGATTCACCACCATTCGCAGAGAAAAAAAACGTCCAAAAATAGCAAATATACAAAATTCTTGTGTACCCGATAATTTTCGCAATATTTTACTTGGCACCACGAAATAACACACATACATTGGGTATCGCTTATGGATGCAGCACATTGAAGCGTCCGACGTGCAATCTCAAAGTTTGACCTACGTTCACAAAATATTGTTTTGACCTTGCACTATATTGCCGTCTACGGGGTACCGAATAATATCTTCCTGAATGCATTTATCGGGTGGACATTGGCGCCGAGTAATCTCGGGCATGTAATCGGGCAGTAAGCAGTAATCGGGCAAGTAAGCAGCACATCCAAGCATGTCACTTTCCAGGTCAACGTTTGACCTCGGGTCAAGATAAACACTAAAATTATGTCCTACGGGAAAATTAGGGGTACCGAATAACATCTTCCTAAATTCATTTATCGGATGGATATTAGTGTCGAATAATCTCCCACCGAGCAAGGAAGCAGCACATCCAAGCATTTGACCATCAAGGTCAGCGTTTGACCCCAGGTCGTCACTGACGTCGGGTTTCTGGGTTTGGCGTCTTCCGGTCATTCCCGCGACCTTGGCGTGTTGTTCCGATTTGCGGGAGGAATGCCAACATTTAACGTTTTGCCGCTTTGGCCGTGTTTGAATTCTGCGCAGCTGTGGGTGAGTGCAGTTAGTTATCAAGTTATACGTGCCAAGAGTGAATTGGTTAGGTTAGGTTAGGTTATTTCGCATTAGGTAGGCAGGGACCGATACAATTTGGCTAAAACTGACGGTTTTCCCTATAGATTTCGCTTGTTTTTTTTACCTACAGGTTTTCCAAGCAGCTTGGTTTTTCTCTTCTCAGTTTTCTCCAAGCTCTTTGGCGATATGCGCATGCACATTAGGTATCTCAATTTCCCCCTTATTCGTCATCAAGTGGTTCCATTCTTCCCCCATATCGTCATAAACGGGCCAAGTACACTTATGACATATTAGTGGGAAGAACGTCCAAGGATTTGCAGAAGAAGCAGCACACAGCCTGACCTGACCTGCCCTCTAACGATGGCTTTAGATGCGTTGCTGAATCCCATTCAGCAACGCATTCAGAAACTCATTCACCAATGTACTCCGATTCGTCTGAAAATTTGGCACAACCTTCACAGCCATACCTGTACGTGCATCACGACACCATTGTTTGCTACGACGAACCCTTTCGCCTACAAAGGCCAAAAGGTTAACGAGGTCAAATTTGGGGTACCGCATAACTTTCCGGAGAATTCACTTATTTGAATGATTCAAACGCATATACCACCGCTATCAAGGTGGCATGCAGCACACAAAGTCAACTGTGCACTCGAGGTCACCATTTGACCTCAGGTAAAGGAATACTTTAACACGCGCCCTGGAGGGTCTCTGACAATTACGCGCACTGGAAGGGGTGGCGAATTCCGCCCCCCCCCCCCCCTAAGATCTCGGCTCCTATTAAAGCTGAAGGAACTAAATTCGCATTGTGGATGGGAACGGTAGTGAACTCTATTGTGTGCAAATTTCATGACCTTAGGTCAATATCTTCAAGGTCAAATGAGGTCACATTTGTCAAAATTGTCTTGTTTTGCGTGGCTTGGCTTGTCATTGTTATGGATCGCTGAGATTGTGTTTAAAATCTCCAAAATGGACATCAATGATGCTTTGGATATTACTAATAATGCAATACAGATGCTAGACCCGACATCTGACCTCAGGTCACCTATATAGCAGCACTTTATCAGTCAGTTACCTGTTCCAGTTACCGGAACCGAGCCGCCCGCTCGACTGCTCCGTCGGACAGCTCGGCGCAATCGGCTTCGCGAAGAAAGGAGTGAAGTACCTACATGAATAAAGTATGGAAACGCAATGACAAACAGTACACAATTACAAACAGCAGTGCATTTATGACAACATTCCAGTTGACCAAGTTTGGTTTCATTAGCCTGTCATGAACTTGACCTGACTTGACCTCGATGACGTAACATGACCTTGAAACTATATAGCATATCAATATACATCAAACAAGTCGCTAGTGTTGCCAAGAACACTTCCCTTTTGCGGATATACGGGAAGCGCATCAGCGCCGATTTTGTGGTCTGGCGCTACGATTTTTGTTTTACTTTAACGGCCCCTAACTCGAAAAATGTTATTTTTAATCCATTTTTCTTGCTTTAAGCGACGCGCCGGTCATTTCTAAGCAGGTACAAAAAATTATGGCGTATATCGACCGGTAAAATCTGGAGTTATGTACGAAAAACCGGAGGGGTGGGCGGATTTCGCCCCCCCCCCCTCTCCAGTGCGCGTGTTAGCATTACGCCCTATGGGAAAATTACGGGTACCGAATAACAGCTTCCTGAATACATTTACCGGATGGATATTAGCGTCGAATAATCTCCTACCGAGCAAGGAAGCAGCATATCCGAGCATGCGACCTTCAACAAATTCAAGTTCCTTGTGACCTTCAAATTTTCAGACCAATCAGACGATATTGGTGAATGCGTTTCTGAATGCATTGCTGAATGGGATGCCAGTGCTACCTGATGAAATGCGTCATCGATAGACGTCAGGTCACGCAGTGTGCTTCTTCTTGTATTACAGTCTTGTATAGTGTATGCATCCGTGTTGAAATAGTCTACATTCGATGTTTGGCTTGGCCCACATACGGTACCCAGTGGACCACTTTCATTTTCTGAACTTCATCAAACCTGACCTGAGGTCAAACGCTGACCTTGAAGGTCACATGCTCGGGTATGCTTCTTCCTTTCCCGATGGGATATTCGACGCTAATATCCATCCGATAAATGCATTCATGAAGCTGTTATTCGGTACCCCGTAATTTTCCCATAGGGCGTAATGTTAAAGTATTCGTTGATCTGAGGTCAAATCGTGACCTCGAGTGACCAGTTGACTTGGTGCGCTGCATGCCACCTTGACAGCGGTGGCACAAGCGTATGAATCATTCCAATAAGTAAATTTTCCGGCAAGTTATGCGGTACCTCAGATTTGACCTCGTTGACATTTTGTTTTCTGTAGGCGAAAGGGTTCGTCGTAACAAACAATCGTGTAGTTGTGCATGTACGGGTAGGGCTGCGAAGGTTGTGTCAAATTTTCAGACGAATCGGAGTATATTGGTGAATGCGTTTCTGAATGCATTGCTGAATGGGATGCTAGTTGCTACCTGATGAAATGCGTCATCGATAGAGGTGAGGTCACGCAGTGTGCTGCTTCTTGTAATGATAGTGCATGTATCAGTGTTGAGATAGTCCACATTCAATGCTTCGTTTGGCCCACATACGGTACCCCAGTGGACCACTTTCATTTTCTGAATTTCATTAAACCTGACCTGAGGTCAAACGCTGACCTTGGAGGTCACATGCTCGGATGTACTGCTTCCTTGCTTGATGGGAGATTATTCAACGCTAATATCCATCCGATAAATGTTTTCAGGAAGATGATATTCGGTACCCCGTAATTTTTCCATGGGACGTAATGTTAGTGTTTATCTTGACCCGAGGTCAAACGTTGACCTTGAAGGTGACATGCTTGGATGTGCTGCTCTCCTGCCCGATGGGAGATTATCCGGCGCTAAAGTCCACCCGATGAATGTATTTAGGAAGATATTCGGGACCCCGTGGATGGTAATAGTGCTAGGTTAAAACAATATTTTGTGAACGTAGGTCAAACTTTGAGATTGTACGTCGGACGCTTCAATGTGCTGCATCCATGAGCCATACCCAATGTCGGTATTTTATTTCGTGGTGTCATGTAAAATATTATGGAACTTATCGGGTACACAAGAATTTTGTATATTTGCTATTTTGTGGAATTTTTGGCGAAAGGTGATGAATAGGTGACCATGCCGGGCCATTTTGATCGACGTGCTCTGTGTACGTGCTATGTGGACTATTACCTGCAAAAGTCAGGTCTATCTAAGTTGTCACCACGATTTTATTCGGTACCCCGTAAATAGATATAGTGCATGAGTAAAACCAACTTTGGTGACCTGAGGTCAAACTGTGGTATTGAAGGTCACGTAATTTGATGTGCTGCATCTTTGATGGACAGCGGACATCTAGGCGTTTGAATCACTCGGCTAAGTGAAATACTTTGAATTGTATGCGGTCCCCCGTTTATGACCCAAATGACCTTTCTTGACCTCTGGAGATCAAACTGCTCGTCCTACTGAATAATTATTGTTTTCCTTACTTTGACAAGCGACTAAGATCATATCCTGAAAAATGAACTAAATCGGATAGTATGGGAACAGGGTGCTGAATGCGAATGCGTTGCTAATATCATGGACATAAAAAAATGCATTTGTGGGATGTCAACAGCCATGAGCGTGGACCATGTATGGACGTCGCCACCGACCGGGAGAACGAGAGGGTATTAGGTCGATTATTTCATGTAACGCCATGGGCGTAATGTTCAATTTCACAGAATTTGAAGGGACGCGTCTCCCCAACATTTGTCCTCCGGCGTGGCGACGCCCATTTGACCACGGTGTCCATGTCCTGCTTCAAGGGCGCAACTAGGATAACGTGACGGGGGCTAAGGGGGCCCCAACCTACACCAAAAATGTAAAAGTGCCCGGATGTCAATCAGTATTTTCCTGCGTACCCTCATTTTGAAGTTGCTTTACTTTTTTCGAAATGTAAGAAATAGAAAATACAAGGGTTCAGGCCCCTAGAGCGGGTTGGAAGCCCTAAAGTTCATGCTAATTAAGTGCTGCAGCGCGTCTTGAGGGCCTTGGCGCGCTTTTAAGAGACTCCGAAAATGCTTTAGGGGCTCAACAAGCCTCAGAAGCCCTCGGTATGCCTTTAGGAGCTAACTGGGCTTTAGGGCGCATCGACAACATTGGTTATGTAGCATTTTATGAGCTTAGAGCACTTGAGAAACCTTAACACGCAATTAATTGTATCCCTAATAGCGTACTGGGATTGGTGTCAGGGTGAGCAAGCTGATTTTGAATGGGCCACCCTCCCCATTAAAAGGCTCCTAATTTCTACCACTACTCTCTCAGAGGAGACCATTTGTTTATTAAAATAATTAGTGACAACTTAATTTTCCTGTGCAGATCGAGCCCAGCGTAACGCCACCGTTTCTAAGTCTCCGAATTTTAACCCATTCTCTCCTGTTCAAAGTTTTGTCTCAAACTTTTTTCTTCGGACCCGAGCTAGATTTCTTGGCACCTCGACGTGATATTTTTGCACCAGACGCGAACGTTGGGAATCGCGTGAATTATTGGGTGACGCACCATGTATTTTGCGAGCCCTACGCCACTTGGAGGGTTGTGCTTCAGAACGATTTTCCGGCCCCGGGTTGACTTTACGTAGTCCTTGCCTAATTTATCGGGGCTCCGGCTTTAATTTTGTCAGGTCGCGGAAGGATTTTTTGTTTGCAGTAGCGTAGCGAAGGGGGACACTTGGAGACAGTTCCCCCCCCCTACCCACCCCTCACCCCCACTGAGAGGTTTGGGCCCAAGAATCGCTCCGGGGTTCGGAAAAATTGCGCCAGGCTCCCTGAAAGTCCCGCTGAGCCTCCCAAAATCGCACCGGGCCTCTAAAAATCACATTGGGAACTCCGAAAAGTCGCGCAGGGGCCCTGAATTGAAGCTGGGTGCCCCAAAATCGCACCAAGGCCCATGAAAATCAAATTAGAGGCACAAAAAATGTTCCGGGGCCCATTAAAATGGCGCTGGGGCTCCAAAAGGTGGAACGATGTCCATGACACTGGGCCCCCCCAAAAAAAATCCGCGCCGATACCCAGAAAAGTCGCGCCTTAGCCCACAAAAATCACGCTGGGGCTTCAAAAGGTCGGACCGGGGCCCTGGAAATCACGCTGGGGCCAAAGAAGTCTCGCCGGTACCCCTAAAAATGACGCTGGGGTCCAAAAGACGGGCAAGGGCCCGCAAATCACCCTGGGGCCCAAAAGTCACGCCGGGTTCCTGAAAATCACGACGAAGACCCCAAAAGGGGTCGGGCCCGTCAAAATCACGCTGAACCTGTGGTTACCAAAAAGACGCGCCCGGGCCCCTGAAAATCACGTTAGGGGCTCGACAGTTCGGACCGGGGCCCCAGAAGTCTCATCGGAACCACCAAAAATAAAAATAAAGCCTGGGCAACGAAAAAAAACAGTCCAGACATGGAAAACCACTCTGATGTCCAAGCAATCGCTCAAAAAGCCCCCAAAACGTATCGGACCCCCCCCCCCACACAAAAAAAAACGTGTCCTGGCCACCAATACTCGCGCTAAGGATCCCAACAAATGACGGCGGGGCCCAAAAATCGCACTTAGGCCCAAAAAAGTCGCATCGCTGCCCTTGAAAACACACTGGGGGCCCAAAAATCACGCCGAATACCCACGTGTCGCAGCTGGCTTCCCAAAATCAGTGCCAACACGGAAGGTCACTCTGCGGCCACAAAAATTGCGTCAAAGAGCAAAAAAAGCGCGTCGGGCCCCGGAAAAGAAACGTGTTTGGCACCGAAAACAAAATGCGCCGGGAGCCCGAAGAACCGTACCGTGGCCCAAAAATATCGCGCAGGGGGCTTACAAAATAGACCAAGACACCGAAAATCTCAAAGGGTCCAAATTCATCGAACCGACTCGAGCACTGGAAAATTCAGAACAGGTGCCGAAAGAAAGCTCTCCGAAAGACCTTCTTAATGTCAACCCCTCCTTCGTATGCAGTAGCCTATCATATTTGGCTACACACACTATTACAGACTCGATTTATATTGGGCATTCCTATGGCCAGCTATCCAAAAGTTAGGATAGCCGACTATAGGAATGCCTCAGGATGCCAATACATTAAAATACGCGGCGGGCCCGAAAATTTTCCCTGGGGCCTGAGACAATCGCGCTGGGGCCCAGCTGGGCACAACGCGTCCGGCCAACTCGCTCCGAGCCCTATCGCGCTTTGGACCCAACATTTCCGGCAGTAGGCCCAAAAATTCTGGTCGGGACATCAAAAATTCCTCTCAGAGCTCCAAACAATTGGCGCCGATGGCTCTAAATAAGCACAGCTTGGCTCCAAAAATCGCATCGGGACCCGACAAAAATAAAGAAGGAGCCTTCTAAAATAAGGAGAGATTCCGAAAAATAAGTGCCGAGCCAGAAAAATCGCTTCGGAGCCCCAAACATACCACCAGATACCTGCAAAAATCGCGTACGGCCCCGAAAAAAAGACGTATCGGAGCTCGAAAAATCGCTGCGGGACACAGAAATATGGCGCCGAGAACCAGAAAAATCGGGACGGGACTCGGACTTAAAAAAATAAAAAGAAGTCACCAAAAATGCGTCAAGCCCAGAAAACTGGCATCGGGTCATCTCGGAATCACGCACCTGAGCCCGTAACGTCCCGCCGGGACTCAGGGAACGTATGCCGGATCCCCCAAAATCGTGCGGGGGCCCCACAAACATGCGTCAGGAGCCCCAAATAAACATAGCAGAACCATAAGAGCACAACGGGAGGCCGAAAATGCACCGGGCACTCCAAAGCGTACCCAGTCTCGCAAGAGGCGGCAGGGCCTTAAAACATGCGTTACTGCTCTAAATAAACACACCGGGAGCTCTAAGAAAACACAACCGAAGCCCTCAAAGCACACTGGGGCCATGAGGCTACATGGGGTCCTCAAAAACCGGCTGGGTCCCTCAAAAAGCGACGTGGTTCTAAAAATGAAAAAGACCGGGCACTAACACATCGGGGTTTTCGAAAGCGCGCCGATACCTTAAAAATATCGTCGTTGCACAAAGAAGGCAACACAATTCAAAAAAGAGTTGGAGTCTAAAAAATGTGCCGGGCCCCTAACAAAAATTGGCTGGAGCCCTAGAATACATCCGTGGACGAAGAAAAACTCAACGGATCGAACAAATAACACCTAGTTAGGGCCTCGGTTCCGTAGCCAATCTGGGAGCGTATTTAGCCAAGGAGATGAGGTGCATCAAAGCTGAGCGGTTATCCGGATTTCTTAACCACCAATGTGGGAAAATGTGGGAAGAAGAGAGCTAATTATCGAATTGTTGTTATCAAATTTTTCCAGCGAAGTCCAATATGAAGCATTCCACACGCCAAATATGGCACAAGATTATCATGTGGCAGCAATTAGCAAAATGTAGGAGGCCTAGAAGAAACGAGAGAATCGCACGAAGTGTCGCGAATGAGCCGAATGCGCAAGGCGGGTGTGCACGTGCACGAACGTTGGCGCTTTGACGACCGGGCGTTATTAACTGGAATGCCTGAAATTGAAGAAAAAAAATCATATTTGGAATTTATTTGCGCAGGTGTAATATTAGCACTATGTGGTTGCTTATCAAGGGTACCAAAAGAAAAGCATCCGAACATGATGGGGAAGTTTGGGTTGAACCGCGAATTTTCGAGTCCAATGCTGGAATTTGAGTCCTCGTTGCAGTTATTTGGGCCCCTGACCGGAGTTTTTGCGGGGCCCAGACGGAAATTTGTGATACCCAGCGCGATTTTTTTTTACCCCGGCGCAATTTTTCGGGACTCCGGTACACATTTTTCCGAACACCGACGCAATTATTGGGGGCCTTCACAGCTAACGACTATGCGACGAGCCAGCGATGACGCTACGCGAGCTAGAACGATGGCCAGACACGGGCAGCCCACTCAGATCCGGCGCCGAAAGTCACATCGGAGGTATGGTAGTCTCGTGATGTGGATATCAGAGCTGGTTGCGAGCAAGGCCCTCAGCTTTATTGAAGTCGGACGGGATTCATTGCATGTATGTAATTTTTACCGATTCCCCAGCAGTCTTTGGGCGCTAAAGCAATTTAACCCACAATATCCCATTATGCAGGATGTTTTACGGCGTCTCAGACCACTGTCTCAAGCTGGAAAGACTAGTATCCACTGCTGGATTCCGAGCCATGTCGGCATCGTGAGGAACGAGGCGGCGGATGGTGCTGCGAAGCGTGCAGCCCAAGTCCCATACCTGCGATATACGCCGCTCACCGTGAGGGAGCTTCATTGTTCTATCGCGACCTTCGTTCTTGACAAAAAATGGTAATATAGCTGGGGCACTCTGCTGGGCAATAAACTACGAGTGATCAAGCCATATATTGGAGAGCGGGCCTCATCTTACCATAGGACGTTGCGGGGTAAGGTCGTGCTCTGCTGTTTTCGGCTGGGGAACACCCACCCAACACACCACCATCTGCTCTGTGGGGAGGACAGACCGAACTGCTCTCGATGTCACGCACCGCTGTCAGTGCATCACGTTCTAATTTACTGTCCCCTACTCGCCGTTGATCGAAGACGCCTGTTTGGAGTCGTGCAGTCGCTGTCCATCCGCGATCTCCTGGGTGGCCATTCGTGTGTGGTAATTTTGAGATAACTTTTTCGCTTTCTTTCGGGTGTCGACTTCAGAGCAATTTATACACCTCACTGACATGCAACACTAGAAGCCCGGAATGATCTGCAAGGATTCTACAGGACCGTATACTACTGTTGGCACCAATTATCTTAGGCTGTTCTTACATTGTGATGGGCGCTGTATGGCCAACGCAGTCGATGCGCCACTAAGCCCAAATAACCAACCAACCAACTCGTAACTTTGAAACAAAGTCGTCCAAGACTTCGTTTTGTTTAAAAAATCAACCAAAAAAGTCCAAGTTACGCATCAACATATAAACAGCTGGTATATTATGTGCAATCTTCTACGAATCCCACGATCGGCGGGATCACCGCGTCCGCCCGCGTGAGAAGCTGGCGACGATGTACGACCTAGCAGTCGGACGTGAGAAGCTGGCGACGATGTACGACCCAGCAGTCGGACGCGCCGTAAATCCCACGATCGGCGGGATCACCGAGTCCGCCCGCGTGAGAAGCTGGCGACGATGTCCGACCTAGCAGTCGGACGCGTCTTAAAAGAATCCAAGTACCACCACTGCCAACTGCTGTGTGGTGTTCTATAAAAACCCGAAAAGGCTAAGGGGGTCGGGCTTACCCCGGCTTCCCCTAAGCGTCGCAACATACTTCTTCTTTGCCTGTCGATTGGTGTTGGTTCCATGGATCACTAGTTCGAATGATTAAGGTTGTGAATCCCAATAGAGATATCAATGTCAATACCGAGATCACTAAACACAGGTTACTATTTCGGGAATTTGTCCTCGAGGCAAATAACGTAATGCAGAATGTCGTGTAGATGATGCCGAATTCAAGGTTGCCACTGACAGGAGCGTAGGAACAAGGGGCAGGGGACAATGTCCCACTCCAATCAAATCTTATCCATTAACCATATGGCGTTGACTTGAAACAGTTGGTCCAAAAATTCGCTTGCTGACGCCTACCATGCTGTCCCTGTGGTACGAGCATATTGTCTGGTAGATCAAGCCATGACTTTTTTGTGAATAACCACTGGATGGGAAAATTGGCAAAAACAGAATCCACATTGAGGGAAAAGGGTACTTTCATCAAGAATAATGGGACAACTGGGAAAGACAAGAGGCACGACTGTGTGGGAAAATCAAAGGGCTAGGTGAAGTGGGAAATTACCACCCAGTTATACGCAAAAAAAAAATCCCTGGATGAAGCCAAGTGTGGAGGTGGTAAACCCGACTGGGAGGGAAATTAAGCGACTAAGAGTGTCACTTCACACCATTCGCCGAATTTAACGAGTTTAGGATGTTTTAAACAAAAACGTACATTGAAATATATGCTCTTAGAAGTGCTTGGATTTTGAGAAAATACACACCTTCATCTTGGTCCAAATTTGTCGCTTTGATGGGTAGGAGAGACATAAACGGAATGCCTTCGTCTTAGTTGGTTATTTATGTTTTAGGGCGCGTCGACCAGGTTTGTAAGTGCATTTGCATTTATATTGATTTATTCGATCGTCGACGGTCAATTCTATTAATAGACGAGTTCATCAATGCCTACATACACACCCTTTTCATACACTAAATCACAGGCATGGATTACAGAATACGCACATAATCAGTCACGCTTCCCCGGAACAATGATTTTTGGAGTTTGGTCATTTAGCGTCCGAATGCCTCCTCTGGATCCGCCAGTTTTAACAAAACGCGGGGCATCAATCATACAATGCAAAGTAATACCACCAAAACCAAGTACAACATTCAATAATTGCACGAGGAAGTCATGAAAACAAAAATTAAACCAGGCTAGGGTTAGTTAAATTGAGATTAGTCTCCTACTGAACAAAATTAGGATAATTTAAAAACACAAATTCTAGCCATAAATCAACATAATTTCCGACAGCGGAAAGAGATTATTAACAACATATCGAACAAAAATCAATTAGCAGGTAATCATGACACCGGATCCCAAAAATTCGAACAAAAATTGTGGAAGGTTTGTGTACAGCATAGATGCAAGAGAAGGAGGTTTTAAACAGGATTTCGGAAACACAATCCATTCAAAGTTCGGAGCGGCAAATACAAGCGTTTATTTGGACCACCGATACACAAGACAATGGGAGAATTTCATGGGAAGACAGAAATTCAGAGAGTAAGTTACAATATGTAGGTACTATCCCGTTCCAGCCATTAAACTAATAACAGTAACTACAGTTAGAATAAAGTTCCTCTTCCAAATAAGTTTGTAATTATCGGCGACGCACCTACCCCGTTTAACTGGTGAGGTCATAAGGTAGCTGAATTTCTACGTGGTTCATGGGACGGTTCGTAAGCTACGAAACCAACGTGTTTTTACGCCTGTGCTCTTCATGCAGATACAATGATATTACAATCCACTCCAGGCCAAATCTGGTTCAATGTAATGGTAATCACGACATCACCGGATATCATTCTCGTGATCCTCACGACATAGTCATTGGTTACCTGCACTAACTGGTACACATAATGGACATTTGCGCGGGCCGAAACATTCCGGGGAAGGAGTGGCTGAGTATTGTTCAAGTCAGTTCTTCCCATACACCAGCCATGGGGTTAATAGTTGAAGCTCTTTCTGCTACACTGCCCTTGTTCCTGCGCCCACAGACAACGGTGGGCGCAGGAGATTTATCTCGCAGTGACATGTTGAGTACCAGTGGGGAGCGGAGTACGATGGACCTGCAGCAACTCAAACGCGATAGGAAAAAATTACATCGAGGAGCTTCGGGAATCCTTGTTTAAAAGAAGCACAATGGCCATTCAATGCTACATTTGTGGTGACGTTGCAGGAACAGGGCAGCAAAACTACCCCTCCTGGACCTTGGTAAAATTGTAATACTAGTTCTGTTGCGTCGCATCGAAACAAACTGCGGCACACAGTACGCCCCACTGAACAGTGATCTGCATTCCAGTCTGTGGAACGTGTCGCACCTGCAGTTCGGGTCTGCCGCCGACTTGAAGGCGGGCGAGCCGCGCGAGTGGGCGTACACAGAGCGCGAGAACGGCGACTACCGCTACTTTGAGCGGCGCCACTTCCGTGGCGTCACGGACAGCTACCTGGACGACTTCATGAACGTGGACAAGTCGTATTACGGCCTCCTCTGTCCGCCGCCCCAATCGTGTCAGCCGTGGTGGATGCCGTTCTCTCAGATCAACATCCGATAACCAAGATACAACTCTGACAAAATCTGCATGTTACATTGCTACTGCACTCGTTTACTTGTGACATACGGCAGGTAGCAAACGTTTTCAAGTGTGTTTTTGAAGCGAAAATGTATGATTTTGCGAACATGCAAACGTTTACAAACTGACAAACGTACCCTGAGGGAAACCAGATGTGTTATGTGTGCATTAGTAATAAGAACAAAATGTGTACCGGACTTGTGAACCCAAACTGTGTGGTGTAATTCGTATACCCGACTACGCCGTGTCTCACCAGCCCTTCGTTGCATCTTTCAAAGGTTTCGGGCTTCCAAAAATGGACACGAAGTGATACAGAATGTTTATTTTCATAGTGAATACTAAGAATACAATTGCCACTGTGTAACTGGGTGAAAACAATCAATTGATCATTTGGCTCACCTGAATCACCTGGTAGTACAATGTCGCGCAACGAGTACTGCACGATCATACGTTGGTATTTGGGGCATGGACCGTGGGCAAACATTTCCATCAGCGCCTCATCATAGCGCAAGTATGTACACACGCACCTAGGAAAACATCTGTGCGGACAACCAATGTGCTCGTACATTTTGTCCATGCAACGACCTCCCGTTTCCCGTCCTCGAATGCTATGGTTTGTTGGTATCATGGTGCTATTTCAGCAACAGAATGGCGTTGGTATGGAACACATATGTATGGACCACACTCATCCATCTCCCATTCAGGTACAGATCACGCAGACCTAGGACCGACTTGAATATGCTGAGTAGGACGGCCGCTGGTAACCCTGCCGCTGCTGCAGCTGGTTGCATGGGTGTAACCACTGGGGGGGGGGGGCTGGGGGGACATGTCCCATCAATTTCTGAAATGTGGCGATTTGTCACCCCCAATTTTGTCCGTTCCCCCTTCCAAGCCTCAGCCACCTGAGTATGATCGCCGCAAAATTATACTTAATCATTTATAAAGTGAAAAAATATATATGCAATATAATCACCAAGAATACTAGAAACCGATCAAGCCAATCAACGGGCTTCACAGGCTATCTGTCGTCACAAAATCTCCGAATGGTAAATCAGCAAACGTTAGAAATTTATGCTTCCAGATCATTCTTGAATAACATGAACCTTGGCCATCTTGTGTTTTGGCTTCGGTGGAAAATTGTGCTTTGCCAGGCAACAAATTTGCATTATCGCAAGGCTTTATTAGGTTGCATATTAGGCTTTATTAGGTCTTAGGTTGCATTCCCCTGCGCACAGGGCCTCCTCAAAGGAATTTTCACCGGGTGGGATTTCTTGCACATACCTAATCAGTACAATATGGCGTCACAGGCGGATCTAGTCCTCCAGTTGGGGGGGGAAGACAACTATTGGCGCAGTCCAAACCCTCCCCCCAATGCCGTACCTGGAGTTTATGTCATGTGGGCGGGGGGGGGCAAACGGATTGAATGGGAGCCCAACCAACCACTATTTCTGGTTGAAAGATTTCGACCACTATTTTCCAAAGTGGCCCTTTTGGTTTTTGGTTTAAATACACCATTTGGTGACCGACTTAATTCTCATGTGGAGGGGGCCCACTCTATCACCATCCTTTCTGAGTCAACGGATTTCAACCCTAACTCTCCCCATCCTATTCGAAGATTTTTCTTTCGGTATTGCTTGATGTCACCTCAGACTGCTGAAATTACACCTGTACAAATCACTTGAAAATGTAAAATCCCAGCCGGCATTCCCAAATGGGACCCATATGGGATCTATTTTGGCAATCTTTGATAATCCATACGTTGGATGTAAGACGTCCATAAAGTTAGCAGGAGTTCGATATTCATATTCCTCAGAAATCGACGACCCCTCCGATTTCCACCAAATCTTGCACATCGACATAAGATGTGCTTCTGAACAAACACACCATAGTGTTTCATGGGGCATAACATTTTCCGACCTCCAGAGGTCAAAATGTTAATGAATGTACCATGAAGTGTACGATGAAGTTTTCGGCATGCATCCGACACTACTGATCGTAACACAGAACTAATCGCACGGCATGCAATGCAAGAAATGTTCGACAAATCCAAGAATCCGGTACATTTGATGATAACACGGAACTGATAACCCGGTGCACCAAGCAAGAACTGGTTGACAGGTAATAGAGCATCACAATTTTCACTTTTTCCTTCAATGGTTAATTTCCCATAGGCCATGGAACATGGCACCATATGGAGGATCAAAACCACGACCTCTTAGATTTCCCCCAAATTGTACCATGTGGGCCTCATTAGGTCTTACATATGTGATATCAAGCATTATGCGGGGCATTGCAAGCTGTGACCTACCGAGGTCACCGTGCGGCCACCGAATATCAAGCTAAGGGAATTAAGGGGAATTTTTGAATAAATAACGATGCCATATACATAAATTGGAGTCATATCCAAGCATCAGGTACATTTGATCGTAACACGGAACTAATAACACGGTATCCAAAGCAAGAACTGGTTGACGGGTAAAAGAGCATCACACATTTCACTTTTTCACTTCGTGGTTAATTTCCCATAGGCTTTAACATGGGACCCTACGGAGGATCAAAACCACGACCCCTTAGATTTTCCCGAAAATTGTACCATGTGTGCCTCATTAGGTCTTACATATGTGATGTCAAGCATTCTGCGGGGCATTTCAAGTTGTGACCTACAGAGGTCACCGTGCGGTCACCGAATATCAAGCTAAGGGAATTAAGGGGAATATTTGAATAAATAGCGATGCCATATACATAAATTGGAGTCCAATCCAAGCATCCGGTGATTTTGATCATAACACGGAACTAATAATACGGTACCCCAAGCAAGAACTGGTTGACATTAAGTAAGTGAATTAAGTGTGTTTTAAGTGGACAAAAATGAAATTTGTGATGCTCTTTTACCCCTCAACCAGTTCTTCCTTCGGGTACCGTGTTATTAGTTCCGTGTTATGATCAAATGTACCAGATGCTTGGATAGGACTCCAATTTATGTATATGGCGTCGTTATTTATTCAACTATTCCCCTTAATTCCCTTAGCTTGATATTCGGTGACCGCACGGTTACCTCTGTAGGTCACAGCTTGCAATGCCCCGCATAATGCTTCACATCACCTATGCAAGACCTAATGAGGCACACATGGTACAATTTTGTGTAAAATATAAGGGGTCGTGGTTTTAATCGTCCATAGGGTCCCATGTTAAAGCCTATGGGAAATTAACCATTTCGGGAAAAAGTAAAAATTGTGATGCTCTATTACCTGTCAACCAGTTCTTGCTTGGGGCATCGGGTTATTAGTTCCGTGTTATCATCAAATGCACCGGATGCTTGGATAGGACACCCATTTATGTATATGGTGTCGTTATTTATTCAAATATTCCGCATAATTCCCTTAGCTTGATATTCGGTGACCGCACGGTGACCTCTGTAGGTCACAACTTGAAATGCCCCGCAGAATGCTTGGCATCACATATGTAAGACCTAATGAGGCACACATGCTGCGGGTTTGGGGAAAGTCTAAGGGGTCGTGGTTTTGATCCTTCATAGGGTCCCATGTTAAAGCCTATGGGAAATTAACCATTAAGTGAAAAAGTGAAATTTGTGATGCTCTTTTACCTGTCAACCAGTTCTTGCTTGGGATACCGTGTTATTAGTTCCGAGTTACGATCAAATGTACCTGATGCTTGGATAGGACTCCCATTTATGTATATGGCATCGTTATTTATCTAGAAATTCCCCTTAATTCCCTTAGCTTGATATTCGGTGACCCCACGGTGACCTCGGCAGGTCACAGCTGGCAATGCCCCGCATAATGCTTGATATCACATATGTAAGACCTAATGAGGCCCACATGGTACAATTTGGGGGGAAATCTAAGAGGTCGTGGTTTTGATCCTCCATATGGTCCCATGTCCCATGGCCTATGGGAAATTAACCATTGAGGGAAAAAGTGGAAATTGTGATGCTCTATTACCTGTCAACCAGTTCTTGCTTGGTGCACCGGGTTGTTAGTTCCGTGTTATCATCAAATGTACCGGATTCTTGGATTTGTCGAACATTTCTTGCATTGCATGCCGTGCGATTAGTTCTGTGTTATGATCAGCAGTGTCGGATGCATGCCGAGAACTTCATTGTACACGTCATGGTACATTCATTAACATTTTGACCTCTGGAGGTCAGAAAATGTTATGCCCCATGAAACGCTATGGTGTATGTGTTCAGAAGCCCATCTTATGTCGATGTGCAAGATTTTGTGGAAATCGGAGGGGTCGTCGATTTCTGCTAAATATGAATATCAAACTCATGCCAACTTTATGGACGTGGATGTAAGTGTAAGTACTAGCTGGGCTCCATCTGGGTCCCAGATGGGATGCCCAGATTTCGCGCTCAATTTCGCTCACCTGAAAGTAGGTAGCAATATAACTATTTTTTGTTAGTATTTCTTTCTTAGAAACTTAGTCTGCATTCTTGCTGGAGTGGATTTATGGACCAGGATTCTATGGCGAAGCAGAGCTTGTTGCGTGAATCCTGGCCGCACCACCCGATCCATGAATTCCAGTTGAACGGCAGAATTTTGACCGAAAGTTTAACGTGCCGTCAATGCGCCGACACGGCCACCCCGGTAGCTCGCTCCCGACCTTATCGGGCCAGTTGCCAACTGACCCTCCCAGTCGGGGCTAAATGCGAAAGCTCACAGCGACTCGAACCCTGTCTTACCGGGACAGGGGAGAGCAGTGCAGACCAGCGCTCCAACCAACTGTGCTACCGGGGCGGCAATTCTTATTCTTCATCTGATGTAAAAAAAAGAATGCCAATCATGAAAATGTGATGAACAATGTGATGGGTGCATGTGAGCTACATGTGATGTAACTGGGTAGGGCAATTTTCTTCAATGAGCTTTTATGTGACAAACCTCGTTAGCATTGGGGCCGGTATGGTACTTTCTATGGTTGATGTCATAGAAGAAGGTATTAAAATGTATATATTTTATTGTATAACTGGAATGGCTGAAATTAGAAAAGCTTTTCCAATTTCAGGCATTCCAGTTCATAACGCCTGGTCGGCACCACGCCAACGTTCGTGCACGTGTACACCCGCTCTGCGCATTCGGCGCATTCGTCACACTTCTTGCGATTCTACGGTTTCTGCTAGGCCTCCTATGTTTTGCTAATTGCTACCACATGCTAGTCTTGTGCCATGGTTGACGTTATGGAATTGTTCGTATGGTGGTTGGCTGGGAAAATTTGATTTATGCAATTCGATGATTAGTTCTTTTTTCCAATATTTTCTGGTGGCTAAGAAACCCGGATACCCACTGAGCTTTGATGCACTTCACCTCTTTGGTTAAATATGCTCCCAGATTGGCTACCGAACCGAGTCCTTGGCTCGGTGTTCTATTTTTTTACCCATCGTAGTTTTCTTCGTCTACATATGTGTTTTAGGGTTCCAGACAATTTTTTGCAGGGGGCCGGCATATTTCTGAGACCCCGACTCTTGTTACCGTTTTGTTGCTTTTTGTGCACCGATGCATCTTGTTAGGTACCGGTGCGTTTTCGAATACGACAATGTGTTTATTTAGTGCCCGGCCTTTTTTGCTCTTTTTTAGGACCATGTCGCTTCTTACGAGCCCCAGTCTGTTTGCTAAACCCTTATGTGGTCTTATTGCCCAGGTGTGCTGTGAGGGCAACCGGTATGTTTTTAGGGCCCCTAGTGTGGATTTGGGGATGTAACATGTGTTTGAAAGCCCTGCTACTTTTCGCGAAAGTCGCGAAAACCTTGTAGGGCCGATTCCTATTCGGCCTCCCGTTGTGCTCCTTGGGTCCCGTTCTGTTTATGTGTGACTCCTGACGCACATGTTGGCCCCAACACGACTTTGGGATCCCGGCGCGACTTTTTCTGACCCAGGCGTGTGGTTCTAGGGACCCGACGCCAATTTTCTGCGCTGGACGCGATTTTTGGGGACCTCTTCTAAATTTGTTTAAGATTGAAATCTCGGCCTCACTTTTTTCGGACATCCGGTGCCACATTGTTGTGCACCGCCACGATTTTTATATGTCACGTACGTTTTTTTCGGGGCCGTACGCGATTTTTGAAAGCATCTGGTACTATGTTTGGGGCTCCAGAGCTATTTTCCTGGTTCGGACATTTTTTCTAATCTCTTCTTATTTTGGAGGACTCCGGCTTTATCTTTTTATTTTTCGGGTCCCGATGCGATTTTTCGGACCACGCTGTACTTATTTTGGGCCCTCGACGCCAATTTTTGGAAGCTCCAACTGGAGTATTTGATGCTCCGACACAAATTTTTGGCACTATCGCTGGAAATTTTGGGTCCCAAGCGCGATATTTTTTTTTTTTAGGGGGGAGTTCGCCGGAATTTCACCGGGCGCGTTGTACTTAGCTGGGGTCTCAGCGCGATTTTGGCGGACCCCGGCACAAATTTTCGGACCCTGGCGCGTGTATTCTTTGGCCCGCTCCATTTATTTCGAGCCCCCTACACGAATTCCGAGAGCACAGATATATTTTTGGGGACCCCGGCACGATTCTTGGAGTCCATCCCTCTCAGGATGGAGGGGGGGGGGGCATTTTCTGCCTTGGTACGCCACTGCGGCTGTTCAACGAGTATTTTTTTGCAGGCGATGGCACCCTCGAGGGTAGAAAGACTCTTCGGATAATTTTATTTCGGGACCTGTTCTTAATATTCCGGTGCTCGGGCCGACTCGGTCGAACCACGGTGTTTTTTGGTGGTAGAGTTATATTTTTTAGAGTCCCCTGCGCGATATTTTTGGGCCCAGTACGATTCTTCGGGCTCCCGGTGTGATTTTTTTTCGATGCCTCGGCACCGGTTTTTTGGTGGGTCAGTTTGGGTTGATTTTCAGATTGATTTAGTCAGTTGATTTTTGGGAGGCAGCTGCGACTTTTGTGGCCCAACGCGACCTTTCGGGCCACCAGTGTGATTCTCGAGGGCTGCGATGCGACTTTTCCAGGTCCCAGTGCGATTTTTTTTGGGACAACGGCGTCATTTGTTGGAAACCCGAGCGCGAGTTTTAGCGGCCTCCACTCGACACCCAACGTGATTTTCAGGGGCGCCGGTCAGACGTTTTGGGTTCTGACCGCTATTTCGGGGGCGCCGGCCCGACCTTTTGAGGCCTCCAGCGTGACTTTCAGTGGCCCGGCGCTACTTTTTTGGGGCCCGGGTGCGACATTTTGGAGCACCCAGCGTCCTTCTTAGTCCACTGAGCGCTTTTTTGGGGGGACTCCAATGTAATCTTCAGGGTCCTCAGTTCGATTTTACAGCCCCGGCGACATTTGCAGGGCCCCGCGCGACTTTTTGAGACCTCAATGTGATCTTCAGGGCCACGGTACGAATTGTAGATTCCCCAGCGGGATTTTTAAGGGGTCCGGCGCAGTTTTTTTTCCAAATCCCAGTGCGATTCTTGGGGACCCCGGTGCGATTCTTGGGGATACAAATGGGGACAAATTCTCAGTGGGCGGGGACGGCAACTGTAGCATTTTCCCGGAAGAAAGGTGGTGGTGTCGCCGGAAGGAAGGTGGTGGAGGAAAAACCGATCAACATCCCACCACGTTACACACCTTTCCTTTTTACAAAGGCATCTAGCTTCATCTGTCCCTTCATTTTAGCAACATCGAAGAAAAAAACACTAATGAACATCTAGCTCTCGTCACTCGTGGCCTGGCTCGCGTCGCCCCGATCCTCTGTGTTGTGCGTAAAAGTATTGGCCATGTTTCTGTGAAACCGCCGTTAATGGACCCAATTGCTGGCTTTGTAGCATGCATTTTTCACTGAAACATTTCACATTTGAGCACTTCCTCGTCGCTTTGACCTCAGTATAAGTGCTGCCAACTTGGTGCCATTTTTATTCGTGATACAATTGCACAGTTCTAAGGAAAGATCACTTCCGCTACCGGAACTATCCTAAAACTTGGGTTTGGTTGCTTTCTTCATTGAAGCTCCCTTTGACTAGGTGGGATTTTGTTTTCGCTCCACTAGGTGGGATTTCACGGCACTAGGTGGGACGCATCCCACCTAGTTAACATGTTAGAGGAGGCCCTGTCTGCGCATATGTTGATATGTCTTGAACAAACGTGACTCTGGGTGTCCTTGGGCATCTTCAAGACCATGGGCAGGCTTAAGCAAGTACGTCAAGTTAACGTCGTATTCGTATTCGTATTCAGCGACGTGTTCGCCAGAGGCGTATTTGTATTGGCATCGGCATTCAGCGACGGGTTTAGGATCGCACGAATCAATTACTACAAATGCTTCTGCTTGCACTGGACACGATGGAAGCAACTACATAGGTCTCACATTGCTACCTTAACGGCCAAGGTCTAACACAAACCGGTTTCTTCGGTTGCCTCCCATTTTTTTTCGTTTTCACCCAAACCTGCCCAAATCTGGTACCCAGCAATAGCCTGCGGTGAACCATCGTGTAACAGTTCAAACCGGTACATGTCAAGGTCAACTTTCTAGGTCAAAGGTTAGCTTGATTTATTAGATGGCGATATTGAAGGAATATCGACCGAACGCGCGGTTCGGTTGCTATCGCTTCAATTTCCATCAAATGGGCGTCATTCGACGTGGCTTGTTACGCGGTATCAGAAAGCTAAGCAATCGAATTATTTGTTTAATGGCAAAGGCCATGCCGCTCAATTTTCTTTCGTTTTCGCTCAAACCCATCCAAATCCGGTATCAAGTAATAACCAGTGGTGAACACTCAAGTAACATTTCAAACTAGGACATGTCAAGGTCAAAGAATTTATTGAGTTCTTCAATGACCTCGCGTTTCGTCGCTATGGCTTCAATTTGCGGAAAATGGATGTCATTCGGCGTCGCTTGTGCTGTATCAGAAAATCAATAATTCGAAATCATCTCAACGTGACCCGTCGATTCAAGCTGATTTCTTCGGTCGCCTCACTTTTTTTTTATTTTCGCCCAAGCCTACCCAGATCCACTATCAAGCGATAGCCAATGGTGAACCATCGAGTAACATTTTGAAACCGAGATATATCAAGGTCAAACCTCAGGGTCAAAGGCTAATATCAATGTTTCGAAGTCCTCGCGATTAGTCACTATGGGTTCAATTTGCATCAAGTGGGTGTCATTTGACGCGGCTTGTGCCGTAATATAATGTTACAAAATCGAACTAATTTCAAAGGTGAAAGGTCAAACCGATTTCTTTCGTCGCCTCGTATTTTTTTCGTGGCCCTAACCTACCCACATCTGGTATCAAGCAATAGCCCGTGGTGCACCTCGAGTAACATTCAAACTGGAACATGTCAATTTCAAACCATAATATCGAAGGATAGTTTAAATTGATCGAAGTCCTCGCGCCTCGTCGCTATGTCTTCAATTTTGTTACTCTAGCAAACTGTCCAGAAATCAAATTAATTTTCAAAATAAATGATCGAGCTCATTTCTTCGGTCGCCCCGCGTTTCTTCGTTTTATCCCAAAGCTACCCATGTTTGGGATCAATAGATAGCCCGTGGGCAACCCTCAAGCAATGTTTCAACCGAGGCCATGTCAGATCAAGCCTCAAGGTCTAAGGTTAGTTTTTATTTTTACAAATTCCTCGCGTTTCGTCGCTATGGCTTCAATTTGCACTATGTGGTATCATAATTTTGAGATATCGAAATCATTTCTCAGGTGTCGAAGGTCTAGTGTGTGTACAATGATTGAGTAATAGGAATAGGAGGATCAAATATTTGTTTTGTTTACAGCCGTCGTGATAGCAAGCACTCATATGATATATGACTAGGACATAGGTGTTGTTTTATGAAAATTATTGGGGGGGGTGAGGGCATTGCTACTGGATTGTTGTAGTTATAAGATGTGGCTGTTTTACACACGCACAGAAGGAAGGGAAGGGGTGGAATCCGACCGCTTCTCTTGCTTTTTATATTATCTCATAAACGGGCGGAGATATTGTAATGCAATGTTGTGGCTTTCTTAAAAATCGATAAGCGCATCCTATGCAACACAAAATCGAAATCCGCTGGTAAACATAGGAATTGCGTTGGAGCCAAATAGACCGACCGGGCGGCGGCCGGTGGGCGTTCAAGGTCACAAAGGCTTCGTCGGTACGGTGGGGCGGCGGTACGGCGGGACAGCCGATCACGACCTCATTTGACCTTAAAGGCCTAGGGTCATGCAATTTGTACTGAAACAAGTTCACTATATCCGTAATATACCCTCCAACTTGTGTGCCTATGGCTTCAGTAATTTCCGAAATCGTAGAGTTATGGGGCCGAATCATCACCCTCCTGTGCGTGTTACGCGAGAGGTCCTCCGGCGCTCGTGTTAATCGTCCGTGTCCTCAATTATGCTTGTATGCTACATTTAGGCCACTTGGTCTGCGGATAGGATAAATTTGTAATTGGTGTGCTGCTAAAAACAAAAGATAAAAATACAACCACATGTCCAGAAGAAAAGGTTATCACTTGAGGGGTATAAAATTATCCGACTCAATTGAAAGCCCGACAAAAGAACAGCGAATGCAATTTTAGAAACGTTCCGTTCTATCAGTGTGCAAGAGTTCCCCAGCCACGTTTCCTCTGTTGCTCATAAATGAACGAATAATCGACGAGACCACCAACACACATACGTGATGGCAAACTATTCGTATATTGTTAATATTACTAATTGTGGGCAAGACACACATAAACACTCCCAGGTAGGGAATCATGGCTCCGGTCATTCAAATATGCATTACACAGACTGAGACAGTGGAGCGGACTGCGGTCGGGTATTCAATATAAAATGTGGAGTTTTAATAGGTAACTTTTTTTAATAGATTTCAGGTCATTTTGATGTGTTTTTTCCTGATGGTGACAAAAAATGACACTATTTAATATGTATCAAGCGCAGTTGGCAGTAAAATCTACATAACGCACAGTCTTCACGCCAGTTCATCTCATACCAATAACACCTGAAAAGAGGCCAAATTCAAGATATCTTCAAAATCCGAGCAAGCAAGACCAGGTAAATGTGTATCACACTTGGTGCATTTATATCAATGCGTTCGCTCGGAACGCACGCTCACTCTGTCTGCACAGCCAGTGTAAACTCGTGAGGTGAACGCTGCCTGGGAAACGTCTGTGGGCGAATACGTGCAAAGTATGGATATATCTGGCAAACTAAACCAAATCAGGCCCTTTCTGACCTTCACATTATAGTGACTTGTCATGAAAACATGAAGGTGTGATGGCTGTTCCAAAATTCCCTGATGAAAATTATACAACGCATCTGCCTTTAGTGATCTGAGGGCACAACGCACAACTCAGAAGTATTTATAAACGACACCGTCATTTTCCATCTGCCGCGGTCTCCCACCAACAGCCAGACTACAACACCAGGATGTACAAATTCATGTGTGTGACCACATCACACCCCTGTAACCAATCATATTACACCCATGTAGCCTCAACTCCGTTACCAGTACCAGTGCCCTACTAGTAAGGGTATGTATGGGGTGGAAGGAAGCAGCCGTCGTGAGCGATGTAAAAGGGATCTCGATCCATGTCTTGTAGCGTTTCTAAACTTAAGCAGCAGAGCAAATGTTGTCGATATTGAATCGGACACCTCGTCATCACCGTCAAACGAAAATCTTGCGCATGGACACTTGCTGCGTGTATTATCACAGACGCACACTTGCTACGTGGACTATCAATCTTGAAGTACTGAGGGGGTGAGACTGCACAACTATCTAGGAAAAGAAGCCGGTGCACATGGGCAGGGGAAAAAGCAATGCTGGGAACAAAACTTCGCCACATGCGAGCAAGCGTGGTTTCTGCGAACGCGAAGGTCGGAATAAACAGCAGGTAAGTACAGTACAAGGCATCAAATGTGCAGCACTCTCTGTCTGGCTATCTGATCGCTTATGTCACGAAATTAACACGCGCACTGGAGGGGGGGGGGGCGAAATCCGCCCACACCTCCGGCTTTTCTTAAATGACTCCCGATTTTACTGGTCGATATGCGCCATTTTTTGCGTACCTGCTTAGAAATGTCCGGCGCGTCGTTTAAAGCAAAAAACAAAACAAAAAACGGAAATCTGCAGACAATTTTCGAGTTAGAGGCCGTTGAAGTCAAAACATTGCGTAGCGCCAGACCAGAAAAAATCGGCGCTGATGCGCTTCCCGTATATCGGCAAAAAGGAAGCATTATTGGCAAAATTAGCGGCTTGTTTGATGTATATTGTTATGCTATATAGTTTCAAGGTCATATTAGGTCACCGAGGTCAAGTCACAGTTTGTGTCATTGTGTATCTAAGCGTTTCCATACTTTACTCCATTCTTCGCGAAGCCGATTGCGCCGAGGCGCCCGACTGTTACGGTTCCGGTAACTGGAACAGGTAACTGACCAGACTTGTGCTCGTCTCGAGTTGAATCGATAATCGATTCATGAATCAATGGTTTTTGGATGAGTCGCGAGTTGAATCGATTCTTTTCCCAAAAATATATCTTGAGTCGTGAGTTGAATCACATCTTTCTAAAAAATAAATGAGTTGAATCATGAGTCAACCATTCAAATCACAATGAGTCATTTGAGTCTTGTGACTCAAATGCAAGTTATGAATAAATTATATAAAGCATGTATCTGTGTGAATATTATTTCATGACACAAAGTAGGGAGTAAAAACACAGCATAATTATTCATGCTTAGCAATACAATTGTCAACTTGTCATCTGCCAGTGAGTAAAGAATGATGGGTACTGAAGTTATTTACCAAAAACCACTGACAATAACTACAAATAATTATTAATGTTAAGCTTGGTATTCACAATCAGTATCATGCATGAGTCAATCCTAGTGCTAGGAGTACAACACAAAAATGGGTTGTAATTGTGAAGAAGATTATGGAACCGAAACGGTCCTGCACTGCAATGGGCATTTGCACTGAATAAAATTGCGTTGGTTTGTTATTTGTCACACGCGTGTCTGATATCACATCAGACGTGCGTGTGACAAATAACAAACCCAAGGTACCTTTACTAGAAGGTAGATCGAAGTTTTCCTTCAAGCCCGCATGACGTCATCCGAAGGTTTTTTAATATGCTATCAATCTGGTTGCAGAGGACTTGTCTCAAATCATACGCAATGGTCACTTTTATCTAGACCCAGGGCATGATGCATTCTTCCTTGATGAATCTTGCATGGATTATTGATGATACATGCATAATTGAACTTTTATGTACAATACCATTGTGATCTAGGAATGCCTTCCTGAAACTTTCAATAAGTTTCGGTCTGATTTCCAGTAGTATGAATTCAGCATCTAGATATAATTGTAGACGGGTGACGTCATGGTCCCGCGCGTCGCCAAGGCGACGCGTGCCTTCCGATTGGCTTGTTGCTTTCGCACCGTAAGACCCCCGGCCGCGGGAGTGTGAGAATAAAGCTGGCCGCGGGCGGACGTGCGGTCCGCCTGTGCGGGTTGGACTGAAAGCTGTCAAGCGTGTTTGCGGTTCGGACCCGGCGACTGCATTGTTCGGACCCAGCGACTGCATTGTTCGGACCCAGCGACTACATTGGTGGCAGCGGTCGGATTGACAGCTTTCGGATCGTCTGACTCGCACGACGGAAGCCAGATGACTCGGTTGAGTGTTGTGGCGGACTGAGAACTGAGGAGCGGAGGATTCGCGTCGTCGGAATCCTGTCGTAACGGTGTGTAGTGACTTATGATTTGGCTCGGTGTGACGCGTGAGTGCAGCCACTTACACAGAAGGATTGCGTACAAGTGTTCAGTTTGGGGGTCGCGAGCAAGATGTACGGCGATTGCAAGATGGCGGCCCTGCCAGATACAGGTTCTGGTGAGAGTGCTGTTGTCGCCTAGCAACGGCAGACTAGCAGGCGCCTCCAGTACTCGTCCGCGCGCCAGCTGAACTCGTCTGCGCGCCAGCTGATTGAGATGACGTAACGACTCCGCGTAGCAACGTGGCATCTAGAGGACACGGCTAAGGCCCTACGAAGAAGGACTGACTCGCAACTCCTGCGTGCGATTCTCAGCGTCGGAACCGTGAGTGCCTTGTCAAGGCGAGTACTTTTGAGGATGCAGTGGCAAAGGTACGTCACGTGTGCAGTGCCGCTCGGCACGTGATGCAGCCGGTGCGCCAGATGGCTGCAGGGGGGGGGGGGGCCCAGCCTGAAGCGTCAGCTGTTGCTCGGTTAGAGAAGAGGATAGCCGAACTAGAGCTCCAAGTCCGGACTGGACTCAGGTCTAGTGGACCTGTGCGTAGGCCACAAGTGTTACGCCTGTGGCCAGCCTGGTCAAATGAGGTATAACTCTGACAAGCGAGATGTTAAGGTGCCCGAAGTGCGGCTGCCAGGGATGCAGTGCCTGGATGTGCAGCTGGCGTAACAGACACGCCAGCAGGACGTGGCTTGAGTGTGGATGACGAGAGGCAGGGCGTCGGTGAGCCGCTCGCCCCGGTGTCCGGGGCTGGGTCACCCGCACCACCCATTCGATGTGACATATTCCGACCTGGTGTGCTGGAATCTGGAGGCGAAGGGGATTCACATCCTTCCTTCGGAAGCACCGCTCTCGGAACTCGCGTCGTTGGGGAAAGTGGGGATCTCGGCGCGGATGCGTTAGCGGCTGGTGGTGACGACAGTAACAGGGGCGATATGGGTCCCACCCAAGCAACTTCCGTTCTGAGGGACGAAGGGGATGGGTGTCCCGCTGTCAGGAGAGAATCGGCGTTGACGGGCACTACGGTTAGCTTAGGAATAGAAAGCCCTGATGTTGTCCCATCCGTGGAGGGAGTGGGGTCAGAGACAGGTGACCCCGGGCCTGGGCTTCCCCCGAGTGTACCGCCAACTGTGTTGCGGCGATCGAGTCGGGTTAAGCGAGCTCCTGGTTGGGTGTTGTTAAAATAGTCGTTATTTACAGTGTAAACGCGTGTATGATGTGAGGTTGCGCGATGTTGGATTAAGATGCTAGTGTACGAATTGTGGTTAGAACAGTCGCTGGTTACAGTGTAAAACGTCACCTGATTGCGCGATGTTAGAATAAGATGCTAGTGTACCAATTGTTATAACTAGCGTTGGGCGGAAATGAGGATCCCGCCGGGGATGCGTTAGTGGAGGGGCGGTTTGTTTCGGGTCTACACCACATTGTGCAACTGTGTAATGTCTGTGCGGATTGCGGAACGCTTGTTGGGGCGCCTATGGCGAGTGCTAGATGCCTTGTGCTGAAATCTAGTGCGTACCCTATTAAGACTTGCGACGGTCTTGCGCAGTCGTGACATCAGTCTTTGTGTTGCGGATAAACCCGTTGCCATACTGCTGACGACCACTTGTGGCGATAGTTCGAACAGCGTGGCGATACATCGTGTGCCATTTCGCTCCGGTGTCATGTCTTGGTCGTGAGTGTTGGGTGCGTGGGAACTCCTTTTTTCAAGGTTTATAGTGTAGATGGGTGACGTCATGGTCCCGCGCGTCGCCAAGGCGACGCGTGCCTTCCGATTGGCTTGTTGCTTTCGCGCCGAAAGACCCCGGCCGCGGGAGTGTGAGAATAAAGCTAGCCGCGGGCGGACGTGCGGTCCGCCCGTGCGGGTTGGACTGAAAGCTGTCAGGCGTGTTTGCGGCTCGGACCCGGCGACTGCATTGTTCGGACCCAGCGACTACATAATGTTGGAATGGAACACATCTCTGTTTCAGGTGTCATGCCTTACTGTGCAGTATCAGAGGATAGAAGTGGAACTGGGCAGGCAACTTTAATAAAGAAGAAATCTGGTTACACCATTTTCATCAGGATTCTGCCTAAGCAAAATCTCTTGGCACACAATAAAACTTGTGTCTTAGTTGTCAAATGTAGGGGAACCAAGAGTATGCTCCAAGCATTTAAAAGACATTGATAAGAGAAAAAACCTGAAGCAAGAACGGTTTAGCCTTGCCTCTTTGCAGAGAAGCAAATGTCTGCTGCCATCAGCTATTCGCACTATAATAGTCACACCAGCCAAACCCAGGGTAATCCTGAAACTTTTCTGTATTATTGCTGTTTACATCATTTGCAAGATTGCTTTGTTGTGTTCTGCCTGCTTTGTTGGCAATGTTTTTCCTCCACGAAAGAAAAATATGGATAGGCCTGGTTAGGTTATGTCCTTTTATTTCAAGATTTTGATACTTTTCTCTGAGAAACTAGATTAGGCTAGCTAATTCTATGTTGGGTTACCTTGAAATTTCTAAAGCTTTGAATAACTAGTTATGAGCCAATTGAAAGCCCTCCTTTTTGGTTTTGGTATTATTTTGCTTTTCAACCAAGATTAAGCATATGCAATGGAAATGAGTGGTTACACTATCTTAGTCATGTTAATAAGCATGCATTCAAACATCTCTATCAAAACCTTGTTTATGATCTAAACTGGAAGTCTACCAAATGTTGTGCTTGTTGGTAGAAAATATGTTCTTAGTGCATAGAAATAACAATCATGATAAAACCCTCATGTCAATCATTGACCACTAAATTATAGTTACATTAAGTTAGGGTCAAAGGTATGAGAAATAGATGATTTGGGTCAGATCTGCTAATTGAAATGGTGCATTTATGAGCTGCATTTTTTTAACCGAATGGACAAAGAGTGATACCAGGTGACAAATATATCAATTAGGTACATTTACATTTGAACAAGTTTTTTCTCCTATATATGAAGAAAATGTGTATTGCATATAACATATTTTAACCAGTCTTCTGTTATTTCTTAAAACTTAGTCTGGAATACATGCATAATCTTTTTTGTTGACAAAATAGCATTGTTCTCGTTATAGGAACAGATGTTCAACTTTATTGCTGACAAGTATCAAGTGTTTTGGAATGTGTGGCATTATATAGGTTTTGTTCAGGTGATTGGAGCACGATTGCTCGAAGCCCTGACCTGTGTAATTTAAGTAATGTCTCAAACTTATATATAAAGGAGAGGTCATCATGAGATAACAAGTGAGTGATGCCTATATTGAGGTTGATTCTTTCCATCGACAATTACAGGATTTGTGTAAAAATGGCGAACATTTTTTAATAAAAATGTTGTTTTTCTGGTGTTTTCTGATGAGATTTCAACGAATTTGACACTCATTCATTTGGTTGGTTGGTTGGGTATTTGAGTTTTAGGGCGCATCGACTAGGTTTGGTCATTTAGCGCCCATTCAGGTTGTTTGTTAACGGGTCCCAGCTTGCCTGCCACTTCCTCAGCATGAATCCCTTCGCATCCGAATAAAAGTCCCTAGCAGGAAGGGGGAGGGAGCGTACGCACGGAGCCCGTGCACCTCGTTTCGCTGCAGCATCTGCGGCCTCGTTTCCACAAATTCCCACGTGGCTCGGTGACCAACATAGGACAATCGTTTCCACAGCGCAGGTCAGAGAGGAAAGCCTGCATAAAACATTTTTGCGCAAGTGGGTTTGATGGGGAAAACGCAATTAGAGTGGGAAGACTACTGAGTGAATCGGTGTAGATTATATGCAGCATTTCATCACATGTTTCAATAAAACTCAGTGCTTTGTCTAGGGCAACCAACTCAGATGTATACACTGATGAGTGTGCCGGCAAGAAGAAAGTCCTGACAGTTGTGCCCATTACAAACGCACACCCAACACCAGACTGTCTTCGACCCGTCTGTGTAAGTGTCTGTAAAACGGTGGTACGAAGACATCAATTCCAGCGCCAGAAGTCTAAATTCCTCAGGAACCACTTCGCACTTTTTGAGATTGGACACACTCATTCATTTGGAAAATGAAAAATTCCCAAGATATAAGCACTTCAAGTTCAAGTACTTCTATCTAAGAAATCAGTCCCAGAAAATAAGTTGACTACGGATACATCCTGTCCCACCTCAGCACCATATGGGAAGTGTGGGGAAAGGGTTTTGGATGTGGTGGTATATAATTAAAAATAACATACAATTATCAATAAAAACTAATGTAACCTAACCTAGCCTACTGATGTTGGACGGCCTAAAACCTACCGATGTTGAATCACTTAAACGCACTGATATTGGATTACTTAAAACCTATGGTTGTTGGAGTACCTAAATATGATTTTAAAATGTGATTTCCAAAACAAATCGTAGAGGACTGTCCATAATAGCCACCGTACGTGGAGGGCATACATCTTGAAATAAATAAATAAATAAATAGGAAGACGTCAGCCTTCCACAGCCGCCGGCTGCCAGCGACCATCGTGCAGACAGCGGGTCAGGCGTGCATGGTCCAGTTCGCGGACCGCTGGCAGGTCATGCACATAGTGACCAGATCAGATCGCGAGTGGTGCCGTTGCTGTGTCCGCTCCCGAAGCCGTCCCCGTCGGCTCCTGTGACGTCATTTGCGCGAGGGGTATCTCAGCTGAGGCCATCATCAGTGGTAGCCTTACCATTTCAAGCGGTCTTTTGTGGTTACCTTTCAGAAACTCTCCTGCCACTGAGGAGAAGCTATGGCGCACTTAGCCCCCCCCCGACTGTTCTTTCTTCCGCTCTTGAACGAGGGTGACAACTTGAACACGTAAAATGGACGGTAGAGAGAGCCTACCAATATCGGGAACAATCCCTTTATTTTGGAGGCGCTTGATTGTGAGCCTGCCGGAAATGACACATTGTCAGGCAGGACGATTATTACTGGGTTATTTAGGATACCTTTGCTGAAGCTAAAGAATAGGTCTTTCAATTAGAATACGTCAAAGTACTCTATATTGCCATACAATATGCAAGATAGCGTAGAGAAATTCGGTAAAATTGCATGTAAACCAATGGTGAAGGGAAACCTTAAAGCCCGCTACCAAACCAACTTCGTGGGGGCCGGTAACAAACCAACGCAATTTTATTATGTGCGGATACCTATTGCAGTGCAGGACCTGGGTGCTATGTTGAAGTTAGGTGATGTGTGTCAGGTATATATCATTCAGGTTGTGCATCATGCTGATGTGGATTTAAGTATTATGCACTCATTGCTTTGCATATGCATTGCCAACCATTCATCTCGTTAATGTTTTTTGAGTCAATTACTTTATGCACATGCACATGCAGTTATCTATATATATATATATATATATATATATATATATATATATATATATATATATATACCAACCGTTACAGTTCATGACGAATGATCAATAATGTGAGGTGAAAACAAAGTTATAGGAAAAAATAATATATTCAACATATGTTTCGATGTTAGAGCATCTTCGAAGATGCTCTAACATTGAAGACACCAACGAATTCGTTGGTGTCTAAATAAATACTAATTCCCTTATTTAATTAGACACAGATGAAGATGCGTTGACATCGAACTGTCTGTCTAATAAATTATTTGTGATATAAAATAAGATATGTTTTCACATCACATATATATATATATATATATATATATGTATATGTATATTAGCCTGTGTCGATAATTTTCAAAGTGGTGTTATCAAAAACGGCTATTGTTTTTATATTGCCTTGATATGTGCCTAACAATTTAGCATAAAATTAGATCGCTGAGCGATCGGCATTTTTTCTCAAAATGCGTTTGAAAAAGACTGTTCTCGGCATTGGGCGCCAGATTGGCTGGGAGAACCAATCCAGATAAGTGGGTCAAATAGTACCTCTTTGTTATCGTCTCGACGAGCTGAGTCGGTTGAAACAGCGCAGTATGGTCGAAAAATATATAGCTTAGAAAATAAAGGTAGTTTTATGTCTCCCATCAGCGGACATCTGGCCAATTTGTAGTCCCACATCTACTTTTAGAAAAAAAAATGGAAGTATGGCACATTTAATGTTTTCACAGCTTCCTCATTCGGAGATATAAATACTACTTTGCAATTTCAATGCTAAAACAGTAAAAGGTCAGCCCGAAGCACGACCACGCATTAGAAAACATTCAGACTCGACTTGGGTTTCACTTCATTCACACCTCCCCATAACAGACTTCGAAAAGGTGATCACAGAGGAGGAGCTGGTGTCTCTACCACCAGATGTGGCAAAAGACCTCAGCCATGATCAAAGTTACGGCTACCAGATGTACCGAGCGATACGGCAGGGGTGTGTCCCTGTCGATCTGGCTCTGATGGAGATCGGACGGCTGGATCACAGCCGGTGGCTCACTACGGCCAACTCAATACTGAGGCTGTTCGTGCCAGATCATGGTCTGGGAGACACTGCATGCAAAAACCTCCGGCGTATCGTTGAATTCATTGTGGGGGTTTACTATCCGATGTGGTTTCGCGCGAAGATGCAGCACAACTGGCTGGATGGGCCGCGGCATGTGCTGCGCCAGCTGCAGCTCACTCGGCTGCAGCATGGGGAAGTCGTGAGCATGGTGATGCCGTACCTCCACTCCAGTGCCTGGTATGCTCACAGCGAAATGGTGCTCCAGACACTTCTCTGTAGCGATGACAGAGCAGAGCGCCAGTTCGCTGTTGAACGTATCAGGTGCATCCCCGGCAAAAATGATCGTGGATACCCCAGCGTTCGTCCCAGAACTCCGAAACTATATGAGACCGCGGAGAGTATGCAAAAGTTGATATCCTAGGACGGCGCCTTCGAACCGGCCCTCACGTGCCACACACCAAGCTCCGAACTTGATGGCTATGTGGACATGACAATGTCAGTTCCACAGTTTCCCGTGCACGGTCAGTCAGTTGAATGATGCGTGAAACAGGTGTCGCTTGCTGCAAAAACCGTATACGGGAAGGAGAGGAGGGACGGCTACATCCGGGCTGGCTACATGCACCGGCAGCTTTTGCCCGTGCTAACAACTAAGAGGGACGTGGATAATATGCTAAAACGACTGTGAGTTCCATGAAAGATAGAACTGAGGTGCTCTATGCCGCCCAGTCAGTTGTGCTCCGCACCTTCGCGCGATGTTTGCCTTGGATATACCAGTGTTAATTGATTGATGTCTGACATGTGTCCCTTTGGGAAAAATAGGCATCGATGGTCCCATGGTGATCACGGCGAATTTCAATAATCACGGCGAATTTTAATCATTTTGATCACCAACGTAACTGATTTTCATCTGAACGTGATGTGGAAAGGCTATCTGAATGTCTCAACATGCAACGAATAGGTAAGTATTTGGTATGTGATGCACATGCGTACAAAGCAGCCTCCCCCAATTATGCTGCTATGTAGTTCAAACAGCGAATAAACATGAAGCTTTGTCTATATTTCTATGCCCAGTGAATGATGCTGAAGTCTTCAAATGAGTAAGTGCAGAAACGGCGGATGTGTCATGATTTTTACTTGTTTAAACCTCAGAGTTCCTTGTATTCCCCGAAATGGACATTCGCTGGTGTATTAGAAGACATAAGATAGCCGATAGTTTCTTAACTATCGATTTTTCGACAATACTGCGTTGTTTCAATAGACTCAGCTCGTCGAGACGATCAAAAAGAGGTACTATTTGACCCACTTATCTGGATTGGTTTTCACAGCCAATATGGCGCCGAATGCCGAAAACAGTCTTTTTCAAACGCATTTTGAGAAAAAATGCCGATTGCCCAGCGATCTAATTTTATGCCAAATTGTTAGGCACATATCAAGGCAAAATAAAAACAGCAGCCGTTTTTGATAACACCACTTTGAAAATTCTCGACACAGGCTAATGTATATATGTATACACATTATATTTATACAAATGTGTATATATATATATATATATATATATATATATATATATATATATATATATATATATATGTATACACACACATATATATATATATATTATATATATATATATATATATATATATATATATATATATATATATATATATATATACATAAATAATGTGTGGGCAGTGCACACTGAATCATATGGCTCATGAGTCTGATACCACTGAGCCGGATCTGAATTGATTCAAATTTCTGTTTGAGTCGTGAGGTCCAATCATGCTTTGTGAGCTCTGAGTCTGAATTGAGTGGAATCAAATAATTTTGACCTGCTCTGAATCATGAGTTGAATCGGATCTCAAAATCTGAGTCAAATGTGAGTCGACTAAAAAATTTGAGTCGAGCACAAGTCTGTAACTGACCTGATAAGGTGCTGCTATATAGGTGACCTGAGGTCAAATTCCGGGTCTAGCATCTGTATTGTATCATTAGTCATGTCATTTCTTCGGAGGGACGCCACTGCACAAATTCTTGGAGGCAGGGGTGGCACTGAAGGCATGTGCCCCATGGAAATTGGCGCGCCTTCGGTCAGGAAAAGGCTTCATTCCGTGAAAGACCGAGCGCTCCTCCACCGACCCATGTAATTTTCCAGCCAGAGGCGCCCCTCTCAGGGGAAAGGCTGATGGGGAACCCATCAGCCTTTCCCCTGCCTCATCAGCCTTTCCAAAGACCCATGGGGGTCTTTGGAAAGAAAAGACCCCCATCCAGTGTGTTAAGTGAACCACCTCGAATTTTTCAGCCAGATACGCACCTTGGAATGCAAAGATGCCCCTCCGGGAAGGCCCGTGTGCATCCCACCCGTCAAATGTTTCAGCTAGAGGCGCCCCTCCAGAGACCAAGTTCCCTCATGACAATTTCTGAACCCGCTCCTGCCTGGAGGGGTGTCTCCCTCCGCGGGGAGCCTCTGGCCGAATAATTCCAGGGGGTCCATTCGAGCACACTGAAGGGGCGTTTTTGTTCTCGGGGGAGCGCTTCTGACTAAAATAAAAATTATAGGGTGTTCACTCGAGCCTTCCCGGATGAGCGCCCTTTTTCGGCCGAAGGAGCGGCCACCTTCCATAGGAGGGAGGAACATGCCCCAGTCTCCCCTTGGATCTTCCCCCGACTCCTACATCTGCAAGCCAGCAGCTGCCCGCATTCAGGCTATCAGTTCTCTCCTTTTTTCGGAGAAAACAGACCTCCAGCCGACGCAGACGGATGTGCGTATCGGATGGCTGGAATCCAAGAAGACAGCACCAAGTTCGACTTGCTGGTGGCAAGCCTTTCTGCCTTGATTACCACTCAGGTGCGGATGTTACCATGGCCAAAACGCCCAGTTTCGTGACCCCTATTGACGCCCTAAGGCGTAGGTTGGCGCAATCGCGAGCGGCCCTCCTGGAAACCTAGTTGCCCCACCAGCAGCTCGAAGACCAGAAGCCAGCTGCTCCTGCGGATGCACTCAGAACTGGGTACAGCAGGAGATGCCCCACAAGTCAGCTGTGTGAAGACTATTCCTTCAACGGCTGCCACAGGCTTGGACAGCATTATAGCTGCCGTCAGAGGAAGCTTCTCTGGGCCAACTGGCTACCACAGCTGACAGATTCTTAGAAGCCTCGGCTTCAGGCCTGGTGTCAGCAATAGCGGCAGGATACTCAGCAGCGCAGAAGGTGCCAGTCGGCGGTGTCTCCGGACACCAATACGCTGGCCACACTACAGGGTATAGTCGCGACGTTAACGGTGGCGGTTAGTCACATGGAAACCGTCCTGAATGACAGTTCACCAGAGTAAGCAGGTGGACATCACTAGCTCCAGGGCCGTCGGCGCTGCCGCCGCGATCGCAGCCCGCAGTTGCATGCTTCTTGCTGCATGCTCATTTCCACTTCATATTAGAGGGGAAAATTCACTATTAGATGGGAAAAATTGTACATTGATGGGGCACATGCCCCTCCAAAAGTATACACAACACCCCTGGACTAGGAGCTCCTCAAGAAATCAGTCACAACCTGCTCGGACGGCGCTCTCATCGCTGATGTTTAATTCACACCGCCGCATTGCTGTTCAGGACATACACATTTGTTTTCAAATTGTCAGCTTTTCTCTAATGGTTCGACGGAAGTTGTCAAATTTGGAAGAGAAGCCATACGTGAATACGCACAATTTTTGGTTCGTTAGGTTGGTTATTGGTTTTACGACACGTCGACTGTTGAGTCATATAGCGTCGCCAATCTCCCACGCCGATTGGTCGCGGGCGAATAGTAGCGACAGGTGAGACTCGAACCCACAATCTTTCGATTGCGAGACGAGCATCTTACCCCTAGACCACTCGTCCCCTACGCACAATTGTTAAACCAGCCTGAATTCATAACCACGAGAGAGCAATGTTATCAGGGGTGGATTCAGGAATTGTCATAGGAGAACTAGTCTGCAGGGGCGCCATTTCTTTGGAGCGGCGCCACTGCGAAAACACCTGGATGGGCACCTCTGGCTGCAAAATTCGAGGGGGCGGGATGCACTCAGCCCTTCCCGAAGGGGCGACTTCAAGATGAAAACTGAAATTCTCAAATTTAGAAAAGAGACATAAACCAGCCTAACCTAACCTAATCTAACCCAAGCTGCTTTTGGAGAAAAACTTCCATTCTTGGGAAAACATTTTTTGCGAAACTTTTCGACATTATTGTGCTTTAAGGTGGTAACAAGAAATGTTTTTACACGCATTTGCTTCCAAAAAGCACACAAATGGGTTAGGTTTGGTTAGGTTAGTTCAGGTTTTTTATTTTAAATTTGTTTATTAAAAAATATTTTTTCCCCATTTGCAAAGAAAATAAGTGGTCCCACCATCTTAGTCACCTTCATAAACATGGTATTCTGAAGACAAATCTCCCCCCCGAAAAAAAAACCACCTTATACTGCATATTTGCCCATTTTGTCAGCAAAATATCATTAACAATGGCAAATCCTAAAACCAGACATTGAAAAAGAAGTGGCTGAAATCCAAGGATTTTTTTTTTTTTTTGGGGGGGGAGGGGGCTACGCATCTATCTTCTTCAAACTTACCGCGTCCCTCGTCCCCCCCCCCTGCCATTTCGAAACCGTGGTTAAAACCATGGCTGGTTGCACATATCTGACCCCCGGAACTGCTCAGATCTGCACGCCACTTAGTCACCATAGCTATCGCACAGCAGATCTCGTTTCAGGTATATTACCAAAATGCACAAGATACACGAGGCGGTTAACGCGGCCGTGCACGACAACGCCTGCTCCCTGTAGCGCTACGACCATGCGAGACTGGACTGCCACCTGTAGCATTACGACCGTGTGAGACTGGACTTCCCCTGTAACGTTACGACCGTGTGAGACTGGACTGTCCCTGTAACGTTACGACCGTGTAAGACTGGACTGTCCTTGTAACGTTACGACCGTGTGAGACTGAACTGTCCCTGTAACGTTACGACCGTGTGAGATTGGACTGCCCCTGTAACGTTACGACCGTGTGAGACTGGACTGTCCCTGTAAACGTTACGACCGTGTGAGACTGGACAGTCCCTGTAACGTTACGACCGTGTGAGACGGGACTGCCGCTGTAACGTTACGACCGTATGAGACGGGACTGCCGCTGTAACGTTACGACCGTGTGAGACTGGACAGTCCCTGTAAACGTTACGACCGTATGAGACGGGACTGCCGCTGTAACGTTACGACCGTGTGAGACTGAACTGTCCCTGTAACGTTACGACCGTGTGAGACTGAACTGTCCCTGTAACGTTACGACCGTGTGAGACGGGACTGCCGCTGTAACGTTACGACCGTGTGAGACTGAACTGTCCCTGTAACGTTACGACCGTGTGAGACTGGACTGTTCCCTGCAATGCTAAGCAACTTGCTACACAGCGCGAACATCGTATCACCGCTTTACACAATTACTGGCGGAATAATTACAGCTTAGCATGTACTAAATATGCAAGTACAAAACCAACTACAGCGGCTCACAGCACCCAGTGGAGATATGTACACGGCCATTACAAGTAAATAGCACAGTTGTGCGATTTGAGCGAGGCAGTCCGCCCAAAGCGCT
This sequence comes from Ashinkailepas kermadecensis, assembly GCA_034440615.1. NCBI lineage: Eukaryota > Metazoa > Arthropoda > Thecostraca > Neolepadidae > Ashinkailepas > Ashinkailepas kermadecensis. The sequence goes on from JAOTOM010004441.1 coordinate 117,701, forward strand.
CTTACAAGTCAGCCTCACCGCTGCATCAGTGCACCGCGTACAGTGCATGGTGCGACAATGGCCATTTCCCAGCAGTTGCGGCGACACCAGCCACGGGTCACTCCGGCCGGCCCGGTACCTGGGCCCACGCCACCAGCCACGGGTCACTCCGGCCGGCCCGGTACCTGGGCCCACGCCACCGGCGGCCAGACACACCCGTGGCCATCAGAGAAAGTTCAGGTAGGTGTGGCGCTTCTCCTGCGGGGAAACGCACAAACAGCAGCCGTCAGCACAACCAGCTCGGCTGGTGTCTGAATAACGCAAACAGCAGCCGTCACCACAACCAGCCCGGCTGGTGTCTGAATAACGCAAACAGCAGCCGTCAGCACAACCAGCCCGGCTGGTGTCTGAATAACGCAAATAGCAGCCGTCACCACGACCAGCCCGGCTGGTGACGTCTGTGAATAACCACACAAGCGGCCGGTGAACACGATAAATATCACTGGCAACTATCGCTGACCAATGGAACAACTCGCTCCCGTAACTCTGAACAAACTGACGTCTGGTGATGTGGGTCGTCTGTGAATCTGCACTGTTTCGATGGTCCATGCCTGTTCCGAAATACAAACGGAGAGTTCGTGGGTGTGTTCCACTCTAACAGGCTCTGCAACGGCAACTGTGCCCCACTTCGCCAGGCCCTACAATGACAGCCGTGCTCCGCTTCACCAGACCCTACAATGACAGCCGTGCTCCGCTTCACCAGGCCCTGCCACGACAGCTGTGCTCCACTTCACGAGACCCTGTAACGACAGCTGTGTTCTGCTTTACCAGGCCCTGCAATGACAGCTGTGCTCCGCTTCACCAGGCCCTGCAATGACAGCTGCGCTCCGCCTCACCAAGCAATTCAATGACAGCTGTGCTCCGCTTCACCAGGCCCTGCAATGACAGCTGTGCTCCACTTCACGAGACCCTGTAACGACAGCTGTGTTCTGCTTTACCAGGCCCTGCAATGACAGCTGTGCTCCGCTTCGCCAGGCCCTGCAATGACAGCTGTGCTCCGCCTCACCAAGCAATTCAATGACAGCTGTGCTCCGCTTCACCAGGCCCTGCAATGACAGCTGTGCTCCACTTCACGAGACCCTGTAACGACAGCTGTGTTCTGCTTTACCAGGCCCTGCAATGACAGCTTTGCTCCGCTTCACCAGGCCCTGCAATGACAGCTGTGCTCCGCCTCACCAGGCAATTCAATGACAGCTGTGCCCAGCTTCACCAGGCCCTGCAATGACAGCTGTGCTCTACTTCACCAGGCCCGGTAACGGCAACTGCGCTCCGCTTCGCCAGGCCCTGTAACGGCAGCCGCGGTAGCTGTCCGGTGAAACATGCACATACCACATACGCCTGGCGCGACTCGCTTGCCGACTAGATTGACCATCACCCGAGCACATTTTGCCATCTTACCCAGGGCAGGGGTGCTCCTATCCCTTGGTATTTCAAAACGAGGAGCGCTGGTGAAACGAAGTAAAGGCAAGTATGTTGCATGCGATGAGATATCGTGATTGATTGATGAGATATCGTCTTGTACTTTTGAGCATTGGTACTTTGCATTAAGTGTAACTTGTAGTCACACAATGTTCATATTTGATTTGTTATTGGAGCGTCAAGGTCACGGACAGCGAGGTCGTACGGCGCGAAACCGCACAGTTATGCTTAAAGATTGCTTGCTCCCTTAGTGTCTTACAATGTTAACAAAGTATAACATTATATATGAAATGTCGCTGCAACAGCTCAAGTGAGATAAAGCTAATGGCTTCCAGGATGGAAGGAATGCAATTCTTCCCCTACGCCATTGTTCAAGTGCCCCGAGGTAAGAATTAAACTTCATGGCTTCAGGAATCCGCCCCCACCCCCACCAAAAACAAAAACAAATCATTCGAGGTCAAGTTAGGCTAAAGATCTCGCCTGAAATTGGAGAGACCGATGCGAACGCATTAGTCAACTTGTGAAATATTACATGCGAGGTCATGTCAAAAAGTGCAACCGTATATTTCGTTGTCTATGCAAACCCTGAGCCAAATCCGCTGAACTGTTCAGAATATATCCCCGGAAATGCCCCACGATATTTTCGATAGCGCGAAAGCCATTCCAACTATTCTGTACTGGTAGTGGTGAGAACAACTGATGTTCCACTATTTGGTTGCACAAAACTTAAATGATTGCTTGCTGCATTGCTGCTCAATGGCTGTATTAACCATATTGTTCTGATGCGAGTTAAATTAATGGCAACAATAGGCGGAAAATGCCACGTACTCAATGCTCACACGGTATCAATTTAATAAACGTTGACATCTGTTGAATTTTGAAAAGATACGCTGACCAACAAGCTGAAATATGCACATCAGGATATCACAACTTCAACACGACGTTACGGGAGTTCTGATCACTGGCTGCGCACCTGCCACCGTCACACGTATACACTGGAGGCGCCGCACGCACACAGTCGGCACCAGACACCGTGCCGGCGGGCTGGCACCCACCTACCTCGATACACGTGCGCGCCTTCACGTCACACTTAGTGCCCTGTGGACAGCAATGGATGTGGTCATCGCAGCAGACGGCATTCGACTCGGGGCAACAGGCGTATTCGCCGCTGGCCATTTTGCAGCAAGTGGCCGACGAGCCGCACGTCTTCTTGCCGCCCGGACAGGGGTGATCGCCGGAGCTGGCGACGACCGTCAGCGGACCACCACTGCCGCCGCCGCCGCCGCCCAGGCCGAGCACGGGCAGACCGGCGGCGGCGCCCTCAGTACTCGGCAGGCAATTCTGCTGTACCAGGTCACACCAGTAGTCTGCCAGCAGCCAGACCAAGGTCACGTCAGGAGGGATACTGCCGCACAAAACAGCCAGACCACGGCCGTCTCAGGATGGACACTGTCGTACACAACAGGCAGACCACGGCCACGTCAGAAGGGACATAGACTTAGGACTTAGTCAAGCGACTTAAAACCGGTCCACACAGCCCGCATGCAACGAACCCAACCGTAGCGCTACACGAACCCAACCGTGGCACCACACGAGCCCAACCATGGCACCACACGAACCAAACCGTGGCACCACACGAGCCCAAACATGGCACCACACGAACCCAACCATGGCACCACACGAGCCCAACCGTAGCGCCACACGAACCCAACCATGGCACCACACGAACCCAACCGTGGCACCACACGAGCCCAAACCTGGCGCCACATGAACCCAACCGTAGCGCCACACGAGCCCAACCATGGCACCACACAAACCCAACCGTGGCACCACACGAGCCCAACCGTGGCACCACACAAACCCAACCGTGGCACCACACGAGCCCAACCGTAGCGCCACACGAACCCAACCGTGGCACCACACGAACCCAACCGTGGCACCACACGAGCCCAACCATGGCACCACACGAGCCCAACCGTGGCACCACACAAACCCAACCGTGGCACCACACGAGCCCAACCGTGGCACCACACAAACCCAACCGTGGCACCACACGAGCCCAACCGTGGCACCACACAAACCCAACCGTGGCACCACACGAGCCCAACCGTAGCGCCACACGAACCCAACCGTGGCACCACACGAACCCAACCGTGGCACCACACGAGCCCAACCATGGCACCACACGAGCCCAACCGTAGCGCCACACGAACCAAACCGTGGCACCACACGAACCCAAACATGGCACCACACGAACCCAACCATGGCACCACACGAGCCCAACCGTAGCGCCACACGAGCCCAACCATGGCACCACACGAACCCAACCGTGGCACCACACGAGCCCAACCGTAGCGCCACACGAACCCAACCATGGCACCACACGAACCCAACCGTGGCACCACACGAGCCCAAACCTGGCGCCACACGAGCCCAAACCTGGCGCCACACGAGCCCAACCGTGGCACCACACGAACCCAACCGTAGCGCCACACGAGCCCAACCGTGACACCACACGAGCCCAAACATGGCACCACACGAGCCCAACCGTAGCGCCACACGAACCCAACCGTGGCACCACACGAGCCCAACCATGGCACCACACGAACCCAACCGTGGCACCACACGAACCCAACCGTAGCGCCACACGAGCCCAACCGTGACACCACACGAGCCCAAACATGGCATCACACGAGCCCAACCGTAGCGCCACACGAACCCAACCGTGGCACCACACGAGCCCAACCATGGCACCACACGAACCCAACCGTGGCACCACACGAACCCAACCGTAGCGCCACACGAGCCCAACCGTGACACCACACGAGCCCAAACATGGCACCACACGAGCCCAACCGTAGCGCCATACGAGCCCAACCGTGACACCACACGAGCCCAAACATGGCACCACACGAACCCAACCGTAGCGCCACACGAGCCCAAACATGGCACCATACGAACCCAACCGTAGCGCCACACGAGCCCAAACATGGCACCATACGAACCCAACCGTAGCGCCACACGAACCAAACCGTGGCACCACACGAACCCAAACATGGCACCACACGAACCCAACCGTGACACCACACGAACCCAACCGTGACACCACACGAACCCAACCGTGACACCACACGAGCCCAAACATGGCACCACACGAACATCAACCGCAGGCAGCCTCATTGGACCCCAACACGGACAGCAGAGCCGCTCCAGCACACAACAGAATCATGGCAGGAGCGTGGGCGGAGCGTGCTCACTGGTGGGGCAGCAGTGGCGCAGGTCAGCGCAGCAGGTGCCGTCGACGTAGGGGCAGCAGCCGTACGGCACGTCGGCGTCGTCCGAGGGGCAGCACGAGCCGCCGGAGCAGCGTCGGCCGTCCGGACAGACCTCGGCCGCGCATGAGCCCACCGCCGCCAGCAGCAGCAGCAGCAGCGTACAACGACGCATCGTCACTGCTAACCAGCGCGCAGCAGAGCGTCAGAAGCTGTAGCAGACGGCGCCACATGGGGCAGTCTGTTGCCACATGGGGTCACGGTGTGCGGCGTTTATTCAGATTAGGTCCAGCTTCGCTACAAATAGTGAGCATACTGGCTGCTTCTAAACGGGCTTTAACCGTAACACCAAGTTCGCAGTTATGGGTTATCTATTCCGATCAACTGACGGGATTTGACATAGGTTCCTCACTCACATCTCACCTGCGACGCATTCACCAAATTTAACCACTAAGCACATGGATGAAACACCACATCCCCTGTATGGGTTCAAACAAACAAAAATTCGGATTGCAACGTCGACATTCCACCGACTGAGCCAACCAGGCCGATGGCCGATCGGCTGCGATGCAAAATCCAGGGAAGGTTGAAAAGACGCGGAAAGGCCTGCCACAAACCATATTTGAATGGAAAATGAGACTACTTCAAGCCATATCTGTAATGATAGCTGATAAAGGTAACGACATAAACAGCTAATCTAAATTTGAGTGAAGAAACCGGCATTTCATACGCAGCAGTTAGTTAGTTATTAGGGTTTTTGGGCGCATCAACTGCATTGGTTATTCATACGCAACAGCAAAACGTTCAGATATTTCAAAAGCATGACGGTCGGATCGGGGCCAGTTAAGCGGGGATGAGCAGGTACGAAACGGGACAAGAGGAGACGACACAACACAACACGACACGACACGACACGACACGAGACGAGACGAGACGAGACGAGACGAGACGAGACGAGACGAGACGAGACGAGACGAGACGAGACGAGACAAGACAAGACAAGACAAGACAAGACGAGACGGAACGTGACGGAGCACAATAAGTTTCCTCAGCCTAACGATCTGCATCTGGAGAGGAAAATAATGCAATAACAGTCGGCGCTGCAATATTCTTAACGCAGGTACGTGGAAATGACTCCACTATTTTCTGCATTATTCTGCAGCTTTGTTGTATACATATGCAACAATGCTCTTAATCTTACCATACGGTAAATTCAATGAAATACTACTAATATAAATATTTCCATAAAAAGTAAAATATATATTTTCATTTATTTCGTGACCAAACAGACAAAAACAAAACAACTTAGGCACGCGACCCGGAAGGCCTCTCACATGACGTGCACCGGAGGGTGGGGGGGGGCGGATTCGGACACACATCCCCTCACATACATACATACATACATACATATACACACACACATACATATATATATATATATATATATATATATATATATATATATATATATATACATATATATATATACATATATATATATATATATATATATATATATATATATATATATATATATATATATATATATATATATATATATATATATATATATATATATATATATATATATATATATATATATATATGTATATGTATATATGGCGAGGAGCGGCCGCGGTCGCGGCCGCTCCTCACCATCTAATGAAAAGTCCTTAAAAGATGCCCTGTTCCACGATAACGGACGCTATGCCAGCAGTGCAATGTAAAATACCACCTGCATTTACTATCACACAAAATTAACTGCAGAATTCAGCGAAAATAATGATGTTGGTAATGGGTCTCATATGTCAAGGTAACCCATGTCGCTTATCGCAGAAATAACTTCGATGGCAACCAGGCGTGGACCCCCTGCTCAAAGCAGATTAAACACTAGTTATTTAGGCTTGTGGAGCATGGCCATGACGTGCACTATATACTACGACCAAAAATGCTCTGTGAACCTCCCTTATTCGCCTGACAGGAGGTGTCCACCGTCCATAGCAGAGGTTCACGCGACCACTGTGGATAACTTCCAACGGCCGAACAATTATAATCCGGAAAATACCGTATAAGTCACAAGAAAAAAACCTTAGTTACGACCGATCGATAACGTCATTGCACCCATACGTTTAATACGTACCCATAAGAGGCTCGCACGTGTCGCAAAAACTGGTGCTCGGCCGCGGCGCAATATCCACCGGCGCTCCACGGCTCGCTGCCGTCCTCGCTGCTCGTGACAGGCGACTGGTGGCCACGTGGTTCCGGCACATCAGGGGTCCGACGGACAGCCGACCGCCAGCGGCACCGGCTCAAAGGTGGTTGGCCACGTGGCTCCGGCACATCAGGGGTCCGCCGGACAGCCGACCGCCAGCGGCGTCGGCTCAAGGGGCAGGTCGACACGAGACGGAGACAAGATACGGCGACCAACCTTGTCCAACTGCGGTCTTGGGCGTCGGCAGTTCGGTGGTTCAGGTGAGCGTCTGGCATGAAAGAGGTACGGGGTTCGATTACCCCGCGGTACCGCCGATTGCCCGTGGTGACTTCCGCCGAGGGTGGCGGGTCATGTGGTGCCAAGGCTATATGTGGTGCGGCTGCCGATCAGTGATGTGTGGAGGCCTCCAGCGCTCAGTGGTCGCTCAGGAGTTGCTGACGAGGGTGGACTGTCGCGCTGCTTTGAGCAGGCACTGAATGTACGTGCCAAGCCGGGCAAGCGCCCGGCTGCCGCCCTTTAACATTCGAAAGTTCAGCTAATACAGGCAAATTAGCAGCAATTTTCTGTCAAACCAAGTATCCGCCATCCCGACGAAGCTTCCCTACTCCCTGACTCCCAACGTGGTCAGGTCCGGGACGGCTGACTCTCGACGTGGTCAGGTCCGGAACGGCTGACTCCCAACGTGGTCAGGTCCGGAACGGCTGACTACCAACGTGGTCAGGTCCGGGACGGCTGACCCTCGACGTGGTCAGGTCAGGGACGGCTGACTACCAACGTGGTCAGGTCCGGGACGGCTGATTCCCAACGTGGTCAGGTCCGGGACGGCTGACTCTCGACGTGGTCAGGTCCGGGACGACTGACCCTCGACGTGGTCAGGTCCGGAACGGCTGACTACCAACGTGGTCAGGTCCGGGATGGCTTACCCTCGACGTGGTCAGGTCCGGGACGACTGAACCTCGACGTGGTCAGGTCCGGGACGACTGAACCTCGACGTGGTCAGGTCCGGAACGGCTGACTACCAACGTGGTCAGGTCCGGGATGGCTTACCCTCGACGTCGTCAGGTCCGGGACGGCTGACTCCCAACGTGGTCAGGTCCGGGACGGCTGACTCCCAACGTGGTCAGGTCCGGGACGGCTGACTTCCAACGTGGTCAGGTCCGGGACGGCTGACTCCCAACGTGGTTAGGTCAGGGACGGCTGACTCCCAACGTGGTCAGGTCCGGAACGGCGGGGACGAGTGGTCTAGGGGTAAGATGCTCGTCTAACAATCGAAAGGTTGTGGGTTCGAGTCTCACCTGTCGCTACTCTTCGCCCGCGATCAATCGGCGTGAGAGATTGGCGACGCTACATGACTCAACGGTCGACGTGTCGTAAAACCAACAACCAACCAACCAAGGTCCGGAACGGCTGACCCTCGACGTGGTCAGGTCCGAGACGGCTAACCCTCGACGTGGTCAGGTCCGGGACGGCTGACCCTCGACGTGGTCAGGTCCGGGACGGCTGACCCTCGACGTGGTCAGGTCCGAGACGGCTCACTCCCAACGTGGTCAGGTCCGGGACGGCTCACTCCCAACGTGGTCAGGTCCGGAACTTGGGCGGGTTACTGGATTCAGGAGCTCCGGACCCTTCCTGATCGGGGGATCGGGAAAACTGAGGTTCTGTGAGGATCCACAAATCCGCTGATTAACTTGGCTTGACTGAACCAGTTGAAGGTTGCATGCATGGATGATAGCATACAGCATACATGCATACAAGCATGAAGCGAAACAGAACAATTAAGCTGGCACAACTAAAACGCATGAGCTTCGTCAACAAAACGCATGGTCCAGCTTAAGGAAATGTCTATCTGTTGGCTTCAAAATGCAATTTGAAAATGGATTCGCATACCTGCATGCTTCAGCAGCTAAGCGCAATCATCACAATGACAACCAATCATAGAATACTCCAACAAACCACAACACGCGCCAGCTACGTATGCTAGCCACGTCTGTTCTGTTGAATATACCTGGGTGTACGGGCAGAGAGAACAAGTGGTGAAAGACACTCCAAATATGGATATTTAGGGCCTTACGTCAATTCTCCGACATTGGCTTCAGCTGTATGACCCCGTGGCGCGGCAAAGATTATTTTGCGGCGGCTGCGCCGGAGGGGTGCACCTTCCCTGGGATGCCTTTCTTTTCACCGGAAGGTCCTCCTATATAGATGCTTAGCATGGGTGCCGGAATGTAATCGGAGTTGGGTCTACATCATGAAATATTTTGTTGAGCAAAGGGTGAGGCGGGGTTGGCTGCACTCTAAAAGTTATTTATCGGCTGTGTTAGTGGCAGCATAATACGATAGTTGGCGTTCGTCTACGTGGGTTTGTGGTGTCCAGACCGATTGCAGCGCATATTTTGTAATCAGTTCAAACCGCCGAAGAACAATTGATCTTGCTGTTATCGTGAATTACTGATGCAGAATTTGCAATATGGGTCGACGGGAGCGGGAGCGGGAGCGGGAGCGGGAGCGGGAGCGGGAGCGGGAGCGGGAGCGGGAGCGGGAGCGGGAGCGGGAGCGGGAGCGGGAGCGGGAGCGGGAGCGGGAGCGGGAGCGGGAGTGGGGGGTGGGGGTGGGCGGGAAATTTCAGCTCCTTGTATCTTCACAACCAATCGACCCATTCAGTTGATGGTAACGGCAATGGAAAGCTCAGTTTTATTGACGGTAAGATATTTTGTTGACTCCGAAGTCAATGACAACGTTACTAATCCATTATTTTGTGGATTATTGATATCGATATTAATATTGAGGTGACTTTAATACCTATGATAGTCCTCAGAACGCTCCATTTGGGCTGTTGTGGAGCCGTTTGCTTCCAGGCAAAAAAAAAGGATTCGGACAAAAGAGCAAGTCATGTTTTGTGTTCGGTGTGCAATATCATACATGTATACATTCTAAATAATATCGTCGCGGGCTAAGAGTGGAGGACATTGGCTCTTGCATGTCTTACAATATGCTTAAACCCATGTAAAAAACAATTTAATGTGAATAAATGTCAGCTAAAATGACCTTAGTAGTTTGGGTCACTCACGAGGTCAATGCAAACCCAATTAACCCTCCGGTCATAGGTGAGAGGTCTCTCCTCACACTCCGTTTCGGAGGGGAGGGGAGGGGAAGTCGTAAAATACTCCAATCGACCTTCCAGCTAAGCATTGCACAACCCAAATAACCCAATCTCTGTTCTACATTAATTTGGCTAGGTTAGGCTAGGTTTGGTTAGGTAATGTTAGGTTAGGCTAGGTTTTTAGGAAAAACTAGATTTTGAAGGTTTTTTTTTAAAGAACATTTTTCTGTATACTTGCAGTTTAAGAAATCCACGAAACAAGTTTCATACATACCTCCATAAAAGAAAATGAAGGAGTTAGGTTAGGTTAGGTTATGTCAGACTTTTGTTGTAAACTATTTTTTTTCAATCACAAAATGATGGAAATATTTCATGGAAAAAATATTCAAAAACAGGTCAGGTTACATTGGGTTAGCTTGGGTAATGCTCTTAATTGGAAATTTTGGGGATTTTTTTTTGAAAATTTCATCATTCTATAGCAGAAATTGTTTTATTGCATGGAAGGTGAAACAGTATTATTGGAGATCAAGGTAAAATTTAACACTGGAATATTTTTTTTGAATACAAAGTATTTTAAGGTGAAAAAGATGATTTGACCACTCATTTTCTCTGCAAATGATTCCTATTCATTTGATAAAGAAATACACTACCATAATCTTCCTTCTACAAATATAGCCCATTGTGTATAATCATCTGTACCTGGTGTGTCACACATGAAAGACGAAATTCAACACTTCATGCACTCAATTCAATACTATGACATTGAAAACCTTCATAATTTGCTTCTTGAAGCATTGAAGTTTTATAAGCTGCAGTCTGATTGGTTATTGGTTTTACAAGACGTTAACCGTTGAGTCATATAGCGTCGCCAATCTCTCACGCTGATTGGTCGCAGGCGAAGAGTAGTGACAGGTGAGACTCGAACCCACAATCTTTTGATTGTGAGACGAGCATCTTACCCCTAGACCACTCGTCCCCGATAAGCTGCAGTCTGAATGCCATGCTGGTCAGTCTGACACCATCAAGGTACAAACAGACAAGCCACAGCCAGGACGATCCCATTAAGGTATGTAAATGTTTGCAGCATTAACTAATGAAATACCTTTATATTGCAGCACATTTCCTCCATATCTTGCTTATGACATCATCAATTATATCGACCTAATCAATGGTCACATCGTCTTCACCACATAAAAAAACATGGTATTGAGAAAAAAATCCAAAGGATAAAATTTTGGTACATTTTCAATAAAAGGTGTTTTGGGATTTTTTGGGAATTGTTTTTCAGAATATGATGTTATGAATGTGACTAAGAAGATGCAACCACTCATTTTTGGTGCTAATGCTTACTTTTCAATTTGAACAATGACGTCACATCAGTTCAGTGTGATGACGTCATAGGTATGGCACCGAGGCTTTGACTGGCTAATGCTACAAATGGTTCACATACCTTAATGAGATGGTTGAAGTAGCTTAACCTAACCTAACCTCATGGTGCATTACATAAATTATAGCTATGATAAACCAAGAGGTAAGCAGGTTAGGTTAGGTTAAGCTACTTTGACCATCTCATTAAGGTATGTGAACCATTTGTACCATTAGTCAGTCAACCTAACCCCATGGCACATTATATAAATTATAGCTATGATAAACCAAGAGGTAAGCAGGTTAGGTTATGTTATGTTACGTTAAGTTAGGCTATGTTGCGTTATGTTAGTTTAGGTTAAGCTACTTTGACCATCTCATTGAGGTATGTGAACCATTTGTATCATTAGTCAGTCAAAGCCTCAGTGCCATACCTAAGACATCATTACACCATACCAATGTGACGTCATCATCCAAATTGAAAAGTAAGCATCAGCACCAAAAATGAGTGGTCACATCTTCTTAGTCATGTTCATAAACATCATATTTTGAAAAAGTATTCCAAAAATTCCCAAAACACCTTTTATAAAAAAAAATTACCAAAATTTTACCTTGATCTCCAAATTTACCGGTGAAAATACTTTTTATGCACAAATACAACACCATTTTGGGGTATTATTTTGCCTGCCAACTTAAAAGTACCTATGCATTTGCTGAGGAAATGACTGGTCACATCATGTTAGCGCATTCAACATTGCATTGGAAAAAGAAATTCCAAGATTGTTTTCTGATGAAGGAAGAGGTGAGGCTAAGCCATGTTGGTAGGTATTTACATAGGAGCCGCCAAGAGGAAAATGGAAAAAATGTATGAGCTGAACTTGTCGAAGCTTACCTAGCTACCCGTTAATCTTCCAGAAGTATTACTACCCTCTACCGTTGTCTCCCGTTATCTTGACCGTCTCAGCGTTAGTTTCACAATACAATTTTGCATGTAAATAAAACAGTTGTTATGAGTAACGTTATGACAGCGTATCATAACCTCCACAGCTTACAACCTCCACAAATTTAAGCGGTCGTAACCTCCACAGATCATAACCTCCGCAGCTCACAACTTCCACAACTCCGAAGCGCTCATAACCTCCACAACTCCGAAGCGCTCATAACCTCCACAGCTCACAACCTCCACAACTCCGAAGCGCTCATAACCTCCATAACTCCGAAGCGCTCATAACATCCACAGCTCACAACCTCCACAACTCCGAAGCGCTCATAACCTCCACAGCTCATAATCTCCACAACTCCGAAGCGCTCATAACCTCCACAGCTCACAATCTCCACAAGTTCGAAGCGCTCATAACCTCCACAATTCCGAAGCGCTCATAACCTCCACAGCTCACAACCTCCACAGATTCAAAAACTCCATATTTTTCTCATGAGATTGAATGCTGAATCATAGGTAACAATATTTATCGCCAGATGGCAGGATGACACTATTGAGTACGTGCTCTTTGCGTGCAGCTTTTCTATTGTTCGAGAGCTCGGTAGCTCGCGCATCGACGCGTGGGAAAGTAATGCGTTGCGCAGTGGCGGATGATCGTATAACATTTACACGATTTCCGCCTGCAATTCATCGACGCGTGGGAAAATAATGCGACACGCAGTGGCGGATGATCCCATAACATTTACAAGCTATCCGCCTGCAATATGATGCCTGTCCATTCCCTAGTCACGCCTATGACCAGACGCACAACCAAGGGCGTCGCCACCGGGGGGCAGGGGGGCAATCGCCCCCCTGCCGTGAAACTGGGGGGGGGGGGGGCGCCGCCCCCCCCCCTGAAATTTGAGGAGGCCCCCATTCGCAAATGCACAGCAAAAAAGGTGAGCACGGAGGCCGACGGGACAGAAGATCATACTGTCAATGAGGCCTCAAGACTGACGAGGCCCCCAGGAAATATAATCAGGTCTCTATAAGAGACGTAGAGCAGATATTGGAAGGAGGCCCCCAGGACGAAAAGGAGGCCCCATGACGAAAAGGAGACCCCTATGACGAAAAGGAGGCACCCATGACGAAAAGGAGGCCCCAAGACGTAGAACAGAGATTAGGAGGAGGCCCCCAGGAAGAAAAGGAGGCCCCCAGGACGTAAAGGAGGCCCCCAGAACTAAAAGGAGGCCCCAGGACGAAAAGGAGGCCCCAATACGTAGAACAGAGGTGGGAGGAGGCCCCCAGGACGAAAAGGAGGCCCCCAGGACGAAAGGAATGCACCCAAGGACAAAAAGGAGGGACCCAAGACGTAGAACAGAGATTGAGATGAGGTCCCCAGGACGAAAAAGAGGCCCCCAGGACGAAAAGGAGGCCCCTAAGACGTAGAACAGAGGTTGGGAGGTGGGCCCCAGGACGAAAAGGATGCCCCCAGGACGCAAAGGAGGTCCCCAAGACGTAGAACAGAGATTGGGAGGAGGCCCCCATGACTAAAAGGAGGCCTCCAGGACGAAAAGGAGGCCCCCAGAACGAAAGGGATGCACCCAAGGACAAAAAAGGAGGCCCCCAAGACGTAGAACAGAGATTGGGATGAGGTCCCCAGGACGAAAAGGAGGCCCCCAGGACGAAAAGGAGGCACCCAGAACGAAAAGGAGGCCCCCAAGACTAAAAGGAGGCCCCTAAGACGTAGAACAGAGATTGGGAGGTGGCCCTCATGACGAAAAGGAGGCCCCCAAGACGAAAAGGAGGCCCCCAAGACGTAGAACAGAGATTGGGAGGAGGCCCCCAGGACTAAAAGGAGGCCCCCAGGACGAAAAGGAGACCCCAGAACGAAAAGGATGCCCCCAGGACGCAAAGGAGACCCCAAGACGTAGAACAAAGATTGGGAGGAGGCCCCCAGGACGAAAAGGAGGCCCCAAGACGTAGAACAGAGATTGGGAGGAGGCCACCAGGACGAAAAGGGGGCCCCCAGGACGAAAAGGAGGTCCCCAGGACGAAAAGGAAGCCCCAAGATGCAGAACAGAGATTTGGAGGAGGCCCCCAGGACGAAAAGGGGGCACCCAGGACGAAAAGGATGCCCCCAGGACGAAAAGGAGGCCCCCAGGACGAAAAGGAGGCACCCAGGACGAAAAGGAGGCCCCTAATACGTAGAACAGAGATTGTGAGGTGGCCCCCAGGACGAAAAGGAGGCCCCCAGGACGCAAAGGAAGCACCCAAGACGTAGAACAGAGATTGGGAGGAGGCCCGCAGGACTAAAAGGAGGCCCCAGGACGAAAAAGAGGCCCCCAGAACGAAAAGGATGCACCTAAAAACGAAAAGGAGGCCCTTAAGACGTAGAACAGAGATTGGGAGGTAGCCCCCAGGATGAAAAGGAGGCCCCAGGACGAAAAGGAGGCCCCCAGTACGAAAAGGAGGCCCTCAGGACGGAAAGGATGCCACCGATATGGGCAAGAAGCAACCCAGGTTAGACGAAAAGGCTTCCGATGGGTGGCAGGATAGTCTTAATTTGGAAAACGAGGCCCCCAAGACGGAAGAGGATGCCCCTGCAATATAAAATTAAGACATGATAGGGGAGATTTCTCCGGACGCAATAGGGGCCCCAAGACGGTCTCCGCAGGAATGAGAGAAGGCCACCGAGACCAGCCAGATGAGGCCCATATTTTGGAAGAGGAGGACCCTAGAAGAGAAAATCTAGGACTAGGACGCAAAAGCACCCTGCTAAGAGGATAATGAGGCTCCAAACACAGATAAGGAGGCCCCCATGACGTGAGAGGAGGCCCCTAATTTAAAAAAGGAGTTACGTAGGAGAGGGTAGGAGTCCCCAGAAATCAAGAGAGTGTCAAAAATGGCACGAAGGAACCCAGGATTGCAAAGGAGGCCCAACACCGGAAAGGAGGCCACAGAATATGAGAGGAGGCCCTAAGACGGAAAAGGAAGCCAGTGGATATGAGATGAGGTTTCGGAGACGCAAAAGCAGGCCCCAAACAGGTGAGGTTCCACCGAGATAGAAAAGAACGATCCAGAGACGTGGCAAGAGGCACCTAATTGGGAAGAGAACGACACAAGATTGGAAATGAGACCACATGATAAATGAGGAGGGCCCTAAAATAGGAGAGAAAGGCCATTGGATGAGAGAAATGGCTCCCAGGCGGAAAAGAAGGCTCGAAGACGGCTAAGAAGGTCCCCGGGAAATAACAAGTCCACTAAGATAGGAAAGGTTGCCAGTAATTTGGCAGAAGAGGCGCCTGGGAAAGAAGAGGACTCCACCAGGAAATAAGAGACCACCCCTAAGATGGGTAAAGATCGAATCCACACGCAGAGCAGGAGGCCCCAAAACGTGAGAGGAGGCCCGTAATTTGAAAAAGAAGGCCTCTAGAAGAGAAATGAGTCATCTGCCAGACTCGAGAGGAGTCCCTCAAGAAGGAGTAGGTCTCCAGGACCAAATGAGACCCCGAAAACCGGAAAGAGTTCCCAGGAAATGAGAGGAGGCCCTTAAGATGGGAGTGGTAGCAGGTATGGAAGAGGTGAGGTTTCCAAAATTGAAGATCCCTCAAAACGGGTAAGGCTTTGCCATGATAAAGGAGGAGGCCCACGAGGCGTGGCAGGAGGCCACTAATTTGGCAGAGAATGCCGCTCGAAGATGAGAGGAAGCCCCATGCCTTGTTAAAGGGTCCCCAGAATGCAAGAGGAAGCCCTCCAAGACGGGAGAGGAGGACCATTGAATATGGAGGAGGGTAGGACACACAAGGAGACGTCGAAAACCAGTAAAAAGGCTCTAGGAAATGAGACGAGACACTTAAGACGCGACAGGAGGCCTATAAATTGCAAGAAGAAACAACTAAGAAATAGTAGGAGTCGTGTCTGGGTACTTTAAAATCACGGTATGGGCCCCAAAAGATCCGGCGGGGCCCCCGCAAATTATGCTGAGCCTGGGGTACCAAAAATTCACGCCCGGACCACGACAATTATGCCAGGGGCACGACAGGTCGTACCGTGCCCCAACGGTCTGATTGGGAACAAAACAAATGAAGCTGGAGCAACGAAAAACAATCCGGACATGGATAATCACTTTGGGGGCCCAACAATGACGCAAAAAGCCCCCAAAGCGCATTGGACCCCCAAAAAGTGTCGAGGCCGCTATAGCTCGCGCTAGGGATCCAAGAAAATAACGTCGGGGCTCAAAGGATCACATTGGACTCAAAAAAGTCGCGTCGCAGCCCTTGAAAATCACACTGGAGGCCCAGAAGGTCGCACCGGGGCCCCAAAAGTTGCAGCTGCCCCAAAAATCAATCCTTAATCGGAATGTCACTCTGGGAAAAAAAACCTCCTTCAGTGGCCGCAGTGCTATATCAAAGGGGCAAATGCCCCCTCCATCCTGAGAGGGATAAGCTCCCAAGAATCGTGCCGGGGCCTCAAAAATCGCGCTCGGACCACCAAAATTCGCGTCGGTCCACCAGAATTCGCGTATGGGTCTCCAAATAAATACGGCGAGCCCCGGAAAACTCGCTCCGAGGCCCGAAAAATTGCAACAGGAACCGCCAAAATCGCGTTGGGGCCACAGCTAAATACAACGCGTCCAACAAACTCGAATCAGGCACCTCAAATATCGCGCTCGGGACCCACAATTCCCATCGGTAGTCCCGTCGAGGCTCTCAAAAATTGGCGTCTAGGGCCACACGTAAACACAGTGTAACCACAAACACCGGATCGGTATCCGAAAAAATCAAGCTGGAGCCCTCCAAAATAAGGAGGGATTCCAACAACTAAATGCCCAGATTAAAAAAAATGGCTCTGGAGCACCGAACATATTATCAGATGACTTCACAAATTGCGTACGGCACCGAAAAACAAACCGGATCTCGAACAATCGAGGTGGGATACAAAAACATGGCGCCAAGGGCTCGAGAAATCAGGCCGGGATTCGGACTTTTAAAAAATCAGAAAGCCTTCACAAAAATCGTATTGAGCCCCGAAAACTGGGGTTGGATCTCAGGAACCACGCGCCTGGGCGCGATAAGCCTCTCTGGGACCTAGAAACATCGTACCGAAGCCCCAAAATTGTACTGGGGCCCCACAACTGTGCGTCAGAAGCCCAAAATAGACACATCGGGACCCTAAGAGCACAACGGGGGCCGAAAATACAACTGGCCCTCCAAAGCGCACAGAGTCTCACAAAAAGCGACCGGGCCTTACCACATGCGTTGCAGCCATAAATATACATACCGGGAGGTCTAAAAAATACACCGGAAGCTCTCAAGGCACACAGGGGTCATGATAACGCACAAGGGCCTGAAAAAGTGGTTGAGGCCGCAAAAGGCAACATGGTTCCAAAACAAACAAAAAGACCGGGCGCTAAATAAACACATCGGGGTCTTCGAAAACGCCCTGACACGTCAAAAAAAACCTCGGTGCTAAAAAATGCAACAAACCCTAAAACGAGCAGGGGGTTCGAAAATGTTTTAGGCCCCTAACAAAAATGGATTGGAGCCATAATACACAATCATAGAGCAAGAAAGACGCAATGGGTCCAAAAAAAAATGCTGAGGCAGGGCCTCGATTCGGTAGCCAATCTGGGAGGATAGCAGCAAAGATGTGAAGTGCATCAAACCTCAGCGGAAACCGCATTTCATAACTACCAGAAAATGTGGAAGTAGGAAACTAATGATCGAATTTAATGAATCGACTTTTCGCAGCGAACGCCCATACGAAGCATTCCATCACGTCAAATATGGCGCAAGCGTATCATGTGGCAGCAATTAGCAAAACGCAGAAGGCCTCGCAGAGGCCGTAGCATCGCACGAAGTGTGGCGAATGCACCGAATACGAAAGATGGGTGTGCACGTGCACTGACGTTGCCGTCGTGGCGACCGGGTGCTATGAACTGGAATGCCTGAAATTGTGAAATTTTGTATTTTAAAGTGGTTGGTAATACATTTTAAAGTGAAGTAGTTGGCCTAATACATCTTCGAAACATTGCTCGTTTTAGGGCTTTGTTGCTTTTTTGTGTACCGAGTATGTTTTACGTGGCAGGGCGTTTTCGAAGATCCTGATGTGTTTATTTAGCTCCCGGTCGTTTTGTACGTTTTGGAACCATGTTGTCTTTTGTGGCCCAGCCTCTTTTTCAGGCCCTTGTGCGTTCTCATGGCCCCTGTGCGCCTTGCGAGCTTGCAGTGTATTTTTTTTAGAGCTCCCGCATGTTTATTTAGGGCTGCAACGCATGTTTTAAGGCCCTATCGCTTTTTGGGAGACTCGGTGCGCTTTGGAAGGTTAGTTGTATTTTCGGGCACCGTTGTACTCTTAGGGCTGTGTATATTTGGGGCTTCTCTTGTACATTTGTGGGGCCCCAGTACGATTTTGGGGCTTCGGTGTGATTTTTCTGGGTCCCAGCGCGACTTATCGCGCCCAGGCGCGTGGTTCCGGAGACCCAACGCCAGCTTTCTGTGCTCAACGCGATTTTTTGTGGATCTTTTCTGGGTTTTTATGTCCGAATCCCGGCCTGATTTTTCGAGCCTCTGGCGCCATGTTTTTGCATCCCACCTCGATTTTTCGAGATCCGGCATGCTTTTCGGTGCCATACGCAATTTTTGAAGGCATCTGGGAAAACTTTTCGGTGGTCCAGAGCCATTTTCCTGATCCGGACATTTATTTGTTGGAATCTCTCCTTTTTTGGAGGGCTCCAGCTTGAATTTTTGGGATACCTATCCGGTTTTGTGGCATAGGTGTAATTTTAACAGTGTGAGGTAACTTATCAAGGTACCAAAAGAAAACCATATTTTTGTGAAATAACTTTGGTTTATCTTATCCCAAAGAAAGACCGTTTAGCTCTGCTATATTATTTTAAGAACGAAAATGGCTAGGTTAGAATGCTAAGCCTACAATGACACATAAGTTCTAAAGCATGAAAAAAAAAATTCCAAGCCATCTAGGTTACATTAGGCATTATTTGACATTTTATATTATTCTTCATTATGTTACCCGACACAAATACCAATATTTTGGTATTATTTTGCATACCAACTGGAAAGTGCCTGTGCACTTGTGCGGGTAAGAAGTTGCTAAGTAGGCCACATCCCACATCATCTTAATCATATCAAGTAACACGTTTTTACAATATTTATGTCTTGAAATGCCATATCTTAAGTAAAATAGTTACAAGCCTACCAGCATTTACACTCTGGACACTGCTACCAATGGCCATATCCTTGTGCCTAAGAATGTACTTACTTAGGTACCTATCCACCTAAGTACATACCTAGGTACCTACCTACACAGGAGCATCAACATACCTTTCTGCATTATTTTTATCCAGTTTGACATCCGACCTCCAGGAGCAAACTGGCTCCCGGTAAATATTTTAAATGCTCATGATCCTCATGTTTGTTCTTGGTGTGCTTGTGAATGTTCTGCTCGGCTCCTGAACACGAACATCCTTTGTAGCGATAAAACGCTTCCCCTTATTATTCTTTTTTTCGGCTTGCAGCCTTCTCCTGTCATTCTCTAAACCCTTTGCTGGCTTTCATCTTTTACAAATAGTCCACGCCTGGATATCTAACTAGGCACCTACCTCGGAAGTGACAATATTAATTAAGACAGCTCAGCAATCAATTCACAAAAACACGACATTAATTTCCACGATTGGGCACAATTACCCATAAACCAATTTTCGAACGAACGACTGAACAAGTCACCAAGAGTTGCCTAATTTCCAATTCCACATTTATAACTAGATTTCTAGGCGACAACCACAACCATTTGGTCGGCGTCTCGTCGGCGCTTTTGGCGACCACGGTATGCCATTGGTTTAGCATTGTGGTTGTCGGGAAAGCGTCGTCCTGTGCCGACGAGAGGTTCTAGTATAAACATGGTAGGCAAGAGGGACGGGATATTTGGTAGAATTGGCGGTACGGTCCTAGTATACTTTTGATCTGGAAAAAGATGAGTGCTGCTAAATACAAAATACTGATATATCGACGAATTATGTCATTTATGGCTAAAATCTTGACGGACGTATCAAAGCAAAATTCTGCTTTCGGTCGCCACTAAAGCCTGGTGAGACAGTATCTGGTCACCAACGCTATCGCTAGGACGGCGATTATTTTGAGCCCTGGGTTGGATGGCAAAGACGTGTGCCAGGAACTGGTCCCGGTCCTGTTGGCGTGCAGTGTAAATACATGTAAATATATTACCCTTGATGATATAAATGTTTGAGTGCACCAGCAGAGACACGGAGCAGTTGCCTAGCCATTGACGGGCAGGATTAGCGGTTAAAGGGAATACTTGGGATAAAGAAAGGGGGGCATAG
The DNA here is from genome assembly GCA_034440615.1 of Ashinkailepas kermadecensis. Taxonomy (NCBI): domain Eukaryota; kingdom Metazoa; phylum Arthropoda; class Thecostraca; family Neolepadidae; genus Ashinkailepas; species Ashinkailepas kermadecensis. The sequence continues at coordinate 138,389 of JAOTOM010004441.1, forward strand.
GTTGGAATAACGATCAGGGGTACTATGCACACATCGGATCCTTACATCCTCTTCGCAAGACCTTGGGCTCGAGTCGGTCGTGAAAATAACCATCGCTCAGCCTGATATGCCGTACGTTGAAAAATGTACATGCAACATCCGCCTCGCAGGACCACCGGGCCAGAACGGATCGTGAAAATGATTATCGTTCGGTCTGACAGTAAGCACGTTGAAAACTGTGCTTGCAATATCCATGTTTTTCCTCCTCGTCTAACTACCCACCGCGGTGCAAACTAGTTCAAAATCCACAAACCCTGGGTACGCCCCCCCCCCAGATGTGCGTTGAGTGGCGTAACTTTCGGGATAAACCAGATGACATTGAGGGCAGAAGCTGATGGCTGAGTCACCGACCCTCCTGGGGGGGGGGGGGAGACTAACGTCAATGGATGACGTAAGGAATACGACCCTCCCGAAGCGACGCGGGCGTAGTAGATACCTCAGCTACCAGGTGGACGGAGGGGAGGATATTTACGTCTAAACTGAATGATGATGATCCGTGCGATGGGGCTGAAGAGCACGTGCCGCGGCGTTCCTCAGGAGTTGGTTCCCTGTTGTCACCATAAACCCGCGTAGGCGGTGTAAATATACACAAAGCATAATATAGTCACTTGCGAGCCAGGCTCTTTCTCCCCTTTGTGTCATGTTCTCTCTCTCCCTCCCCCCTATCTCTCTCCTCTCTCTCTCTCTCTCTCTCTCCCTCTGTCTCTCTCATCCTCTCTCTCTCTCTCTTTTCCCCCTCTGTTTACCGTCCTCCCAGACCTACCCGTGCGGTCAGGTCATCGCCCGCTCTCAACCTGCTCAAACCACATACTCGTCCCCCCCCCCCCTATCTTCGCCCCGACCCATCTTCTGGCAGCCGGTAGCGCCGACGTGGTGATAGGAAAACGTAGTCTCTGGGAAATATTTTTATTTGTTTTCTAAACTCGCCCGGAAGCGAGTTTGCAGCCGGGTGACGCACCGCCGCACACGATAAGGGAAAGTCCCCATGTTTAAGGCACAAAACTCTTCCACCAGCCGGCGCAGTTGCGCCAACCGTTGGGCGGTCCCTACCCCCGATGGGGTGGAGCCGCCGACGCTCGGCTGGCCGGCGAAGGCCGCCATCGCAGGCGTTGCGGCGGCGATCAACGAGGCGGACTGGCCCTCATGGGCCGCGCTCCGGCCGCCACCAGGTCCCTCAGAAGGGCTGCGAGGGCACCTTCAAATAATAAGGAGGCCAGGCGCGTTGCCCGGTCCTCCGGCGCCAGCCATGCGGTACGCGCCGCCGCTCGCACGAGGGCGCTGTCGGGTAGGGGTGGCAGCGGCGACACATCGGGGCGTAACCTCGCCAGATGGCGTACGCCCCCCCCCCCCCAACTCATCCAAGAAGGACGCAGCCTGGTTGACGTCTCTGTAACAGGATCAAGTGGTTAGCAGGAGTAGAAGGGCCAACGCGACCAACCCCTTCCCCGGCAAAGCCGTAGTGAAACTCGACATTGGGACACCAGACCTCGCTCCAGAATAAATGACGCCTTCTTGGTTTAAAGAAAGAAAGAAACCCACAGATGTTGGGTGAAGGGAAACACACTATTTCTTTTCTCTCCAAAGGAGAGAGCACTGGGCGGGTTCGGAATTCGGGTAAGTCTATGAGAACATTCTGAAAGGGGGGGCGACACTAACGACACCGTGACACTCCGGGAGGGGGAGGGGGACTTATCGCAAGGCCACCTCGTGACGATATCCGTGCCGGTCTGGGTGAAAGGCTTTCCCCAGCCGTCTTCGCCTCCGGGCCACGACCTCCCGGAGATGTGTAACGCCCCGAAAGTCGTCGGGCCCGAGGTCCAGAACGACCTCGGGTAGAAATCGGGGGATGTCGTCCGGGTCTTGGTCCACCAGCCGGGTGAACATCAGTTCGGCCTCGGCCCTCTCCTCCTCACTGAAGCAGCGTTCCTCTTCGGACGACATAGTGGGCGCTAGTGACAGGGAGAGCGAACGGGGGAGACGAGGCAGACTCCCAGGGCATCCGGGGGCGGGGCTATCCGATCATGCCCTCAGAGTCACCCCGCCAATTTGGGATCCCCTCGAGGGGGAGCCCCACGCTCGCTGGGGCGTGGCGAAACCGAAAGCGAGGCAGACGACCTGCGATCCGTTCTCCTATGGACTGAACGTTCCCGGGTAATGGTAATGAGTGTTAAAGCCAGTTTAACTTGTCTAGAATATTAATGTTGTTTATCTATATATATATATATATATATATATATATATATATATATATATATATATATATATATATATATATATATATATATATATATATATATATATATATATATATATGATCTGCGTTTGGATGATGTCGAATTGCGAGAGGGGATGCGATGAACGTACACTTCGGGGGAATTAGCTCACTTGCTCTGGTCCTTGGACTGCGAAATCCCGCTGGCCTCTGTGATCCAGGGGCGCAGATGGGGGCGGGCATAGCATGCAGGTGGGATGGGCTGTTAAGGGAAGCCCCACCTTGCGTCCGTCGAGTTTGGCGCCGGACAATAGGGTAATGCAAAACACTACACGGTCGTGAGTCCGCCCCCGTTCGCTATACGTTTGGGCACGGAGCTGTATAGCGTTTCGGGGGAACGTCCGAACAGGCTAGGTTATATAGACGGCCAGAGGACGTGCCCAACGTGGTAGGGATCTGTGCCCGCCCGAGGACACCGTTCAACTCGTCGCACAGTGTACGGCGAATAAGGCCCGGTGCGGCATCGACTGTTTCTTAAGGTTAGGTAGGTCAGTCAAAGACACCAGAGCACTTCTATAAGCCCTCGGAGCCAGTACGATGAGCCCCCTCGTGGCAGTTAAGACTTCATCCGGGCTAGGAACGCTGCCAATAATGGCGAGGCCAGCTATGCTGGCAGTGGAAGGTTTACATATTCGGCCAACCTGCCATAAAAAAATAGACAATGGTCTGTTAATATATGTGTTTGTGTACCGCTGTGGGGGGGGGAAGCAAAATTTGGTCACTAAGCATTTCATTAATTAATATGGAGAGAATGAATGGGACGAGCGAATGTGAAGTGAATGAGGAGAATGAATGTGTGTCAGGTAGCTTTAGGGACCAGCGGAAGCCGCTTGGGGCTCAATCACAGCACCTATTTCGAGCGGAATATTGCACAAAATTATACTGCTATTAGCATCCAAAAGTCCCAACTCGGGACAAGTCATTCAAACCACGGACAAATTTCATTCTCATTAATTTTCTAAATACAACGTATTCTTTCTAATTCGGCTAGAATCACTCATTTACCTAAATGGTGTTCCCAAAACTTTGACCTCGCACACATATAAATTCGTGTTAGGAACGGTAGCTCGAACAACATCAAGTCGGCTGGTGTTTTGGGAATGTGTGGTGGAGGTGGCGGGGAAACACAGCACAACACATCCCTGACACAGGCATAGCAGAAAAGGAGATATTTAGCCAAATCTAAGTCTAGAGTCGGCCCATGTTAAGCCGTGTTGAAGTGCAGTCTCTGTTAAAATAAAGCCCCTATAAGCTTAGGGTATAAGCCCCTATAAGTAATGCTAACCTTATAAAATAAGGTTAGCATTACTTTTCACACACCCAGCCACTATCCTCACCACAAAACACCACACACCCACCAAACCGAAGCACCCACCACCACCCCACACCCCACCGACGACAGAGCCGCCACCCCTACATATGTTCGTGCTCTGCATCCGCCACTGTGACGCATAACAGCTTCCCACGGGATCACAGCCGGTTCCCGAGGTCTGGAAAGCCAACAATGCCGGCACACAACAAACGCGCATTCAATGACACATCCTGCCATCTAGCGATAAATATTGTGCCCTATACTTCAACGTTCAATCGCATTCAATATTCGTTGCTGTCATACCTAGACCGTGCTGCTACCTAGCGATAGCTATCTGAAGTGATGCTTCTAGAAAATTATGGAGTTCTTGAATCTGTGGAGGTTGTGAGCTGTGGAGGTTATGAGCGCTTCGGAGTTGTGGAGTTTATGAGTTGTGGAGGTTATGAGCGCTTCGGGGTTGTGGAGATTGTGAGCTGTGGAGGTTGTGAGCGCTTCAGAGTTGTGGAGGTTGTGAGCTGTGGAGGTTATGAGCGCTTCGGAGTTGTGGAGGTTGTGAGCTGTGGAGGTTATGAACTGTGGAGGTTACAACCGCTTCGGGTGTGTCGAATTTGTTGAGGTTATGAGCTGTGGAGGTTATGATACATCTCCGTTGTTATGAGATTAGCTCTGATGTCATCAACGTTTCAGGAAGAGGTGCAAATTTGTGCAATTTCATATGTCTTCACTATGTATTGTGCACAACAGTACAGATATATTTCGAAATGCCTATTGGTATCAGTTCGTCAAAGTTCACTGTGGCTCCCCTGCATCCTTTCCCCTGCCACCCCCCCTCCCCCACAACAAAATGTGTGGCTTCAAACCGGGAAAATTTACTTCTTTTCTCGAACACATGCAGCGTCCCTTTGTCCTTGACCCCATATCCCGTGCTCCCTACCCTCTCCCGAAAAAGTGGCTTAAATTCTGGAAATTCCCGTTATTGCGTTCTCCCCTTCAAATGCCGTGGCTTCAATTCTTGAAAATTTCATTTTTTCCAGCAAAATTTGCTTTCTCTCCCGGAGAGTAATGAATGAGGCCCCAGGAGAATGGAGCCCCATCACCTGGCCCCGGACCCCAAATATTTTGGCTGAAATTCGGGAACTTTCAGTTTTTCTTCGATGAAATATTGCTCCCTGTCCTCGTCCAAACGTTTTCGGTTAAATTCTGGAAAATTCAGTCATTCCAACAAAAATTTCAATTTGTTCCCTGCCCCCGTCCTCTCCACCATGTTCTCTGGTCCGATGTCCCCTGCCCCTATGTCCTATGCCCCATGTCCTCTGTCCCTTGTCCCTGCCTCCAGCCCCCACAAATATTGTGGATTAAATTCGGGATGTTAGTTCTTTTTTGGAACAAAAATATCCGGTTCCCTGTCCGCTGCCCCCCCCTCACATACATACACCCACAAATATTGTGCCTGAAGTTTTGGAGATTTTCTTTCGTTTTCGAGCAAAATTGTCCCCTGTGCTCAACCCCCTGTTCTCCATCGCTTGTCCCCTGCCTCCTGCCTTGCCCCCGGACCCCCAAAATATTGTGGCTTAAATTTGGAAAAATCTTTGAGACATATTAAAGGGTTTATAAGATTAATAATTATATATCTGGGATGACCCTTTTAAAATAATTAATGAGCTTTCGGAGCTCCTAGTGGCTCCGTCGTCAGATGGTATATTCAATGAGAAGACAATTAAGGTTTTTTAACTTCAAATTTCAAACACAGGACACGAACAGTGAGGAATGCGGCACTTCAATGCAGTTAAACACGGCAGAGACTGTAAAACACCACGCTTGAAACTTCCACGCAGTAAAAGACGGTAGACTATAAAATTCATCACAATTGACACTTCCCTAATTCTCCACCACCCATCCCTCCCAAGACAACTGCCCGTCAATATTAGCCACTCTCCACATGGTCGAACATTCTAAGCCCTATCCTGATTCAGCTCTGGTCGCGACTTTCTAATACGGTAAGATTTTAGCAGCTTCCTTCTCCCAAACTTTGTTTCACGTCCCCGAACCTCCACCACGTCGTTCCATTGGATATCGTGCCGAGTATCTGCAGCGTGTTCAGCGACTGCGGACTTTCTAGTTGGGCTTTGGAGATAGCGTTCCGGTGCTTCTTCAGGCGCTTGTCCAGCGGCCGACCACTCTCGCCAATGTACGCTGCGTTGCACTCGCATGTCAGGTGGTAGATGGTCCCCGAGCTTTGCCCCCGATCTCTGCAGCCTTTGAGACGTTGGGACAGTTTGTTTTATTAAAGATTGACCCGACGCATGAGCGATGATAACTCCCAGGGGCCTGCAGCGGCCATGTGCGTCCGGTCAATCCTCGGAAAAGACAAACTGTGCCAACGTCTCAAAGACCGAAGAGATCAGGGGCAAAGTTCAGGGACCATCTATCACCTAACATGCGAGTGCAACGCAGCATACATTGGCGAGTCCACACGGGCTAGCCTTCTAGCTTACGAACATTACAAAACGATAGTCAATGATATGGGATTCACGGACACGCGGGAGAAAGCATAGTGTGGTAACGACGGTGGCGGTTGTGCGTTTGAGGGCAAGGCAAGAACCTCAAAAGGAATCGCAAAAAGTATGTACCATACTACCACGGATAATAGTAAACGGATCGGAAACTCTTGGGCGGCACTTTGATGTTTGCGACCACCGACCGAAACTAGCGACATCTATCGGACGATCGCAGAAGTAATCCTGGATAGGTGGTGCGAAGGACACCCCCATCGAAAAAGCTTGACGGGATGGGGAAATATAGCTGAATCGGCCATCTACCACGCGTCATTTGAAAAAAAAACTGTGCCTTAGGCGCCAGCCGGGGACGCATACTCCAGTAGCCGCCATCCCTTCGGCCGCCGTATAGAACCATGAAGCTCGTCACCAACTAACCTGTGCCGACTAACTGAGGGAAGCGGAGTGTCATGAGAGCCGGATGAAAAACGAGGGAGAGCATCTGCCCTCCCCCCATTCCAACCGTATATGCCTGGGACTCGTCTGGGGCAGGCAAATTCCATTCCGATGCCCCCCCACAAAAAAGGCTGCTGATTGGCCAAAGACCGATTGGCTGATTGGCCCTGGCAGTCACATTTCCCCCTGAGGTATATTCTTTGACAAACGAGGGGACCCTGAGCAGGCATAGGAGCACATGATGAACATTGATTGGGCCGAGGGGCCCCGGAACAGCCATTGGAGCCCTCTGATGAACTGTCAGGGGCCCCCGCATGACCCCATTGCAGCTGCCACGTCTCCTATGTTAACCCTCGCACGCCCAGGTGGGTGGGTAAATACCTATCACCCATGACGTTTCGTACCACACCCAAAAAACGGTTTGCACTAGAGCTCTGACATTTGCAGTACCTTAAGCTACATCAATTTGACACATCCTCCAAAATTATCAGGTCAAGATCTTGTCAGGTAAATGACCTATAACACTTTTAGTAGCAGCATGTCGGACCAAACTGCGGAAAATCTCACATATTGTGACAATATAGATACACGATCGATCAACAGATTGCATATCGTTCTCAATAACCATTTCACACATTGAAGCATACCTTACCATAATGACCCTAACAAGGTCATCATATGTCTCCGACCGACTTCACCTGAAAATTGACTTTGACCTTTGAAATCACATGACAAATTTCTCGCAAAAGCTATAAAATTGTCAGTACCATGCGTTGGATACATATTTGGTGTGGCGAATGTCAGGTGCAGGTCATCCTAGGTCAGTGACCTATGCAGTGCCGATAACATGTGTGATAATATGGTAAACTGGCTTCTTTTGCCTCCGGTTTATCAAATGTTGAACCGTCACCTCAGGTCATTATAGGTCAAGGACTAAATTGATCTACAAATCAGTTTTGGCCGTGCAGTATAATAATAATTCTGCACTATAGTTCTTGAAGTCTTTGTGCCGCCTGCGCTATCAATTTGTTTTTGTTTGACCTGATATGACCTCTACGTTGACCTCGGATCAAAAAAGGACTGAACCAATTCCTTCCTAGAATCACCCAATCTATCTGTTGCCGTTATAAATATGGGAAGGGGTAGGTAACCTACCCACCTCCCCGGCCGGAGGGTAGGTAACAACCCCCCCCCCGACCGGACGAAGTTTACGCAGAGCATCGGCCGTGCGAGGGTTATGGTCGTCGGCGGCGGGCTGCTAGTGGGTGAGGCAGCTAGATTAGGTGCCGCGACCCATCGGAATAACGACGCCATGCGAGTACTGGTTTGCAAATGTTCAATTTTGGGCACCCATAATGCGATATTATTGGGAATGATTTCAATAAAATAAACAAGCTATTGACCCATCTCCATAAAAAAACTCGGAAGTTCTATCATATTATATTCTTCTGAAATATGTAGCGACGGCAACCCGATGAGAACCGAATCAGACAATTGCTATGCTTCAGGGTGGCCAGAAGGGCCCTGTAGTCCTGCAGCAGCTCCTCACTCCTAGCTCCCCACTCGCACCTATGTTATTTACTCCTACCTGCACTACAACTGCCCTATACTGGTGCCCACTGGTGGCCTGTGTCACCACTGGCACCAAGTCTTTGACCTTGGCACCAGGCCTGGTGAAAATATTCAGCCATGTACCTTAGGTAAAGATTGCAATATTTCTGTCAGACAATTTCTCCTTCGGACTGCTCCTCAGCCTCAAATCGGACATCCTCCAGCCAAAACCCTTAGTTTCAGAGCTGCATATGCAGGTGAAAATTGGTACATTTACGGCGCCCCCCTTGACCAATGCTTCAAGCCAAGCAAAAGCTCAAACAGACTAAATACCACTGATTCATATTTTCTCGTGATTTAGAGTAAATAACTGGGCAATGCAATCGAGAATTACATGCTTCACTTGATCCAAAACAGATAAGTTGCTCCCAAAAACACACACAACGCGCCATAAACGTAGTACACCACGCCATGCGTTTAAATGTTCCCTGAAACAAAGAAATGAAGGCAGAGATGTTTTAGATTAATTCCTTACCGCCACAAAGTTCCATGCAGCAGAATCACGGTTCCCTGGCTTCTCCAAAAAGCGGAAATTGGCCGAAACTAAACCACGCTTTACTCTCCAACGCGGGAATGTGCTGCTGGAATCAAACAATATCCTATCCAGGATTAGCTTCGGCCTCCAACCGCTAGGTGGCAATAGCCCGTCCTTGGTCGCCGATTCCGGGGAGTTTCCTATCCGTTTACTATTATCCGTGATACTACCTACCTATATGAATGTGAGTCCGAAGCATTTGAACTGATGGCAAGTGGACAATCATTAAGTACACAAAATTGTGATAAACTAACATGGGGTGATATGATAGGCTTATAGCGACATATTCTAGGATTATTAGTAGTTTTGCCATCATCTGGTTCGGTAGTTGATGTCTAAATGAAATGCTATTGCAAGCTGGACCTGGTGATTTGGAGAGCTGATCATGAGGGTGATAGGTAGATATGTACCTAGGTAAATTTGTAGCTCAAGGTAATTTTCTATTTCTTGGAATTTATTTTTCTAATGCAATGTTCACGAATGTGCTTACCGAGATTGTGATGTGACAACTCATATCCTCTGTAAATGCATACTTTTCAGTTGGGAGGAAAAATGGGGCTTGGAGTTGGGTAATATAGCATGAAAAGTAATGTTCAAAATCAGGAAAAATGCAATGTAACCTAACCTAGCCTAACCTTCTATGCAAGAAAACGTTTTTACTGCAAAATTTCTGAACATTTATTTTTTCTCGATAAAAAAAAAATTAAAAACTTAAACTAAGCTAGCTGAACCTAACTTAGCTGTATTTGAAAAAGAAAAGAAAAAAGCCTGACTTAAACTAACCTAAACTACCACAAACTGCTTTTAAAGAAAAACAAGTTCTAATTTTTTGTATTCAAACTATCAGAAAAAACAACAACATTGTTTGATATTTGTTTTCTAGATTAGAAAAGAGCCTAATCTACCCTAACAAAACCTAATCCTTTGTATGCTTTATGGAGGTAAACTGTGTGTAAACTCATCTTTTGGTTAATTTAAGCTACAATAATACTCCTACATACAAGGGTGTAGCATTGTATGGTTTTGGGAGGCCATACAATGCTCCCCCCCCCATGTTGGCTGTCCCCACACCAATAATTTCAACCTTTAACATGGCACCCGATAAGGCATGCCCATCCATTTTAGCCTGCCCAAAGTATCTTCGTGCATTGTGCCCCCCCCAACCAAATATATCATTTCCAGAAACCTATGATTATGGTTGCCTAGGTCTCTTCCAGGGCAGGGTTCACACCTTTTGTACAGCAGGTGGTTTTAACACGCGCCCTGGAGGGCCTCTTAAAATTACGCGCACTGGAGGGGGGGGCGGATACCCCCCCCCCCCCATAAGATCTCGATTACTATTACAGATGAAGTAGCGAAATTCTCAGGGTGGATGGGTACGGTAGTAAACTCTATTGTGTGCAAATTTCATGACCTTAGGTCAATATCTTCAAGGTCAAATGAGGTCACATATGCCAGAATTGTCTTGTTCTTCGTGGTTTGGTTTGTCATTGTTATGGATCGCTGTGATTCTGTTTAAATGCTCCAAAATGGGCATCAATGATGTTTTGGACATTATTAAGGATCAATACAGATGTTAGACCCGACATTTGACTTCAGGCCACCTACATAGCAGCACTTTATCAGTTATCACTTCATCACTTTAGTTTCATCACTTTATGAGTCAGTTACCTGTTCCAGTTACCGGAACCGGGTCGCCCGCCCGACTGCTCCGTCGGGCATCTCGGCGCAATCGGCTTCGCGAAGAAAGGAGTGAAGTACATGAATAAAGTATGGAAACGCTTAGGTACACAATGACAAACAGCAGTTTTCAGAATGTGTATACATGCAAAGTGACATCAATCGCATGACAATCATTTGCATTTATGACAACATTCCAGTTGACCAAGTTTGGTTCCATTAACCTGTCATGAACTTGACCTGACTTGACCTCGGTGACCTAACATGACCTTGAAACTATATAGTATAACAATATACATCAAACAAGTCGCTAGTGTTGCCAAGAACACTTCCCTTTTGCCAATATACGGGAAGCGCATCAGCGCGATTTTTGTGGTCTGGCGCTACGAAATGTTTTGACTTTAACGACCTCTAACTCGACGAAGTTTCGCCCGATTACCATTTGTCTTCCTTTAAACGACGCGCTGGACATTTCTAAGCAGGTACGCAAAAAATCGCGTATATCGACCGGTAAAATCTGGAGTTATGTGCGAAAAACCGGAGGGGTGGGCGGATTTCGCCACCCCCTCCAGTGCGCGTGTTAACAACAATACTATTGTATTGTAATACTATCATTTAGGTTGTTCACAGGATGAATTAGTCGCATGTTTTGCTGTTAAGGTTGTGCTTTAAGGTGCTTTATGATTTCTTGGAAGTTATCCTTTGAATGTAATGCTTATGAATATGATCAAGACGATGGGACTTCTCATTTTCTGTGCCAATGCTTACTTTTTAGTTTGTGAGTAAAATAACACTAGAAAAGGGCTTTTAATTAGGTAACAGCATAAAGTTGTTTCAAAAATAAAAATGTAACAGCCTAGCTTATCCAAGCCTAAGCTCCCCTTTAGTGAAGCAAACATATAGAAGATACAATTTGACAAATTTCAAACAATTTGTTGTCTTCAAATTTTTCAAATTAAGAAAAAGCCTATCTTAACCCAACCTAACCTACCAAACTGCTTTTGAAGAAAAACGAGTCTTTTTATCAATTAAAAATATCACACATTTTACTGTTATTTTTTGCAATATACAAACACGCAAGTTTATAGAATATTTGCTTTAATCAACAAAAAAAACGTTTTTTTCACCCAAAAAATAAATCAAAATAATGGAGAATATCATAATTTTTTTAAAATATCCACAAAAGCAAATAGTTCCATCATCTTTATCATGTTATGTCATGTTTGTACATTTTTTTCCTGAAATGCTATGTCTGGTCTGAAGGAAAAAGTTTAACCCAACCTGATCTAACCAAACCTAACCCTTTGTTTTCCTCATGGAGGTAAAATGTGTGCCAAAACTTATCTTGTAGATACCTTAAGCAGCAATAATACCCTTTTAATTGTAACGTTTTTTTAAAGCAAGAGCTTGGACTAGGTTAACTTTGTTTTGTTTTGAAGCTTAGCTTTATTCTTCATTATATATTACCCCACTTGAAGCCCTACTTTTTGCTATTATTTTGCTTGCCAACTGAAAAGTAAGTAGTAAACTCAATGACATGTGCCAGCACCGCTTTTCGATAGTCGCCAAATCGTTGACCCTGCAGTTAGAGCGCCGGGAGTGGCTGAGATGCAACATGCTGGCTGACCTTGCAAAAACGCCTGATAAACATACATCAAATATCGTTTGTTCGTCTTTCAAAATATGTGTCGTACATAGTTTCATCATGTTTGCACGAACGCTCTGGGAAAACCAGTGGGGTTTATGCTGGTTCATAAATCCCACCAGGGTCTGGGCTTCCCCACTGGAATTTCTCAATGGGAATCCCTGGATAATTCACACTGGGAATAGTATAAAATCCATCGGAGACTGTGTAGGAATCCCATGGTGGATTCCCATAGGGAACCGCATGGGATTCCCACACGATTCTCATGGGGAATGTTTCATATCCTGACAAGGACAATCCCATGCAATTTGATGGGCCAATCCAATGGGATTTTTCACTAGGGTAGATATGTTGTTCAGGTTGTTGTTTACTGCACCCAATTTTAAAGAGTGTTCAACAACCAAGGAATGCATACAATATATTTATAAGTGAAATACCTATTCCCATACCAGCAATAAAGCACCGTCGGTCCAATAATGACATTCAGATGTCTTCGCTGCGCCACAGAGGATAGCTTAGCCAGGTCTAATACCATATTTAGGATGCTTACGTGACGTAATCGTACATACCAAAATCCTGGTGGGTTGTACTAGAATTCCCGCACAATCCTGCTTTTGTCGTGAGGGCTGGAAGTAGAAAGCCTACTAGATTCAGTTGCCTTTAGTATTAGTAGCCGCATTACAAAACGTACAACTCAAGTTTGGCAAGGGCGAGGCCAAAGTACGCCACATGGCGACTAATCAAAGTAAATGTATTTAGGCATAGGGCCCTGCGGGTGTTGTGCAGTTTTCCACTTTGCTCACGGCTGTCAAAATACTTGATTTTGCACGTCGGGAACGCCACTTTCTGTGCAACTGCTTGCATTAGAAAACTTCAATATATTGCCTTCACATCGCATTTTATTTTTAGAAAAGTAAATACAAGCTAAAAAACACTCCGAACTTGCCTGACGTCATTTAAATCTGTCCCCATCCAGTGTATAAGTCTGGGTACTAATACTAAAGGGTACAACGGAATCTAGTAGGTTTTCTAGTTCCAGCCCTAGTGACGTAAGCAGGAATATGCGATATTTCTAGTAGAATCTACCAGGATTTTGGTATCTACGATGACGTCACGTAAACATTCCAAATACGCTTTAAAACCTGGATAAGATTCATCTGTGGCGCAGCGAAAACATCCGAGTGTTGTTGTGGTTGGGCATACGGTGTTTCTGATTGTTGGCATGGGAAATTGAAATATGAGGCCGATTAATATTCTTCGGATTCCTAGGTTATTGAACATTCTCTGAAGTTTGGTGCAGAATTTCCTCAATTCATAGGATACAACAACCCCCAACCTGTTATCGTACATAACCCTTAAAATGTCACGAGTTGAAATTGAAAACATGGCTGGATTTCCCAAATATGAACATAAGCTTACCGGTAAATTTATGCTTTAATGTGTTTTATGAATCCTTGGAATTTATCATTCCAATGCAATGTATATAACGGTGACTAAGATGATGGAATCACTCATTTTATGTGCAAATGCTCACTAGGGTGTCCCAGATAACATGATGGTGTTCAAAATCACGAGGTCACCCCTCCATCCCGAGCCTTGGTCTATTTTAAGCTTTCTGACAAGTTTTCAGAATTAACTACCGGTAATTATGCTTTGCTTTTACGATTTGAAGTTTTTGCTATTTTTTGGCCCGATTTGGTGTTATGTGCGACGTTGGCGTTGCAGTCTCCCTGGCAAAAGTCGACGTTCTGGACGGGGATTACTGCATTTGCTATATTCAAAACCACTTAGACGTCGAAATAACGTCAAGAATAAGCATTTAACATAATTTTGAAAATCCTCTAAAATTAGAGGTGCAAATTCGTCACCCAGATAACCCAATTTTGCTACCAGTCATGACAGTATCTTCCATGTACATGAAAGTGCCGTGTTTTTGGTTATTTTTCCAATGGTGCTGTAAATAAAGCGAAAGATAATTTGTGGAATACATTTTGGAAGTAAAATAACCCATTTGAGATGCAAGTTATCCCATGTGAACTCAACAACACAACCCATCTTTAAGTCTGCCGAAACACTGCACAGTGCACAGGCGCGTTTTGGTCTATTTTTTACATCAAAGTACCTTAATAAAAATGCACGTGCGAGTCCACGTGAGGCACAAATTCAAATTGGAGCGGTTTCATTTTTTAGAACAAGCCGGGCAGTTGTGGACAGCTGATGTGGGTACATACGCTAGTTATTGGTTTTAATTCGCCTGATTACTCAGATGGGGAATCAGGGCGTCCCCATGGCGCCAAAAGTGACAATCCTGTCCGGAGGGGCAATATTCTGCAGACCCGCACTCGATCTGGCTGTGGGCAGGAGTCGGCCGCTGTGTCCACTCATAGACGGGCACGGAAAATTCGCCCACATCGTCCAGGCCTCCGAACGCCTATCAACGAAATGACAGGCCCACCCATTGAATATTTTCCCTTCTCAAAACTGCCCCAGAACAAGAGGTCATCCAAACATTCCTGTATCTACGACAAACACATAAAAATACTAAATTATCCTACATCGCCCGCACCATCGCTCAAGAGCTTATAGAGCTCTTGTGGAAACCAAGTGCCATTCCAGTGGTGAAGTTGAGCCTTTGCATAATTCGGGTGCTGAGGGTTCTACAGGCCTACAAGAAGTTCACCCACCTGCCACCACAATCTCAACAACAGACGGATGCTTTCAAAGCTTATCTCGTCCAGCTTTGTGACCTGAGCCCTGTCGATCTGGAGGAAAGACTAAAGAAAAGAAGCCGGCTACAAACTGAATGGAAAACAGACTTGCAGTGGTACAAGCAAATGTGCATGCCGGATCAGTCCGGTAGTATGGCTGGGAGAGACGGTTTGATGGCCAAGCGAATAAATATTAGCGAGAAAAGGAGACTGCAGCAGGAACGATGCGGAAGATACCCGACATGTGAAGGCGCTGGGGCAAGTACAAGTCAGATAAATGAAGAAGATGAACAAACTGACGCGGATGAAGAGCTCGATGAGTCAGATGGCGATGCCTCCGATAGAGACGTGGACTTTTATCGGCCTACGGGGCGAGAATGTGCCGGCCGGAAGCGCGTCGCAACGGAACTATGTGTAACGCATGACCGGTTGAATATGAGTTTCAGACAACGAGCGATGGCAACCACCCATACAATAGCTTTATCTGGGGTCATCAGCTTTATTCCAGAAAGAATAAAGCTGATGACATTAGGGAGAATTTCGTACCGCCTTCGCATCCTGTTGTGCATTTCGACACGAAGATGATCTTGCCAAAGGGGCGCGACGTGGAAGACCGGGGAGCAGTTTTGATAAGTGGTGGCGATGAGTTCCCGGTACCGAAACTTCTGGGTATACCACTATTCCAAAGTAGTAAGGGTGTTGATGTGGCTGCAACAGTGGTAAACACATTAAATGAGAACAATGTTAAACTCCACACAGTCACGGGTATTGTGTACGACACTACAGCATCCAACTCTGGCCACAAGTCCGGCGCTACCTGGCGTATTGAAAAGACAGTAGGACATGCTGTCCTGGGGTTAGAATGTCAGAGACATGTGCATGAACGTCATGTCACTCATGCAGCCGCAGCGATCTTTGGCAAGACGCAAGGACCTAACAAAGCAATGTACAAGAAGTTCAAGGCTTCGTGGTCCAAACAGGACACCCGAGGAAGCCTAAAGTTGTTCAGCTGGAGCAAACATGAACCAGGGTCATTCATCTACAGGAAGGCCAAGGGTGTTCTGGCATGGGCCTTCGAGCATCTGCAGTCGGGTACATTTCCCCGGGATGATTACAAGGAGCTATGCCAACTGATTGCGCTGTACCTGGGGGCTGACATACGTGACACGACGTTCCTCCAACGGCCTGGAGCCATGCACGAGGCCCGGTTCATGGCTGATGCCATTTACATCCTAAAGATGAGCCTCATGATGGACCAACTCGAGCTAGACTTGACCAAAGGTCAGCAGATTCAGATTGCAGCCTTGTTCCACGGGCCTTACTTTCTGTGCTCATCACTGACGACAGTGGCTCCCAGGAACGATCTGTCGTATGCAAAGGAGATGATGGAGCTGAGCGGTATACCGGAGTTCAAGGCTGTAGCGGAGGCTGTACTGTCGTCCATCAGAAGAAACACAGCATACCTCGACGAGTCGCTCGTCATTCTGTCGTTGTGTGACACGGACATCTCTGATGCTGAAAGAGAATTGATCGCCACGAAACTTGCGTCATTCACTCGCCCACAGTCAGTACCAATGGGGAAGCCTGCACCTGTGCCGCTATCCAGGGTTAACGCACTGGAAGACCTGGTGGGTCAGAGGTCATGGTTGCTATTCAACCTCCTGGAGATCGATGCGGAGTGGATAGGCACACGTGCTGAGACATGGGAGCAAAGCGAAAGCTTCTGCAAGTTCAAAAAATACGTCGACAGTCTGGCGGTCGTGAATGATGGAGCTGAAAGGGGTATAAAACTTCTCCAGGAGTTGATTGATAGAACCACTAACGAGAGTGATCTACAAGATTTGGCACAAGTTGTGGAGTGGCACCGGCAGAGCTATGGACATAAGAAGTGCGACTATTTGCTCATGTAAATGAGGAGGAGACTCGAGGATGGGCTTCGCCGAAACCTGCTATAATGATGGTGAGAACGGGTTATTGGGCTTTAGCGGCTGTGTTTAGCTAGATCACCGCATATTGGTGCGGTGATGAAGTGTGTCATAAGCTGTTGTGTTCACATGAATAATAAATAAACCGACTCATTTTGTAAGAGCTAAATGTATGCATTTGGGGATAATATGGAACCACCAAGAAAGTACTTGAGTCTCTCAGAACTTTGAGTACGCTAGAATACACAACATTTGTAGCACTATTAAAAATCACAGAAAAAACACGGTGCTTTCATCTCCATGAAATATACCAGCATGACTTTGGTTGCAAAATTGGGTTATCTAGGTGACAAATTTGCACCTCTAATTGTA
Organism: Ashinkailepas kermadecensis; assembly: GCA_034440615.1. Classification (NCBI taxonomy): domain Eukaryota; kingdom Metazoa; phylum Arthropoda; class Thecostraca; family Neolepadidae; genus Ashinkailepas; species Ashinkailepas kermadecensis. The sequence continues at coordinate 155,439 of JAOTOM010004441.1, forward strand.
GAGTATTTTCAAATTATGTTAAATGCTTATTCTTGAATTTTCGACGTTTAAGTGGTTTTGAATATAGCAAATGCAGTAATCCCTGTCCAAAACGTTGACTTTTGCCCGGGAGACTGCAACGCCAACGTCGCACATAACACCAAATCGGGCCAAAAAAGAGCAAAAACTTCAAATCGTAAAAACAAAGCATAATTACCGGTAGTTAATTCTGAAAACTTGTCGGAAAGCTTAAAATTGACCAAGGTTCGGGATGGAGGGGTGACCTCGTGATTTTGAACACCTTCATGTAATCTGGGACACCCTAATGCTCACTCTCAGGATGTGAGCAAAATAACACCAAAAATGGGCTTTCATTTAGGTAGCATAGCATACAAATAATGTTTTTAAAATGCAGCACAACCTAACCTAGCCTATCCTAACCTTTTGATGGAAATATCCTCATTTCCAACTATGATGCTTTTGTCAACTCAATTTGCTTGCAAATTACCATGCATAATTAATTCCATTATCTTAACGGAGTGCATATGCATTGGAGCATTCTTTCTGCATGGTCACATCCTAGATTGTAAATCTTAGTAACTTGAGGTGCACTGTGTGCATCAGCTGGTTCACAGAGACCCATGATCTCTGATGGAAAAGGCACACTGAGTGCACTTGGGATAAAAATTGGACCAACTGCAGTGCAAAAGATGCTATTAAGAAGAGGATTTGTGGCCATGCATGCCTAAAAAGGTGAATGAAGCACTAAGCCATCTCTTTTTATGACAAGTAAGGTGCTTTTTTCTAAGATAGCAAATAATTTCAGGATTTGGTAAGAATACCTGGTAGTAATGTTGGAGAACAGCATTAATTATATGTGTGATTTTCTAGTATTCTAAAATTGTGTGGATAGTGGGCTGAAACATGTCTGTGTGTATTCACACCAATATTATAAGATTCAGTGCACTGGATATTCAATTTCAGGTCAATTTCAATTGAAGTTTCAATTTCAATCCACAGCTTTAAGCTGCAGTGTTTTGAGGTTCTTGGAGGAAATGCTCCTACTGTTCACACCACCTTCCCTCCCCCAACAACAGAAGCACCTATATTTCATGGGCTGGTTTTTACATTGGAGGTCTAAGCCCCTTTCAGTGATTAAGGCTCAAAGTTCACATATCCCAGATAGAGTAGTGTGGACAGTGGCGTACCTAGTATTTGCTTGTGGGGGCAAACGGATTTCGTGGTGGCTCAAGCAACACTCATACAAATGGTCGCCATATTTGGACCAGTATTTTTCATAAGTATCCATTATTATTTTATGCTATGATGAGTAGGAACAACTTAATTTAGCGCTGCAATGTGCCAAACCTATCACCATCGTTCCGAAGTCAGTGGATTTCAACCCTCTCCCTCCTGTTCAAATGCTTCCGAAATGGCTTGCATATATATATATATATATATATATATATATATATATAGATATATATATATATATATATATATATATATATATATATATATATATATATATATATATATATATATATATATATATATATATATATATATATATATATATATATATATATATATATATATATATATATATATATATATATATATATATATATATATATTATTATTATTATTATTGATTATTACACTATGGATTATTGGGTGCAAAACACATGAAACTAATGGGAAGCCTGACATCGATGGGACGCATGTTCTATGGTACCCAATGTTAAAAGTCTAAATTATTGGGGGGCAGAGCCAACACTGAGGGGGAATTTGCTCCTCAAAATTATATCAAAGAACACCTCTGGTCTAGGCACATATGAATGAAAAATGAAATTAATCCTGAAAACCAGCTGCAGGTTCCGTATCTGCACATGGGTGATAAGGGCGTGACATTCCAACCAGTATCGGTACCTCCGCCGGTAGCCTAAATATAATGTTGGCGCCTTTTCCTGGCCGGAGGGGTACCACATTCCCATGGGAGGCACATGCACCCACTCTTGTTTACGCTCTTGCACCGAGTGGAGAGGAATTATATTGCAACAGTTATCTCTTACTTGCTCCTACCCCTCCTTCCCAGCCGTGATCTTCAGTTGGCCTGTCTCATCATACTGCTCCTACCCGTGGCACCGCGCGATTCCTGCGGCGCTCGACATGAATGCAGTCAGCGCGGGTCCAAGCAAAAAGTCGTAGTGTTAGGGAAAAATACGACTCATATTCGCGGACAAGATTCTTCAAGCTTTCAAATGAACCCGATTTTGTCCCTTTTTGACGGTATTTAAGGTCGGAAATGACGTGTGGAAAACACGGAAGTTTGGCTGGAGCGCCTACGGGACTGAGCAATTGTCCAGCCCATGTGACGTCACCGATTGCCAAACGATATTGGAGGGCCCCGGTATAAGTTAGCGACCTGTTACTATGGTAACCACTTGTTTACTCCAAATAATGCGTCCATTATTGCCTGTCATTGTTGAACGCTTGGCACTCCCCGGGCGGTAAATTTCAATGCTGTCGATCTCTCCGTCTTTCTCTTTGCCGAATAGTGGTTTGCTGCTGAAGGAGATCTTCTGTTTCTGATCTATTCAAAAAGGAAGAGAATCAGAATGGAAGTTGAAGGGGCTGCCCGCACATACAGCCACTGACAAGCCCAGTGTTTCCGGTGAGTCAAACTAAATTGCTTACCATTGTCAAAACGCGTATGCCTAGATACCTACCTGCCTATAGGTAAGACCGAGGAAGGTGGTAAGTAGGTACGTAGGTACCTACCCAGCTACTTGTGTCGATACCGGGTGGAGTTCCCTATCTATCCTCAAGAGACTTGATCCCCTCAAATGTTGGGTTGAGCCCCTCTGATTGATAGGTAGGTAGGTAATTGCAGATTTTAACTTGGGGCGTGATAAACTTTCCCTTCCAATGTGCTGTAAATTCATCAGATTTGGCATTGCCATACCTTTGCAAAATTGTTTTTCTCAGAAAGCATGTTAAGCTAGGCTAGGCTAGATTGTGTCAGTATTTTCAATTCAGAACACTTTGGTAAACATTTGCATGGGAAGATCGGTCCCATCATCTTAGTAACGTTCGTAAACATTCTATTGGAAATATAAATTCCAACAATTTGTAAAATACCTTAAAGCACAAATTTACCGAGTTTCTGTCATAGTTGGAAGTGGATTTGGAGGCGGCCACCTACTCCCATTTTTACAAGCCCAGATTTGGACCAATTTTTCACAGACACTTCTAGCCCCCGTCTACCCTGTGAATAAGGCTAATTTACCACCAGATCATTTCTAAGTCACCTGATTTCTGATCCCTCCTTGTTCAAAATTGTTCTCTGGTACCCCTGATAAGTCAGCTCACACCTCATAATTTACACCTACACACTCACTCAGCCCATTCACCGGATTTATTTCATAAGTCCCGGTCACCCACGCAATGTTCGTGCACGTGTACATTCGCCTTGCGAGTTCGGCGCATTCGCCACGTATCGTACTATTTTGCGGTCTCTGCCAGGCCTGTGTTACTAATTGCTGCCACATGATAGTCTTGTGTCATATTTGACACATAGAACGCTTCGTGTCATATAATTTAATATTTGATGTCATAGAACGCTTCGTGTGGATGACAGGAATTCAAGTTAAATATTATTTTATTACCACATTTCTTTGGTGAAAATAAATCATGATACCTCGCTGAGCTTGGATGCACCTCATCTCTTTGTTTAAATATGCTCCCAGATCGTCCACCGAACCGAGGCGCTTTTTCGGTCTGCTTTTTGGACCCGCTATTTGTCTTCGTCTACCGATGTGTTTCAGAGCCCCAGTGCATTTTGTTACGGGCCCGGCACGTTTTTGACTTGGGTGCTTTTTAAGGTTGTGTTGCTTTTTTGTGGACCCACGGTGTTTTTGAGGGACCGGCGCGTTTTCAAGAGACCGACGAGTTTTTTCAACGGCCCGATGCGTTTATTTAGTTCTCCGCGCCTTTTTGTACTTTTTTATCATGTCGTTTTTACGGGCTTCCGCCTGATTTTAAGGATCTCAACCTGTATTTGCGGTCCTGGTGTGATATGAGGGTCTCCGGGTTTCTGGTTAGGTGTGAGATGTCGAAACGACCACAGTAGGATGTCGAACTCTTCCATGGAAAGGATGTAATTCAAAATACTTTTTAGTTCCTTCAAACTTAATTTCGAGCTAATTGTGTACTAATGAGTGACCGTTTGCGTTTCTATTCATGTTTTCTTTTATAATCTCAACTAAATTTGCGAAATAATATCGCTCCATCACGGTTCACACGTCAGTCACCCCACAGCACAATGCATGTTCGACAGATTACTGCAACTTAAATTGCTATCGCCTCCGTCCCCCCCACCCCACATCTACACCTACACCTACACCTACACCTACACCTATCCACACCTACCCACCCCTTGTCACTAAACACATTCACATTATTCATTGGTGCAGCCAGGATTTTATTAAGCCCCCTCCCCACACAAACACAAAAAATGTCCGGAAAAAGGAACGCTGTCGGCGTGCTAAGCGCGCCGAAAATTTTGCATTTGCTTCGTGAAAATCTAAAAAGTTCTTGCTTGATCCAGTGCTTCTTTTGGTTGCTAGGGGGTGCCCCGCCCCCTTGGCTGCGCCTCTGAAACTATTATATTCGGATCCACTGGGCATGAGTCAAGCTCGATTTGAATCGTAGTACCATATCAGTAAAAAAAAGATTAAACAACCGACGGCATGACATCACGCCCATACATTTTCAAATCGTTCCCATTTATCTTTACACTTTTTCACTTTAAGGCCTTATCTCTTTCTAGCTAAGGCCTTTTCAATGCTTCTCATTTTAATTACTCGGTTTTTGGATGACTGCATACAAAATTATCCCCCCCACCCCACCCCACCCCACCCCGTGCCGCGCTGACAAACGATACACTCTTTTGCTAACAATATAACGATGTTTGTGGCGTCTTTATAACTTGTGCACCCAAACAACACTGCTTTCATTTAAATTAGTGACCTTGTGTTGGGCCATTACCTGGTTGGGCTCATCACATACTTTCTGCCAAAATACACTCACTGGATGGCACGCAAAAGAAGGTGTTCTATTGTTTCTACCTAACCACATTACTTGCAAAATTGGTCATCGAGCGCTTTCATATGCATAAAAATCGTCGTGTTGGAAAGTAACGGCAAATAATCATATATTGAGGACTGCAATCTGGTCGACGAGGTGATTTTAAACGGGCAATGTATCTTCTTTTACGCTCCACGAAGCCCCTTTCCTTCCCCGTCCCAGCGTTTTGTGTTGCTGGTATCATGTGATATACATTTTTGTTGTATAAATATGTATATTTTATTAGCGAAAGCGAAATTGTCTTTTTGCTTACCTTAATAGTACATCTCACATGTCTATCTATACATTGTAAGTGGGGACTTTGCATAGCTAAACGTTTCCATTGAGAAAGGACGGTCCGACCCCATCCCACATATGTGAGGGGGTTAAACGCTGCGGACGAAATTTTCCCAGAAATCTTTGGAATGAAAGGAGTGTGCTAGTGTAATCCAGTCATCAATAAGCATCACCCCCTATCCATTTAGTTTATTGTTGAAAATAGGTTGCCCATCGACCCGTATCGACGCGTTAAAATCAAATGTGACCAAATGTGTTGCTCCCTTACTTCTTTTGCATTTGTCGGTTGCTTAACACGCGCCCTGGAGGGCCTCTGAAAATTACGCGCACTGGAGGGGGGCGGATTCCGCCCCCCCCCCCTAAGATCTCGGCTCCTATTAAAGCTGGAGGCACGAAATTCGCAGGATGGATGGGTACGGTAGTGAACTCTATTGTGTGCAAATTTCATTACCTTAGGTCAATATCTTCAAGGTCAAATGAGGTCACATTTGTCAACATTTTCTTGTTTTGCGTGGCTTGGCTTGTCATCGTTATGGATCGCTGTGATTGTGTTTAAATGCTCCAAAATGGGCATCAATAATGTCTTGGACATTACGAATGAGGCAATACAGGTGCCAGACCCGACATTTGACCTCAGGTCAGATATATAGCAGCACTTTATCAGGTCAGTTACCTGTTCCATTTACCGGAACCGGGCCGCCCGCACGACTGCTCCGTCGGACAGCTCGGCGCAATCGGCTTCGCGAAGAAAGGAGTGAAGTACATGAATAAAGTATGAAAACGCAATGACAAACAGTACAAACGACAAACAGTAGTGCATTTATGACAACATTCCAGTTCATCAAGTTTGGTTCCATTAACCTGTCATGAACTTGACCTGATTTGACCTCGGTGACCTAACATGGCCTTGAAACTATATAGCATATCAATATACATCAAACAAGTCGCAAGTGTTGCCAAGAACACTTCCCTTTTGCGGATATACGGGAAGCGCATCAGCGCAGATTTCTTTTGGTCCGGCGCTGGGATTTTTTTTTACTCTAGCGGCCCCTAACTTGAAAATTGTTCGGCCGATTTCCATTTTTCTTACTTTAAACGACGCGCTGGTCATTTCTAAGCAGGTACGCAGAAAATGTCGTATATCAACCGGTAAAATCTGCAGTTATGTACGAAAAATCGGAGGGGTGGGCGGATTTCGCCCCCCCCCCCTCCAGTGCGCGTGTTAATTGGCACCGCTGTTCGGAACCACCGCAGCATTTCCTTATGATATCTTGAAATCACTTTTTATACTTGCTATATCTTCTAAAGATACACTCATTTATATTAAAACACATTAATAAAGGTTGTATTTTTAAATATTATCATCTTCCCCAACAATACATGAATACATGAATAGCTTTATAAACCTTAAGGACGCTGGGGCATTCAGTCCGCCTTCGTCGATCGGTAAGAATGAAGTTTATTTGGCAATTTAACTGATCGATCATTACATGGAAACTCAGCTACGTATCCATGGATTTCATTCAAAATAACATTGATTCAAGGTGAGATCTCTCTGTTTCCATCGGTTCGGTGTTTGCTTAATCCTTGCTATATTTGACTTCGCATTAATTTCATCACAGTCCACCAATGGGCTCCAAAATCTTAGACTTATCAGACGGTCTCCTACTACAAATACTCGTCTCATTGTATTTAATCACCTGCTAGCCACATGAATTCGCTCGTATCCCGGTTCAATTCGAGGCCGGATGCTATTGCAAAATCTTGAACTATGTTCAGGGGTTGTTCTGCTGATTGCAAATATTTAAGAAGCAATGTAGTCTTGTCACAATACTGAGAAATAACACAATTTGCGTTGGGAATTTTTAGACCATGCACATTTCCCGCTTGTCTGATTTTGCACGCGGGTATTTCAACTGCAATCGTGAACAGCGGCGCAGATAAGGGGCACCCTTGCTGGTGGCCACGAGATGGCTTGAACCAATCTGATGTGAAACCGTTGTTGATGATCGAAAGCTTTGAGTCTGTATGCAATAGCTTAACCCAACCGATAAAGGAAGAACAAAAATTGAAGCTTTCAGGGATTCATATACAAATTCACACCCAACTGTAGCATGAACTGAATAGTAGAAGTGGTTTGGAAGTCCAAGGCCATTAATATTGCTTCAAGGTCATTAAGCCTGCAGTATTTAATAACGTCTGCTAGTGTTCGTAAGTTGGAACCCAAAAATCTGCCCCCAATTGAGTCTGTTTGGTCAAGGCTATTTTACTTCCCATGACACTCATAATTGTATTTGACAATTCCTCAGCCACTATTTGGTAAACTATATCTAGTAAGCAAATAGCCCTCTTATTCTTATTATACTTTTGCTCACCATTTTTTATATCAATGTTATCACTCTATGACGCTTCGTTTTGAAGAAAAAAACACCCATCTTCCTTTTCCTTTATTTATGTAATCTACGATCATGTTCCCAGGTCCGGCCGGAAGAGAAGGAAAAATTCCTTCGGAAATCCAGAAAACGAAGGAGCTTTCTTATTCATCATACCCTTAAGCGCATGAATACAGTCCTCATTTGTAATACAACCACCACGAGAGTTCTTTTCCAGTTCGGTTAATCTGGGAAATCGATGCAAGTCAGGTAATTGTTGATTCGCCCGTAGCAATTACCTCCACCAGTGTTGGATTCGTATAATTTGTCAAAAGATGTTTTGCAATATTCCAGAAGATCTCTGTTTTCGGAAATCAGTCTTCTATTTCCAGAGCATTGATGTATTGTTTAGCACTTCTCTTGGAGCACATACCGAAGAAGTATATTGTAGGCCTCTCACCCTGCTCTCCCCATCTCACTCCAGACCATAACATAGCAGATATACCTTTTTGTTCCTCGAATGCCTGGTCACGAATCGTAGCGTATCTGTTTAGAAATGATTTCGTGAAACTATAGACAAGAACATCTCATATTGTATAGCTGGTTTGATATAATTTCTTCTTCTCTCCTCCGTCTAACATTCGTCTTTGCTTCCTTTGACGCTAATCATTCGAATGGCATTCGTAGCCATTTCTAGCTTCAAGCCTAGATCGTGAACATTGTCATATATACCCTCGCTATCATTAGCTTTTTAATCTCAGCACGCACACTGAATTAAAAGTTCATCTTCGCGAAGGGTTAAATCGCCACAGCCCAGGTCCTTTCTCATTTGCATGTAGCATAATTTCAAAATTTATATCGAGATCGAATGAATAGGGCTAGATAGGTATTGGTAGGTATGTGGGATGTTGGTGGATAGCTTCTTTGAAAATTAGGATGTGGTATTGGTTGGGGTGCTGAGTGTCTTTTTGTCCAGGTTTACATTATCCTCCCTTTACAGACTTAACCCAGATGGGCTCCTGTGGCTCTTATTAAGTCTGAACACTTCATGACTTTACGACGTCTTGACTAAGCTGTGGTCGCTACCAAATATACCTGGCTGTATTTCGATGCGCTGTGATACGTGATGATGTAGCAAATAACTACCACTTAACATGTAATCAGTTTTTGATTGTTTGAAGAGGTTTAAGTCGCCGTCAGGTATACCTAGCAGTTGTAGGATATTTATCACGACGTCCACGAATACTATTTTATTTAACATATGATGCACATTTTTGGTTGTCAAATGTCCGTAATCAGCTGTCTTAGCGCCTAAACACGATAATCGTAAAGTTAAGTAAACACAAATTACACTCTGATTTAATTCATCAGCGGTCAGTTTTTTTTAGTCTATGTCCAAGAGATATAAAAAATGAGACTTGATGCATATTGTGTAAAGCGCCAATAGTGTTATTATCGCACGTTCAAGCGTCAACTTGCCCATTATTGATCTTCCTTTGTCATCTACGAAGGAATTCCACATTACATACCAGTTTCAACGATCGCTGAAATCATGCCTCAACACCAGTATCGTGTGTGCTTCCAACATGACTGAATAATATGTCTGATCCACGTTCATTTTCCAAACCTTTTGGTCTTTAATACTGGAGTAAGTGTCCTGCAAACCGCAATATGATGAGGATAATTTGTGTGCAGAAATCTGCAGAAGAAAGCTTTGTGCGGAAGAAAGTTCTTTTGCCATTAGGACGCATTTCCCTGGCCTTAAACGTTACCACATTTAACTTGAAGAGTAGTGCATTAAGGGTATGTCCAAAGATGTTTAACATCGTACTACGCCCAAATATTAATGTAGTGCACCAGCTGTTCTCACACTCGGCGGAGTGTTCAATACTATTTGCGTACGCACTACTAGCTACCAAAGCTCACTGAACACTCCGCGGTGCCATTTCTGTCCAGACTGACTGTTGGTTCTACAGTCCTATATTTTTCATTTTTCGTGGTGTGACACCCGTCGCTCTTTTCGTATTTCGTTTCCCAGTGGGGTGACACCCGTCGCCCCATCTGGTTTTTCATCGACGTACTTTTGTTCCCTGTTTTCTGTGCGTCCTTCATGTTTATTTAGATTTCGCTAGGTAGGTTTTTTTCTCCGCGATGGGGAAAAACGAAAGAAGGACACCGACCCCAGCTCGCCACCGGACTCCGAGACGGAATTTCCACCCTTAGCTACACCTGACGACCATTGCGCGACCCCGGACTTTGCACATGATGTCCCATCTCTTGATACCACTGTTGATGACCCGCGCCGGACAATTCCTTTGGATGACGCCATGGAAGCCCTTTGTGCCTCACCGACCACTGTCCGTCCCAAGACCACGACCTCGCCTCGCGATCCGGACCAGACCATAACCCTCCACGCCGCTGACCGACGTCCGAACCAGACCACGCCCTCCCAACCTGAACTCATCGAACCCTACCTCGACAGTGCTGGCTCTTACACAGTTGTCAAGCCTGTCGAGGAATCCGTTTCCTTCCGCCGTATTAACGTTTTCTGGCCGACCAAGCAACTCCTCGCCATCTGCTCCTTAACCAATCCTGACATTGAAGCCACTGCCAACGGACGCTCGTCATTAAAACCCAAACCCGAGCCCAGACCAAAGCCCTCCTCCGTACCACCACATTTTGTGGTAAATCCGTCACCATTACCCTACATTCGAACCGCAACACCACCAAGGGCACCGTCTTCGCGCCGGAGTTCCGCTTCATGTCTGAAGGAGATATCCAGACGGAGCTCAGGCCGGAGAGGGTGACCCACGTCCATCGTATCACCTCCTTTAAAGACGGCCAGACACGAGATACAAGCCTCTTAGTCCTTACCTTCAACTCTACCACTCTTCCCAAGACCCTCCTGGCTGGCTGCATCCGATACCAAGTCCGTGTCTTTATTCCCAATCCTCTCCGCTGTTTTAATTGCCAGCGCTTCGGCCATGGCAGTAAGACTTGTCGCCAACCAGCCCAATGCCCCAAGTGCGGCGAACCACCCCATCCTGATTCCAACTGCTCCAACCCTGCCTACTGCCTTAGCTGCAACACATCCGACCACATCACCACTTTCAATCTCTGTCCAGTCTGGCGACGGAAAAAAGAAGTTTGCGCCGTCAAGACCACGACCGGAGTCTCCTACACCCAGGCCCGGCGGACCGTCGAGGCCACCTCCCCGACCACCAAAACTTACGCCCAGGTGTCCACCATTGCTCCATCTACACCTCGCGTCCAAACAAATTCCACGTCCACACAAACAGAACTTATACCAGGCCTGGCACCACTCACCAAACTAAAACCAATCACCACCACGACACAAACAACTCCGGTTCCCAATACACAGACCACTCTGGCTCCCAACAAGCGGACCACTCCAGGGAGGAGTGACAGGCACCGCAGTCACTCGGCTGCGGGAGGAAATTCACGTTCCCCATCAGCGGGCCGCCGATCGAGCCCTGCGCGTCCAGCGCCGGCCGGCACCCACGTGACACGACCAACTCCAAGCCGGTGGGCATCCCCGAGGCAGTAACGGTCGCCGTGACCTTGCCAAGGTCACCGGTCGGCCGGACGGCTCGAGTGGGTCCACCGCCGCCGTCCGCACTCAACACACATACCCACCTGAACTGCACTCCTGGCTCCGACATGCACCGAAAGGTGCCGACAAACATTAACACTTATTTTCCCGATGTCTGCATTTTTACAATGGAATTGCCGTAGCTTCATATCAACATGGGCCGAAATGAAAGTTTTTTTTCAGTATTCTCCCACTTATTCTTATATCACTCCAAGAAACACCGTTTTTGCCTAATGATACATACAACTTCAATCTTTTCAATTATTCACTGTATCGTCACGACGAGGTCCGTGGATCACATCGGAGTGGCGGTACAGCACTTTACATAAACAATGATTTTACACATACACAAATTGCACTTAATTCACCTTTACAAGCCGTAGCTTGTACTTTACGTTTACATGGTAGGAATATAGATGTATGTTCCATTTATATTCCACCACACACAGACAACACAAATATTTTGACACAATTAGAACACCTTATAGCACATTTCAAGAACCCTTCATCCTACTCTGAGACTTTAATGCACACAGTCCAGCCTGGGATCAAACACATACACATAGAGACACGGGAGGCCACATCATTGAACAATTTTAGACCGACATAATTTAGTACTACTTAACACCGGAGAACCAACATTTCTTCACCTTGGACATAATACAGAAACAGCTATTGATTTATAAATATGCTCTCCGACCCTGGCCAACGATTTTGACTGGACCATTGATACCGACATTCGTGACAGCGACCACTACCCCATCAAATTAACACCCACATTTTCAACTGCGACCGATACCACACCCAGTTTCATCCCCCGCTGGAAAATTTCGAAGGCCGATTAGACAACATTTCAGGAACTTTGACATATTCAATACAACCCCAACATTTCTCCCGTCGAAAACATCAACTTAATTACAAATACACTTATAGAAGCAGCATCTACTACAATTCCACTCACAAAACCTGTTCCAAAACGAAAGCCATTACCTTGGTTGACTCCCGAAATTGCACGTGCCATTGCGGTAAGAAAAAGAGCATTTAGGAAATACCTAAGGCACCCCGATCAACAACATTTAATTATACGTAACCATGAACGAGTGAGGACACGCCGCCTTATTCCCGATGCTAGGCGTCATTCATGGTCAGAATATTTAAAACAGCTCACTTTTCGAACACCTTTAAGCCAAATCTGACAATTAATCCGCCGATTGTCCGGACGCACCCCATTTAAATCACTCCCGGCCCTCAAAATCCAAAACATCACCATTACAGACCCAAAAGCAATAATAGTAAACACAATAGCGGACACCATGGCTCGGCATAGCTCGGATAACAATTACAGACCCGAATTCTTACAAAATGCACAATCCACTTTTCACACCGATTTAGCACAATTCCATTCTGCCAACACTGAAACATACAATGCTCCTTTTCAAATTTCAGAACTGGAGACAGCCATTTCCTCGGCCGGCAATACTTCCGTAGGGCCCGACAATTTACATTATTCTTTTTCAGACATTTACCTGATCACACCAAACATTGCATTTTGCACACATTTAATGCACTATGGACAACTCACGCCTTCCCCGAAACTGGGAAAGAATCTTTAATTATGCCCATCCCAAAACCTGGCAAGGACCACAGTAACCCCACTAATTTTCGACCCATTTCTCTCACCAGTTGCTTAGGAAAACTTTTTGAACGCATGGTTATCAAAAGACTGAACTGGCACCTGGATAAAAAAATTCCCTTCTATCTCCTTTTCAATGTGGTTTTCGGCGAGGACGCAGTACAATAGATCACCTTATTCGGTTAGAAACAGACATCCGCCTAGGCTACAAAAAACATGAACACACAGTCGCAGTATTTTTAGACATAAGCAAAGCTTACGATATGGTTTTCAAACCCGCATTACTTTTCAAAATTCAGCAACTCGGTATAAAAGGACACTTAGCTCATTATTTAGTAGGTTTTTATCCGGTACTCGCCCATTCCACGTCAGGTGCCGGTCAGCCATATACGATCCTCATATTCTTCAAAATGGACTACCACAGGGAAGCTGCATTTCACCAATTTTATTCAACCTCATCATTAACGACCTTTTCACCGACATGCCTATTAATGTATCATACTCTTTGTTTGCCGATGACTGCGCAATTCGGTGTTCCGGAAAAAATTACGAGCATTGTTTATTTCATCTACAAAACGCACTAGACAAAATATATCGATGGTCCCTGAAGAATGGTTTCATTTTTTCCGCTACCAAATATGCAACCATGATATTTAGCAAATCACTTCCCCGCCCCAATTCCAGAAACACCGCTTCACCTCGGAAACAATGATATACCTTTTGTAAATTCGTTTAAATTTCTTTGTATTATTTTTGACCGTAGGCTTTCAATGCATTAACACATCAAACACATCCAGAACAAATGTTTTTACCGACTGAATTTATTTCGATGCATCACTTCTTCATCACTTGGAGCCGACCGTCATACACTTCTACTACTTTACAAATCTTTAGTTCTACCCATAATTGAATATGGATCCGTAGTATATACCGGTGGTAGCACATCCTCCTTGCAGGGGACGAGTGGTCTAGGGGCAAGATGCTCGTCTCACAATCGAAAGGTTGTGGGTTCGAGTCTCACCTGTCGCTACTCTTCGCCCGCGACCAATCAGCGTGAGAGATTGGCGATGCTACATGACTCAAGGGTCGACGTGTCGTAAAATCAATAACCAACCAACCAACCAACATCCTCCTTGCACATTTTAGACACCATTCAAAATAAATTTATCCGTATCTCACTCGGTGCAATGACTACTTCACCCATCATTTCTTCAGAAGCCGAATCGGGAATTGCTCCACTAGCTCTCCGTAGACTGCAGCAAACACTTAGGTACGCCTCCAGAATTCAATTTCACGCAAACCACCCCACACACGCGTCATTACAAATTCTCCCAAATTTACATCATGGTTATTTAGGTGCAGCCGAAAAACGAACTGGTCTCACTATAGCTTCTCGAGTCAAAACTTTTTCTGAACAACTTCATTTCACTATTCCACGCATTACTTCTCTTTTTCCACCAACTACACCACCGTGGCAGATAGCCGAACGACACATTTTTTATCTAACCACCACTCCAAAATCACAGCTTTGTCCAGAATATGCCAAACAGAAATTTCACAAATTTCGGTCTCGTTATTCTCATGTTCCTTTTGTTTTTACTGACGGTTCTAAAGACACCAACTTTACAGCACATGCCATAGTTTTGGGAACATACAAAAAACAACATCGACTACCAGACGGAACATCAATTTTCATCGCCGAATTACATGCTATCCTCATTGCCCTCCGTTACATTCGCAATCGTTTTCTCTGTCACCCCATGCGCAGCGTCGTCATTTGTTCGGACTCCAAATCTTTTTTACAATCTCTTTCGTCACTTTATTTTTCACATCATTGCCATATTTCTATTTATGAAACGTTAGGAACACTTCATCTGATGGGCGTGAAGGTCCGTTTCCTGTGGGTGCCCAGTGACTGCGGCATCCCAGGGAACGAAGAAGCCGACACATTAGCAAAAGCATCATTACACCTCCAAAACATTACAGAAATTCCACCACATTTTGACGGTATTAAATCATCAATACAACAGAGCATTCGACATTTGTGGACACAAAATTGGACACAAAACACGAACCATACACAATTACATATCATCAAACCTGTCGTCGAAATCTGGACCACATCATATAAAAAACCGACACGAAGGAAAAGTCTTATCACGTTTACGCATCGGCCATACTTTTCTTACACATCGATATATCTACACGGCTTCACCCAGACCTTCATGCCCATCATGCAACACCTATCTTACAGTTACACATATTCTTCTTCACTGTCAGAAGTTCCACGGCCCTCGAAAAATACTGACGGGCTATTGCCATACACACAAAATTCCGTTTTATCTGCCAACACTATTGGGGGATAATCATCCATTTCTCCTCAAACTACTTTTCATTTTTATCCAACAAACCAACTTGCTCCAGGACTTATAAACTGACTTTTCCAGCACTATAATTTTTATCTTTCTCTTTCCACGGCACGAAATGGCCTGAGGAGGCCGAAGTGCCTAACCCAACAAAATGTCTCACACTCGGTTGTAACAAGGTCTAATTGCAACAGTGTAGGCCATACTACCTGCCGGAATTTCTAGCCCTCAAGTCTCAGCCCTATCCAAACCCACCAGAACGGTAATAATCTACCTAACCGAAACGTCAATCCCGTTGCCAAAACAGCTTGCCCCGAACCCGCGCGCCGGCCGCCCGCCACAAGCCGGGTGGGTCGGCGGCCGCCGACCGGCGCGGCCGCCCCACTGCGGCACCCCCGACCCGGCCACGTCCCTGACCGGTCGGCCGGCCGCCCCACTGCGGCACCCCCGACCCGGCCACGTCCCTGACCGGTCGGCCGGCCGCCCCACTGCGGCACCCTGCCGACCCGGCCACGTCCCTGACCGGTCGGCCGGCTGTCCCACTGCGGCACCGCCGACCCGGCCACGTCCCTGACCGGTCGGCCGGCCGCCCCACTGCGGCACCCTGCCGACCCGGCCACGTCCCTGACCGGTCGGCCGGCTGTCCCACAGCGGCTCCCCCGACCCGGCCACGTCCCTGACCGGTCGGCCGGCTGTCCCACAGCGGCACCCCCGACCCGGCCACGTCCCTGACCGGTCGGCCGGCTGTCCCACAGCGGCACCCCCGACCCGGCCACGTCCCTGACCGGTCGGCCGGCTGTCCCACTGCGGCACCGCCGACCCGGCAACGACCCTGACCGGTCGGCCGGCTGTCCCACAGCGGCACCCCCCGACCCGGCCACGTCCCTGACCGGTCGGCCGGCTGTCCCACTGCGGCACCGCCGACCCGGCAACGACCCTGACCGGTCGGCCGGCCGCCCCACTGCGGCACCCTGCCGACCCGGCCACGTCCCTGACCGGTCGGCCGGCCGCCCCACTGCGGCACCCCGCCGACCCGGCCACGTCCCTGACCGGTCGGCCGGCTGTCCCACAGCGGCACCCCCCGACCCGGCCACGTCCCTGACCGGTCGGCCGGCTGTCCCACTGCGGCACCGCCGACCCGGCAACGACCCTGACCGGTCGGCCGGCCGCCCCACTGCGGCACCCTGCCGACCCGGCCACGTCCCTGACCGGTCGGCCGGCTGTCCCACTGCGGCACCGCCGACCCGGCAACGACCCTGACCGGTCGGCCGGCCGCCCCACTGCGGCACCGCCGATCCGGCCACGACCCTGTCCATTCATATGGCCAACCAACTGTGACCGGACATACACATCACAGCACTAGAACACACAGCAGCAAGCATATGCATCGAACATATGAACATTTTAAAACACATTCATGCCAATAGTATCTA
This sequence comes from Ashinkailepas kermadecensis, assembly GCA_034440615.1. NCBI lineage: Eukaryota > Metazoa > Arthropoda > Thecostraca > Neolepadidae > Ashinkailepas > Ashinkailepas kermadecensis. The sequence continues at coordinate 172,262 of JAOTOM010004441.1, forward strand.
GAGTTACAGCACTATCAGTTTTATGGAGCATTTTCAAAGTTTATATTCGTTAAGCGGAATCAGTATTTGACATTGTTTCCCAAGGCTTAACATTGAAGCTCTTCCAAGTTATCTACATTTATGCCTCACAGATCTTGTACCAGTTTATTAACACTACTCAATCATTATAATAACCGTGTACATTAACTCGTCATTATAGCTCTTCTAACGTCATCTGGGATAGCCTAAGTTACATTTCACTAAGAAAAAAAGAAAACAGATGCCAACATATGCGAGCTCCATATGGTGCGATAATCACCGTTGGCAGCTACGACGAAATACAGGTGGTCACAAAATGCCGCTAGCGGCCCGCGCGGCCACATAATGCTGAAGTCCGATCCAGCGACCGCCGCGACCGCAGCACCGGCGACACCACACTCGGCTTTTGCGGCCGAGACACCGCCATCCCTGCCACCACCGCAACCCACGCTTCTGTCTCGCCCGCGGCCGAGGCCACCACCGTCATCCTCGTCAGCACCGCCACCGGCGCCAGGTCTTTCGAGCACCGCTCGACGCGCCGGGCCGTAGCCCGTCTCGGTCCCCGCCTCCTCCAGCATCAGCACGGGACCGCCCAGCTAGAACCGTCCACGCGTGCGTTCCACCGCCAGTCAGCCGCCACAGGTCATCCGTGCCGTCGACGGCAAAATTCACACAACGTCTCTGTTTCTTGCAGAACACCAGGCACCGGAACACCGGCTTATCCTCGTGGACACCGTGTAGATGTGCCCTGCCTTCTCCGCACTGACCAGGTCACGGTAGATCAGTTGCCGGGCAGGAATCAGTAACTCGTTAATAAATAACAGTCAGCTGACAGTGACCGTTCTCACGATCGCCAGCCAGATAATTGCGCTCAAATCGCCGCCCCACTAGCTCAACACGGTGCTCGAAGACTTCATATCTAGGCTTTCTTCTGATTAATTTCATAATGACCTTGTCCTTTTGTAGACGATGGGTTATTTATAGGTCACCGGATGACATATGCAGGTCGGGAAATCTTCAATTCAAATTCTGACGAGCTCTTCCCTGCTTTCGTTCTTCCTCGTTCGTCCAAATTCAACGTACGTGAATATAAATTAATATAGTCTGCGATTATTCTCGATTCCCTCCACGTGCTCCCTTCACTGCGCGCATCTTCGTTTTCCTCTGTCATTTGTCGGCGGGATTTCCTCAGGTCCTTTTCTATTATAAGTTCGGCTTCCAACGAGGTAACGCCTCTGCATGCCCTGAAATTGTTTCTCAAAAGCGGTGATTACACTACTTAATCAGTTCTTTACACCTAAATCAGTCATTTTTTGCAATGTCTCACAGTTTCACCACTTAAGGTTACCTCCTCGAGATCCTCACCTCCTTTCTTGTCGATTGGACTAGCTTTCTTCGTCAGCCTTTTCGTTCCCTTTTCTTCATATCCAGGAATGATATCCGTCACTGACGCACCTCTTTTTCTCCTTCTGTTGCTCTTACTCGTTATTCCATCTCCAATAACTTGATTCCGCGTCACCGAAATCACCATTAATATCCGACACTGCCTCGCTTGGTTTATGCTAACTGATACGGACGACCGACCTCGCGCGCCCTCCGGCAGCCGGCTCACTCAGCTGACATCACCGGGACCGAAACCGACCGCGCGCCGGTAAGGTCAACCACCGACAGCGTTGAGAGATGCATAATTTACGAATGCCTATGTTTATGAAAATGACAGCAATGCCTATCCTACAACTTGATATTGTATAACAAACCATATCATAGGTAATCCCTTTACATGGATTTGTGCTACAATATGTGTATCATGATTAGTAATGGTGAGCATAAGCATAATATATATACATGAGGTACTGTTAGAATCAAGGCATGGAGGCTTCATCAACACACACCAAGAACAACTACATATCTGCTTCTTTGGTAAGGATGTCGATTCAGTGTTCATTCAGTGGTATATTCCACGCTATTTCATGAATTATCTATCATTGGATCCGGTTTGAAAAACGTTTGTGAAGGAGCAATGCATCGTACTTAAACCTCATCTTTGAAAGACTAGTTCTCTTTAGAAGCTGAAAGCCAAGATGTGCGAACGTGGCAGGCTATGCCCAAGTAACGCACCATTGATCTAGAATATACAGTATGCTTTCGAAGTATGTAGGTGGAATAGGTCCCGATATCCGTCCTCCCGCTATTCTGCGGTCTGAAGAGAGCGAACCATGGCGGCCATCGCAATGTTTGCTTTGTTTTCAGCGGAGTGTACGCGCTCGCTCAAGCCTGATTTGGTGTCTAACCCAAGTACCGCGGTCACAAATGGAAGAGACATTTTTCAAGCGCTGCTTTCGATTTCGTGAAAGGCAAAAATGGGCCTTCTCGTAAAGATTATTGTAAATGATTTGTATTTAACGGGATTGAGTTAAAGTTTCTATCCTCCTGAACTTCGGCAAGGCCGACTGATATCATTCTGAAGTAGTTTTGAGTCAAGTGAGCAGGACTTCTGTGATTCATTCTAACTTCGTGAGCAAAAAGTAAACTTTATATTAATTTTGTCTGCAATGTCAGTAGCAAGCAGTCCAAAGGAGAGTTGTGATATTAAACTTCTCTCCGGTGTTATTGAGCCAACTAAGGTCCAATCAGGTTACGTCCCATTAACAATTACTCTGCTTGCGCCTTACAGTTGCTCAAGGATGGCGTAATGCACTTGATTGGGTTGCCAGAAATGGTTTAGCCTACACAGTAAAAGTTTGTGATAAATGCTCTGAAAAGCCGCCTAGTAGTCGGTGAAAGTTCCAATGCAGATAATATGGACTCCCATATCTGTTTTTAGCAAGGCAGGCCATATGTGTGCCACATGATCGGCGTGGGACAAGTCCGTGTTATTTGTGAGTCACGAGTGGTTGCACATAGGACAGGAGGAACAGTTCATGCACATTTCTCCAGCACCAAACCAAGGGGCACCAGGAGTGAAACTGCGCGGTGAAATGGTGACGTCCGTTTTGCTTCCTTCGTGATTGATTGTCACGACGTCAGTCTCCACCCACCTGCTCGGAAAGTGTCCCTGTTCTATATGTTTAATTGTTTTTAGTAGTACATATCGATATTATGAGTTGTCCACAGCACTCCTTCATGGTGCATGTACTAATATTGTCCGGTTCGCATGCCTTATGTACTTGCAGGTCACTTAAAGCAGACCTAGCCATAGTCCCATATGGTAAGGCTCTCTAGGTTCGGTACATTGTATATGGAAACGTCATGGTATGCAGTGATATCAGGAAGTATGAGTTTGTTCCCAAAAGTACGAGTTAGCAGGTTGGCACGCTCAGTGTCCCCACCCTACACTTCAGTTTGGCCATCTAAGAGCACTGGTAATTGTCCCTATGATGCTTTAATGCACTCCAAAAGGACCAAACCTACTGGGATTTGTTGTATAATCACCAGTCATTGCCTTGATGTGCTGATAATTTAAAAAACCGGATACATTTATGCTCTCTCGGATCGGCGAAACGAATTAACGGATCGAACTAGAAGATTGAAATGCCGATCGATAACCTTGTGCTGTGCACGCTCGGAGGTACCGAAATTGTATATTTTTGGCCATTGATGAAGCTACAGATCAGACAAAGTGTAAAATTGGAAATTTGCCAGGTAACAAATTGTAGCCCTCTTCATTCCAGTGGTCAGTCCGCAGTTCGGGCTGATTTAGACGGCAACGGCTAGCCCTACATCTTGGAGTATAATTAGTGCAAAGGTTTGTTTTCGTGATCATGGGTAATGTCAATGGTCACTTCGAATAAAATCGTATGGTAGTTTTGCTAAAAAGCAATTAATTTATAGTTAAAGTTCATCAGAAGTATGTCCTGCCAACTCTTATGATTGAGATCAATCCTGCTTTGCTTTTTAACACCAATGGCCAATTATCATTTTAGTCCAGGTCAAGATCAATTTCAGCTTTTATATTACTGCATATAAAACATGTTCACTAGTCATCTTGACTCAAAGTACCTAAAACAATATTCACAAACACCGTGTGAACTTGATGAAACCTTCAATTGCCCAATTTCGTGTATTACACAGCATCCCCTGATATGCATGCTTGACCTATGCTGACCTAATTGGAGGATCAACTGTACCTTGCTTGATTTTTAAGTTGATTCCTTCTATGCAACACCCATATATATATTTTTTTTTTTTTGTAATTTTATTTATTTGTTCGATCAGCGACGGGCAATCCCATTAATAGACAAAGTCATGAATGCACACATACATACACACAGTTTTCATACACTAAATCGCAGGCATCAATAGACCACAGAGTACGCACATATTCAGTCACACTTCCTGGGAAGTGCAGAAAGTGTCATGAAAATAATCAACGCCCGAGCATGTTCTGAGATATCCATTTACCGCTCGAGGAATTCTTACAAATAGGCCATCCATTACGGTGCACAACCGTGCACAGGACACGTGGAAAAGGGACAGCTACCGAACAATTCGCACAGGCGGAGACAATAAGGATGCAGTTATCAAGAACGGCGAGTCAATCCTGCCATGGTATACATTGTGGATGAACATGAGATCGTGTTGCACCCTGCGGTCCATTCACGTAATCATTTTAAAATGTTGCAGATAGTCAAGGTTCCCGAAAAGTGCGGGCCTTGGTTCCCTTGCCCATCTTCCCGGTCCTACGCTGAGCTGTGTGGGTGCGTTGTGGACAGAGGCGCAGCCCTTATGAAGCATATACTTAGTCAATGGATAAATTTTGGGTTTTGCACCACGCCAATCGACAACTTTTGGGTGCGCTTTGCGCACCAAAAGCGGTCTCGATAAATTGAGGGTTTTTGGTCGGGTCCCACTTTAAGAACAATCCTAGCTGAGCTACTGGTTGGTGGATATGAGCAACCATTTTCATGTTCGGTGTGAAAGTTACGATTTATGCCTGTGATATGTCCAGTCAATTGAAAAAAAATTATAGACACCAATTTATGATGCGAAGTATTCCGCAAGTCGGATGCCATTTGTTAAAATCAATATATTAGAGCACATGAATATCTCTTGATCATGTGCTTTAGCTTTAATATACCTCCGGACCCAGCTCCAGAGTTATCCATGTGCTTTATTTAATATATCGATTTTTAAAATTGATATCAGGCTTGCCGAATAACTCGCATAAAATACCGGTAAATACCGGTAAGTTAATTTCAGTATCTACGAATACCTGCTGCGTAAATTGCACAAGGCCATCGGTAAAAAAATGGAACATTAAGTTACAGCGTTTTTTCTCGCGTTCAGTCCACCAGCCCTGCGTTCCTCATGCAATAAAGTTATGGATTGAATATGTCTGAGCTTCGGAATAAACCTTCGCGTGAACCTAGCGTGATAATGCCTTAGCTAGCATAGCCGCGAGCGTTACAGTGTTGCAAGAGCCTAAGACTGTCGAAGTTGAATGCAGATAGTGTGGTTAAGAATTGTCATTTGTGCCCAAAATATGTTTTCTTAAAGCAAGGAATGCGACCGAAAAGAACCTTCTATCGCAGCGTTAAAATATTGGTTTTTCGTTAGGTGTGAGATGTCGAAACGAGTCCACTAAGATGTCGAAAGTCTCCATGGAAACTATGTCGTTTAGAATATCGCCAAGTCCTTCAAACTAAATTTTGAGCGTATAGCCTGCTTATATGTGCATCTTTTTCGTTTATCTTGGGAGACACCTAATATAGGGATACTTGCGTTAATGAGAATGATAAGAATGCCATACTATCAGCAAATTATCTTAAACAGTATGCCATACCATGTGTAATCTCTTGACTTGAAATCGCGTTAGGTACAAGATGTTTATGTATCACAATATGTAATTGTGAGCATAAGCATGATACTTACACGCAAACCACCATTAGAAGCAAAGCATGGGACTTCATAAACACACATCAAGAGGCACGATGTCAATACTTCTTTGGGAAGGATGTCTCCTCATTGTTCAATAGGTGGTATATTCCACCTTATTTCCCGAATAATTTATCACTGTTCTATCGAGCTGTATTTCAATTTTATATCATGTTATGTTGAATTGATATGCCTATTTGCAATGTACGTACTTCTCACAGGATGTGTTCAATCGCAATCGATTAGTGTAAATTGTGTATGTTTCAGGTATCTCGTAACTGAAACATCAGGATCACAAGAAACACAATATGAACGCGATCTCCCTGCCCCAGAACGACGTTTTTCATGGTAACAAGGCATGTATCAGACCAAAAGATTACCGTACACTGGAACCTACTGGAGACATTCCAGACTCCCAACGGTGTACTCCATCTGAACCGAGCGACCTCTCAAACGCTCATGCTCACAACCCTTGTGAGAAACAATACCACCAGCTGGAACCGGTCTCGAAGGTGGGCACCGCTGACGGCGTGGACAAACACGGCTGTCCTCGGCACGGTTTCCCCGGTCTAGTGGAGCTTGCCTGTGACGGCAAGGCGGTGACAGCACGGCGCAGCCGTCGCCTGGCAAAGGATGACACGGTCCCGCTCAAGAAGCGCAAGCGAGTGATCTCACCCGACCTAGACGACGAGTACATCCTGCCGACGCACGTGCAGCTGGAGGCCAACAAGGCGGCCGTGGCGGCCACTTCCCGCCGGCTGCGACCGAAGCGCGCCCCTCAGCCAATCGTCAGCCAGTTGGTGGACAGCGCGCCGGCGTCACCCGCCGTCTCGGCGCTGCTTAGTAAGACGGAGCCCAAGCCGGAGCCGGTGTCCGACAGCGAGGCGGCCGCCGAGCAGCCGCCGCCACCGGCGTGCTCGCCGCCGCCAAAACGGAAACGAGGCCGGCCGCGCAAGTCCCAGATGCCGCAGCGCCTGCACCTGCCGACGGCAGCCGGAGAGTCTGAGGCGCCACTGTCCACATGCCCTGAGGCCGCCGCGCTCGACAGGCCGCCATCGACGGACGAGCCGGTGCGCCGCGTCGGGCCGGGCCGACCGCGCCGCGGCCGCAAGAGCGCGGCGCCTGTCCGCCGCAAGATGCAGCGGGCCGTCACGCCGCCTCCGGATGTACAGGCTGAGACGCAGCGCTCGCCGCCGTCGCCGTCGCCGTCGCCGTCGCGCAGCGCCTCACCACAGACGGACGTACTGCACCTGCGCAGCGGCCGCCTGCCAGCGTGTGCGCGACTGACGCTCACCGACCGTCAGCTGCTGCTGGACCTGCCGACCAGGCGGCTGCTGCCGTGCCCGCACTGCTCGTCACTCACCAGTCGGCCGGCGGCCAGCGCCAGCGCCAGCGGCGACCACGAGCACGCCGTGGTGCGCTCGGTGGAGCCGCGCAGGCGCATCCGACTGGTGGTAAACGGCCAGGTGTCTGGCTCGGCCGCCGGCGCCCGCCACTGCTGCCTCAGCGACCAGCGCAGCGGTGAGGTGAGCCAGGCGGCCGCACAGCCGTGGTTGTCATCAGAGCTGGCACTGCGCCTGTCTGGTGACCGCTATCACGTTCACCTGACAGGTCACAGGATGGAACACCAGGGATGGAAGCTTAGTATGTCAAACTTATCAAAAAGTCACGAGTTTTTATATGAACTGGATTGCGTACGTCAGGATTATTTTCAAACAATTCCCAACCTTGGCAGCTATTCTCGCGTATCCTTGATCGGCTACATATCAATATTAGTCTTGTTATATGTGCAGTATGTATACATTTTAAGTCCTTGTGTCTGCCTGACCAAGCTGCACATTAGCACGCCCCAGTTGCAGCGACATGCCGTGTGAGCCGGGATTGTCTGCGGCCAGGTGGTGGGCGTCACCTCGCTGACGGGTGCGCGACGCCGCGGCCGACGAAGGGGCTGCTATCGCAGCGGAGCCGCTGCCAACGGCGGCCGCGAACTCGTCTGTCGCATTTGTGGCAAGCACATGCTGTCCATCTCGCGACTGAAGAAACACCAGCTGGTCCACACGGGTAGGTGTGACTACAGCCGCTGGTGGTGGTCCGCATGACACGTGTACCGGCAATAATTAGTCAAAGGCCCGACTCGTGGTCTAGTGTGGATGCTATTGCTATTGGTACACCGTCGAGCTGCACTGCTTTGGCTGATGACGGCGGCTGATGAGTCTAGGATGCTGTGGCATTTATTAGCGAATAATGTGGTGCCGGCCTACGGAATCGGTCAATTATGCTGCTCTTCGCGGGTCGTGTGAGCCATTGCCTGGTTTCGTTGCTTCCTTTGCATGGCTTCTCTTCGTGGTCGACATCTATACGATAAAGATGAACACTTGCCGTAGCAATTTCAACGCAACATAGTGATGGCGCAATTGTCTAAATTTTGAACAACGGAGCTGCGGTGTGTTTCGCTTGCGGTGCAATCCCATGAATGGGAATAAGTGAGGTGTATGCATATTAGCTAAAACTTCATATAATCGGGCAACACTCCTCATATGTGGTTCTGCTTCGTTGCAGTTAGCAAACATGTCGTGGCTGGTGCCTGTTTCAGACGAGCGTCCTTTCAATTGTGACAAGTGTCCCAAGTCCTTCAAATCCATCCATGTGCTGAACGCACACCAGCTCACCCACATCAACTACCGACCCTTCAAGTGCAGCACGTGTCAGCAGACGTTCGCGTGAGTCCCAGTCCCTTCCTGAGAGGTCGTGGGCTCCAAAGAATGGCGCCGGCGGCGCTCGGAAAATTGCGTCGGGATCCATAAAAATTACGCTGGGGTCCAAAAATCGCGCCTGAGGCCCAAACATTCCACCGGGACCAGAGAAAAACAGCTAGTATCCCGAAAAATTAAGCAGGGACACCAAAGAATCAATCCGTACCCAGAAAATCCTTCTGGGGCCCAAACTCGCGCCAGAGTCAAAAGAAAATCGCGTATGGCCCCGAAAAAGACTTCCTGTTCCGGATATATGTTCGGTGTCCCTGTATAATAGAAGGATACAAGAAAAAAACTTTCATCAGGTAGAGGAGGTTGAAATTCGTTCACTTATGAAGGATGGTGGCGGGTTGGGCCCCCTCCACGGTATAATTAGGTTCCCACCAATTAGTTTAAGAGCTAATGTAAAGTAAGGGTATGATATTTAATATATTATCGATTTGTGTCTACTTCGTCGTAAAATTACATGATCTGACTTACCAAATTCAATATTTGCTAATACTTCTGAGAGCAAATTGCAATCCAAATGTATGTCCTCACATTATCTTGGTTTTATATGTTGCATTTCAAGGAATAACCCGCGAACAGAAACAAGAAGACAAACCTTGAGTATTTGAGGAATTACTCTCCCAAATCAAGTAGCAGTCAATTCTGGTCCTTATTGTTGGTTTTCTGAAGAGTCTTACGTAGTATCGCAAATGCTTTCAAAGATCAACAATAACCAATTTGTTAGGTTTTTTACGATCTATATCTGCGAAATATCTACCTCCGTAAGTAGTTATCATATGTCTATATATGTATTATATATATATATATATATATATATATATATATATATATATATATATATATATATTTATATATAATATATGTATATATATATATATATATATATATATTATATATATATATACATACACATATACATATATATATATATATATATATATATATATATATATATATATATATATATATATATATATATAATATATGACGTTGACGTTCACGATTGTCTTGCTATTGGTCCGTTTTTATTCAAATCTCAATGAAGGGGCGTTGGGCACAGACCGATCTGTTGTGCTTTATATATTGCTCCCAAGGCCTCATATTTGTAATAAAGGTCTGGGTACTGTTGTAAGCTTGTGAGCTTGCTCCATGCATTGTCGATTTTGAACAAGACTAAAGACCTAATTCTGGTCCAGGGAGATCTTTAGACAAAGTTAGCTATTTATATAGCTATTTATAGCCAATTAAATGAATGTCAAATGATATTTAGTAGATTCGCTACCTTACTTTCTCATGATGTTCTAAGTAACAACAAGCCTTTCTTTCCGAGTTATGTAGATACATGCTTTATCCACGTCATCACTGCTCTCTAGCGCCTTTATATGCATATAAATAGCAGCATTAATACCATTATACTCCCTGGCATATCGTATGCTTTTTGGCGAGAAGATCAATTTCAAACTTGTGATCTCGAGTCATCCTTCATGAAAAGTGTTACAGATCATCAATCCTGTGATAACTGATAGCATTTACTGAAGGCAGAGGTGTTGTTTGTATACTTTTCAGGCGGCAAGTGCCCCCTCAATGTTGGATTCCCCCCCTCCCCTCAAATAAGCTCAACTTGTAACATGGGCCCCTATGGAGTGTGCCCCCAATCGATTTGGGCTTGTCCATTACCTTCCTGTATTTTGCCCCCCCCCAATAATTTTCAAAAATCAACACCCGTGCTTGAAGGTAATAAATACATTCTGCTGGATCCTTCGAAGCAATTATTACTAGATACAGCACGCTGCTTCCACGCAGTTGTCTGACCGGATTGTCCAATTGTCCTGGGGTGAACTGAAAATTTGCATCCAAGATCCATGATGGAACCTTGGGATGCAGATGCATGTGTGACTGTTACCTTCTAACTACAATGTAGGGCCTGCGCCCACGTGGTTTCATTATAGTCCCCGCCGGGTGTCGCACTGTGCGGCTGTAAAATGATCTGGCAGCTCGAATTTGAGTAGGAATAGGATGGCACTGAGATGGGTCTTCGCCCAGTGTAGTGAGCGGTGAGCAACACCGTGGATGCTGTGTGTGGGTGTTGGCAGGAGTGTGTGAACCGTCTCGGTTGCGCTCGTGCGTTGGTACAGTACATCGAACTCCTGAAATGAAAACAGTTACTGCGGCAGTCGTTGCAAAGTAAGTTGTATAGGCCATTGGAGAAAAAGTAGTTTTCAAGTTATAATGGATGACATTGGTAACAGCCAAATTATTCCCCTATTGGGTTACAAGTCTTTGTGTCGCTTCATTCGCCTGGGTGCGTGGTCAGCGTGATAATCGTAAGGCTGTGTTTATGTACACCAAACAAATCTGAAGTGGCTGTGTCTTCACTCGGCCTAGATGCACCTGAGGTGGGCACCTCGTGGCATTTGGGTGCTGACATGAGATGCATGCGATGTGTTTCCCTTCTCTTTCGATTTTGAAGAGCATGTATCTCCTTGGGACAAACGTTTTTGTCTTTTAATGCTTAACTCGTTTTTCTAGAAAAAGTGTACTAGCCCTTCAGTGAAACTTTCTTGGTGGCCTCTTCCTTCTTGAACTTCCTTGAAGCACCTGTATACCATTACTGAGTTGTTTGGGGCGCTTTCTCCTGGGCGTGTGAGATATTGTTTGTCTAGAAGAAAACTCTGTCTCCTAGACCTACTGCGGAGAGCTTCTGCATCCAGGAAGCTACGTCGTTTCAACAGTTTGATTCATTGATTGATTATTTGGGCTTTGGGACGCATCAACTGCTACTGGTTATGTAGCGCCCGTCGTTTCGTGGGCACTGATAAATGCATGATCGAGCAATGCGTCGATTGTTTTCACAGGTCTTTTGTAAGAGTCGTCTTTGTTTAACACCGGGGGCGCATGCACTTCATGATACAGGTGAAATGCAGGTGCATGCGTTGATGAACACGGACAGGTTTGGCAGCAGCGTTTCTTTCTATAGAAACGAACTGGTGGAATTGGTGGACGCCTTCTATTGACGGTTTAGACAAGCAATTCACTAGTCAATAGGGGCATGCTTCCTCGATAATCTATGGACGATTCTGAGAGCTATAAGTGTTATCTGGCAAGTACATGTTTTGGCTCCATGCGTCTTTTCGGCGCGTTGAAATTACTTGTTAGTTAGTTAATTATTTGGGTTTCAGGGCGCCTCGACTGCTATGTTCATTTTGCACTTGCCAGTCATTTTGCTCAAATGACTGGAAGCGCCCGACTATTCACGGCGCACGCATGTCATCTGGTTGCTAGCACAGTTGCTGACATGGTGGTGAGTTCTGCACGGCGTGACTATCTATTGGCGTGGTCGATCGATGGTGTGCACCGGTGGTGTTGCAGGAAGAAGTGGACTCTGAGGGGCCATCTGTCCACACATGAGCGCCAAGAGGGCTCTGATGACCTGATGTGTATCGAGTGCAACTGCGGCTTCCAGGACCGCTCCACCTACGACAGTCACATGAAGATACACACGTGAGTCCCACGGATGGATGCGCACGGCGTTTCAGCACCAGGTTGTATTTAACAGCCGCAGAAAAAGACAGATCATGTGAGTGGGCGATATCACGCCTGATAATCTGAACGTCGTATGCGAGGGTCCAGAAATGAGTCAATATGCGTGGCTATGTTGATAAGGACTACTTGCTGTCGCCTTAGGTCGGCATTTTGTTAGATCGCTGACAAGAGTGATGTGGTGTGCTCTGTTCTCTGAGTGCGTGATCCGTACGGAATGTGTACCTGAGGTGCTGGTAATTATCACGAACCCTGGTGGCCGTCATCTGTGTGGCTACTCACGATCCCACCATCCCCCTCTGCCAGCGGCGAACGCAAGTGGGAGTGCAAGGTGTGCCACCGCGGGTTCGCCAAGAAGCTGAAGCTGAGGAAGCACATGGTGGTGCACTCGCAGGCCATGCTGCACAAGTGCCATCTCTGTGACCGCGAGTTCAGATGGTGAGCATGCTTAGCTGTGTCATCCGCTTCACATGCATATGCAAGTTGTCAATATTGGGGTGTTCTGCAGCGCTGGCAAATGCGCCGTGCTGTTGTTTCATTGCTAAAGTAATGGTTTTTCGTCAGGTGCGAGATGTTCAAAACAAGTACTTTACGATGTCGAGATTCGCCATGGGAGTGATGTCGTTTAGAATACTGTCTAGGTCCTTGAAGCTGCGGATTTGAGCCAATGCTGGACTTGTAAATGTACCCTTTCGTTTGTTTAGAGATGTGCATATTTTTGTTTCCCTATGCTACCTTTTTTACGATAACGATAACAATGCCTATGCTCTCCACTGGCATTGTACAGCAGACCACATGATTTGATAGTCCCTTTACCTGAAATTGTGCCGCGAAATGTTCGTGTAACACGATACGTACTTGTGAGGATAACCATGACACTTATAAATTGGATGCTGTTAGAAATGAGGTATGAATGCTTCATAAACACATTAAGAGCATGAAAATCGGTGCTGTTTTTTAAGGATGTCGATGCTTCTTTGGGAAGGACGAGGATAAAGTGTTCAGGAAGTGGCATCGTCCACCCTATTTCACGAGGTATTTTGCGCTGTTCTTAGGATGCCTATTTCGGGTAAGCCGTGTGAAGTAGGATGTGAGAGGTCCTACAGGGCGTTGTAGTGTGTCACGATTTGCGACGTTAGGTGTTGAGGTAAGGATGTCAGTACAATTTCACGTCGAAATAACTTCCAAATTCTACTGAATATTGACAACGAAGTTTGAATTCAGACCCATTTCGAGGTAGGGAATCACCTGAATTCGGTTCCATTTTCGTAATTATCGAGGAATAATTTGTTTTATTCACATCCTGACCTGACACGTAGCTGAGAAATTTGGACGCCCCAGGATAGTGGTATGTGGCCTGGAAGATCCAGCTCTCCTCGGCTGGTCTTGCAGGAGGGGGTTAGGTGTAGGAATTGCTCAGTACAATGATGACACCATATGGTGCGATAATTTTGTGCCGAGAGTTGCAAGTGCTTCATTGCGTGCTGGGCTCAAGGTCTGCACAGCAAGCTTTGTTGTGCTTGGATCCGGATCCCACGCTCATCCTAGTAAGCATTCTGATTGTTTCTTTTCGTCGGGCAGATTGGGGAATCGAAGATATTTGTATTAGATTATCGTGCAGTCGATGCGCCCCTAAACCACAATAACTAACTGTATTAGGTTATTCTGTGTTGTGATCAAGCAACCCACTTTCGCATGCTGACTTGTGGAGACTGAAATTTTGGTCGAATTGGTAAACATGGCAAATATATCAACTTTTGTGAACACGCTAGCAGGGTATCTATGTAACGTGTGCTAAGATTCACATCGATACACACCTGTGATACACATCTGACTAGAATATATCTCTCAGTATGCACGTCTGACCAGAAAATATCTCTCGGTACCATTTTGTCGGCCGAAAATCAATGACCTTTCACCGAGCAGCATTTAGCATAACCGTGTACTTTCCTCGGCACTTCCCTGCTCTGGTGAGCTTGCAATTTCCTAGAGAAGTGTCACCATTTCCATTGACACCATAGTACACACCATACGTTAGATGGCTCTATACGTTAACCCCACCGCACAATCTGGCGGCAGGAAGGAGAAGCTGGTGAAGCACGTGATGCTGCACACGGGCGAGCGGCCGTTCAAGTGTAATGAGGCGCGCTGTGTCAAGTCGTTCCGGGCCCACTCGGACCTGAACGTTCACATCCGCAACGTGCACAAGAAACAGCCGAAGAAGTTGGACTACCCCATCGGTAGGGAAGACGTTCGGTGGCATCAGACATCAAGTGTACAGCTGTTTAATATGTCCTGCCTTTTGGACTCGGCCCCAATTATTCCACGGCATTTTTGCTGTACTTCATCAGGTTCCTTCTGGAGATAAAATAGCTAATCACTGACTTACTAACATTTTGAGGTGCACGTTCTAAAATGCATTATTTCCCGGGTGCTGCTTCGTCACCATGCTACTTGTTGTTTGATGTGTTCCGAGTGCTGGTTATTCGTATGCCCTCCATTTAAGTGGTGCTGGCGTGCACTTCCAGGCATATGTAGCTGTTCTGAATGCGATGTATCTGCGACCGCGGGCATCCTGGGCTCTAGCGTCGCCTGATGTTGAGCATGGCTGGGAAACAGCCATCTGGGTTTTTTTTTCATTCAGAACATTGTCCTCTTGAGAAAGTTATGCTCTCCCTTTTCTGTCGGAATATTGATTGATGCTGTTTGACAACGACATGGTGCAGCATAATGTGTTTTGTTGTGTGTATAAATTTCCAACTTGTTGCCTGTTAAGTCGAAGCCTGTTGTATTTAATGATAGTTGTTGCATGTTGTTGCAATATAAGATAACCAGGTCTCCTTTAGAACTTGAATTTGTTTTGTTCAATTTCTTATTCCTAATCTTATAATTCCGAAATAAAAAATTGAAATTTGATGCCACGAAGTTCGTAGGTATGAAAATTACATTGGGATGACAAAAGTACAAAAATTCACCTACGAATTTGAAGGGCGGACATTTATGTTCTTCAGATATAACGTTTCAAAATACAAATCCAATTCTTGTGTTGATTGACCACCTGCGGTGACCTCCTGTGTGCCATCCGCAGTCAAGTCGGAACCCAAGCCGAATCACTGCGAGCTGCTGCTGATGCGAGTCAACGAGATAGACGGCATCCCGCCGTGTGACCTCTGCACGCAGATTTTCACCAGCAAGGATGAGTACCTGAACCACATCATCCCGGCCCACCGCGACCAGGAGGCCTACGTCTGCCACCCGTGTAAACGGGTCAGTCAGTCGCCACGCCGCTGTCGCTGCTCCGGTGCCGACCAGTGTGCTGCCATTCCTGGAAAATTGCTGCTGGTGTGGGATAAATGGAGTTGGTGGCAATGTAGCGTATTTGCATGGGTCTTCTTGAGTATCTCGTTAACACTGATTGTCCCGGTTTTTATTTCATCGTACTATATTCATTTTTCAGAGTATGTTCAGAGTTAACACAACGCCACCATATGTTACCCAATGCTCCTGGATCTTTGGCCTTTCTGATACAAGACTGATCACATGTGGAGTTGAGGTTGCACAGTGTGTGCCGCCACATTTCCCCGTATTTGAAACGAGCCCAATACATATCAACCAGCGATGGAGATCGAGCCTGGTAGCCGGTTGTTGAGAGCCACGACAACAGAAGTCCGTCCGTCCTCTCCAGGTGTTCGACAACAAAGTGGTGTACGACGATCACATCGAGGAGCGGCACCGGCGCGGCGAGATCATGTGGCGCTGTCAGCTCTGTCCCAAGATCTTCAACAAGCGCGCGCTGTTCGAGGGCCACAAGACGTTGCACGCCACCAAGTTCCAGTGCAAGATCTGCTTCAGGTGAGTCGGACGGTAGATCGGCCCGGTGTAGCGGTGTGGTCCGCACCAGTGCTGCTTCAGGTGAGTCGGACGGTAGGTCGGCCCGGTGTAGCGGTGTGGTCCGCACCAGTGCTGCTTCATGTGAGTCGGACGGTAGGTCGGCCCGGTGTAGCGGTGTGGTCCGCACCAGTGCTACTTCAGGTGAGTCGGACGGTAGGTCGGCCCGGTGTAGCGGTGTGGTCCGCACCAGTGCTGCTTCATGTGAGTCGGACGGTAGGTCGGCCCGGTGTAGCGGTGTGGTCCGCACCAGTGCTGCTTCAGGTGAGTCGGACGGTAGGTCGGCCCGGTGTAGCGGTGTGGTCCGCACCAGTGCTGCTTCATGTGAGTCGGACGGTAGGTCGGCCCGGTGTAGCAGTGTGGTCCGTGCCAGTGCTGCTTCATGTGAGTCGGACGGTAGGTCGGCCCGGTGTAGCAGTGTGGTCCGTGCCAGTGCTGCTTCAGGTGAGTCGGACGGTAGGTCGGCCCGGTGTAGCGGTGTGGTCCGCACCAGTGCTGCTTCATGTGAGTCGGACGGTAGGTCGGCCCGGTGTAGCGGTGTGGTCCGCACCAGTGCTGCTTCAGGTGAGTCGGACGGTAGGTCGGCCCGGTGTAGCGGTGTGGTCCGTGCCAGTGCTGCTTCATGTGAGTCGGACGGTAGGTCGGCCCGGTGTAGCAGTGTGGTCCGTGCCAGTGCTGCTTCATGTGAGTCGGACGGTAGGTCGGCCCGGTGTAGCGGTGTGGTCCGTGCCAGTGCTGCTTCATGTGAGTCGGACGGTAGGTCGGCCCGGTGTAGCAGTGTGGTCCGCACCAGTGCTGCTTCATGTGAGTCGGACGGTAGGTCGGCCCGGTGTAGCGGTGTGGTCCGCACCAGTGCTGCTTCAGGTGAGTCGGACGGTAGGTCGGCCCGGTGTAGCGGTGTGGTCCGTGCCAGTGCTGCATCAGGTGAGTCGGACGGTAGGACGGCCCGATGTAGTAGTGTGGCTCGTAGCCGTCAGTGTTGTTCCACACCAGAGACCAGTGGGCTCTCTTTTGACGTGTTCAGCTCCAAAGATCATGAATTGTCCACCCGCCACCCTGGTGGATCGACATAGCAGACGTACCTCGGCGGTAGCCCAGTCTGGTTGTGGCAACCTTTTCATTCGCAGGCAGCTCATCAGTGATCACTCACAAAGTCTGCAGTCGGTTTTACACTTGACCCACCACTTGCCGGTGGTGTGACTGCTGCCACCATGGGTCGCGATGTTTCACGTTACTGACACTCGGTGCCCGCCGTCCCAGGGTGAATTCCCGATGGAGATGAGTTTGGTGACCGACTAGCTATAGGAGTATATCCCCTGGACTGGAAGTCTGGCGTGCTTGTGGGCCGAGCTCTCCCCCCAGTGTTCCGTGTTCCGTTGACGACATGGCTATCCACATTCGGTGTGGATGGAGTACTGCACTAGGTCGTTGTCGGATTGTTGTTCAGTTGAGATGGTGGCCTGGCTACTCGTGATCTGACCGTATGATCGTGACCCGCCCAACTGAGAGGACATGACACTCGAATTGTGACCATATCCCGGTGGCCTGGCCTGACCATATCCCGGTGGCCCGGTGGTTAGTGACCTGAGTGTTACCTGACGGTTACCAGTCTGTGTAATGAGCGCTGTCGGACCTCAGGTTGGCGTCGGACGAGAAGCGGCTGTAGGTTAACACGAACTACCGGTTACGAGTCTGTGTAGTGAGCGCTGTCGGGCCTGGCGTCGGACGAGAGGCGGCTGTAGGTTAACAGGAACCACCGGTTACGAGTCTGTGTAGTGAGCGCTGCCTGGCTTTAGGTTTGCGTCGGACGAGAAGCGGCTGCAGGTGCACATCATGAACCATCGCTACACAGATATCGATAACAGCTCGCACGCCTGCACCATCTGCAGTCGTCAATTCAAGCTGCGCTTCTCTCTAAAAAACCACATGTTCAAGGTATGTTTGCTGTTGTTAATCACGGCATCCGCATTATTGGTGACATGGTCAATGACTAGTTTTGCCAAAGTAGCGCCTTCCAAATGCATCACTGCTGCAATGTTGTGAACCGTGCTCGCTAAGTAATCACGGGTTAATGCGAGTTCAGCTGTCGCTAATAAATACACGGTTATGGGAACCTTTTTCTTCGAAAGACATTAACCCAACATTTCCAGTAACTGTTTGACTCAGTAAATGTGCTGTGTAAACCTAGCTGTAAACTGGTGTGTAACGTGTAAGTATAACCATATTTTATTATGCTTTTTTGTCATTCGCGGTCATTTCTCAGCGGCTATTTTCATATCTGCTTGCCCTTAAACTGCATCGCACGGTGTTGGGATATGAGTGTGATGCGCGAGCGTGAGCTGGCTAACCGGGCCGTACCGGGTGTGCTGTAGCCGGATAACCGGGCCGTACCGGGTGTGCTGGAGCCGGATAACCGGCCCGTGCCGGGTGTGCTGTAGCCGGATAACCGGGCCGTACCGGGTGTGCTGTGAGCTGGCTAACCGGGTGTGCTTGGAGCTGGCTGACCTGGCTCGTGCTGCAGATGCATAGCATCGACCTGCCGTCGCTGCGGAAGCCGCCCATGCGCAAGTTCGAGTGCAGCATATGTCACGCACGCTTCGTGCGGCCCACGCCGGCCTACAACCACATGGTGCGCGTGCACGACATCCGCCCCGAGCCAGAAGTGCAGGACATGTTCGACCTCACCACGCTTTCCGTCGAACACCCAGAGGTTGGTGTCCGGCCGCGATAGAGGGCATGCAGAAAACGTGTCACATGACGTGAACCTGAAGTTGTTGTGAACTATGGAGGGGAGGGGGCGGGGCAATGTTCTCAAATTTGCTCAGTTTGGTGTCGGCTCGATCAGGGATATAACTATTCAGCCCATGATTGGCCGAACAAATTTTTCCGCTGACCACATTATTCCGCCCCACAACGAATCATTATCATATTCTTGTATGCATTATCGTTCGAATAATTTGGCAAAACATTTTTATATCACGGGTACAGCCCGAACGATGGCATGTACGACGACGGTTGTTTCTGGGATCGGCTGGCGACAGACCGGACCACTGTCTCGTGCCGATCTTGCCGTACCAGTGCTGGTGGCCAACGCTTGGTACGCGCTGCAAGGGTGCCCACACTCATTGGCTTAGCATTGAGTTGGTAAATTTTCGACAAAAACAAGTGTTGCACTTTGCAGCTCGACTAGGCTGACGTGGACCTCATTGAGTCGGGGTTCGTACCACGCGAAAGCTTCCGGTGTTGGCCACTCACTCGGTAAGGTTCTGATACGATCGGATCGACATGTTGCACGTGAGAGGCACAGGGGTGATGAGAGAGCGGGTTTCACCGAAATCGACCTTCACTCATTGCCTTCGTATTGACAATTATAATTGGTATACTTCTTTCTAATAATTTTATTGACAATTTTATAAATTACCATTAATATTGGCAATTTATTCGGTCGGATTTCAACCAATTTTAGTGCGTCGACACTGCTCCAATGTTAGCGACATAGCTCGCCAGCCCATGGACGGATCGACACCAAACCGACACCAGTTTGTAGCCAAAACCAGGGCAGATCTCACTAGTACAAACATTTTTTTCCTGCACGTGACACGTGCGCCCAAGAGAGGGATGCAAATGAAAAGTGGTCTTCACACTTTTTCACGATTGGGTTTGGTACTCGAAAATATTTGTTTCCATTAACTGGGTCCATGTACTGGCCACATTTTTCATATTGATCAACGAGCTCAGGCAGCCTCACAACGTGACACAATGGGGTACACGTCGGGATGGTAAATATTTGGTCATTCTTCCCAAAGCGATAGTGGCATAACAAGACGGGACAGAGCCGCAAACATTGCAGTATCATTTATCCCCAGGCTTCGTGACACCCACCGTACATTTAGGTTTTCTCTGCGGCAATTACTTTGCCCGCAATCGGCATTTCTGCACAGCCATGCAAAACGGCATTGTCACGCCAATAGTCGAACCCAAATACGGCACCCATGAGTGTGGGGCATGGCAATGCGGTCAGCAAGGCGGGCTGCTCGTCCAATCATGAGGTGAATAGTTACATCCCTGATAGGGCCGACCGATACCTGACTGAGCGAATTTGATAACCCGGGGGTGGATGATCGTCAGGGCTTATCGGGATGAGCATGCGCCATTCGAGTTCGTCGGTGTGCGTTTATTCATGTGTATGGAAAGTACGTTTCAAATCACGAATAGCGTCTGTCGGTATTATCGATAGGAAGAGCCAAGGGCCTATTCAAGTAGATCATTGTCAGTGTTGGCGGCATTTTTTTCTGTGCTTTGTAGAGTATCACAGTCCTCAACGTCCGTTCGTTGCGTGTACAATAGAACAAGGTCGACGGTTTTTTAACCAATTAATAATACCGGTTCAGTTTTGTACGGTAGTGTTCTTGTCGTCAATGGTAGGCTCGCTGGCGTAGTGCCGTCGGTCTCTCATCACATCGTGCCTTCCGCAGTCCCTCAACTACCCACCGATGGACCCAGACGACCCAAGTGTGGTGGCAGCACTGCAGAACAACATCCGAATCAAGGTGGAGGCTATGGCGGCGCAGGGCATGTGGGATGCGTCCGAGGCGGACGGCTCCACCTACCTGGGCGGCTCAGCACCGCGGCGCCGGCTGTCAACTCGGCTGGCGGCTGGGGACGCACCGCCACCGTCCCCGCCGCCAGCTCCGCCGCTACGGCCGACATCTGAGCAGCTCCTCCGGCCGCCGTCGGTGCTGACCCCTCAGCCGGCGAGCCGTCCGGATGTCGCCGACGACACGGTCAAGACGCTGCTGCGCCTGTCGCCGGGCAAACGGAGCGAGCTGGTGCGCGTGACGAGCTCGCCGCCGCCGGGCGTGCCGGCCGCCGCCGACCACCAGCAGCAGATCATCGTCATCCAGCAGGAGGGCGAGGAGGAGATCGACCTGTCACGCGTGCTGGGCGGCTCGGCGCCGGCCGATGCTCAGACGCTCACCATGAACGCCGACGGCGTGCTGGTCGACGACCAGGGCAACCCTGTGTCGCTGATGGTGGAGGGCGGCGGCGCGGCCACACATCTGCTCGAGTACCTGCGCGGCTCCGAGTCGGTAAGCCGGCCGGGCTGACCGACTCGCTGGTTACAAGTTGGCACGTGCCGGTCAGCTCGGGCTACACGTGTACTCTGCAGTTGTTCTAGCCGTCATGCGGGAGGTCAGGTGCGGTAAGTTATGCTGAGTTATGCCTAGTTATTCCGTTGTTGTTCATTGCATGTTGGGCACGTGTGTGGTGGTGCGTTGATGAATCTCGGATGAATCCAGTGCGGTCCCGTCTGGAGGGCGAGTTGCGGGGCGTCAGTGACGGCGGATAGCCGTTGCGCGTGTATCCAGTCGTCCCTGGTGGCTTCTGGTGGCATCCCTCTCATCGAACCAGTTTCGCCTTCCAATTCAAATCTCATTACTGTTGTAAACTGCTCGGCGCCGGTCACTGCCCTCTGTTATTTTTTTCGTTGCCACCATGCGTGCGAAAGTGATCCATATCCTGACTGAGAGCCTCTTTCCCCTATAATTTGGTGCCGCTATTTACATTTGGGATCTATCAATGCCACTCTTGTCCCAAGTATGGATGTTTGTGCTTACGCAGTGATATTTTATGTTCTTGTATAAAATGTGCATAGATGTTTAGCCAGGTTGGATGTGTTTGATCGCCGCATTATTTTTCTCGATAGTGTGTGTTTTATCTCTCATCTGAATCACTCGTGTCCATCTCGAATATTCCAACTGAAGTCGCGCTTTGGTCGCTTTGTGCTCTTGGCGTGTTCGTGAGTTAGCCCAGACTCCTTTAATCCAGGTTCACTGTTCCCGACGTTTAATAAAGCGGACGTGCCCCGTCCGGACGCTGGTGTACGCTGGTTCAGACACAGTCCGGCCGGCGATGGTGATCTCTTCAAGCGAATCTGGCCGCACTGGTGAGGCCACAGGATCTGACTGCCCGGATTATAGCGACCGGCGGAAGCCGCTGGTACGGCTGACGGCGAGCATGGGCAAAATGGGAAGTCCACCAAGGGAGGAGCTGTTTATCGACAGCGACCGTTCGTTGATTGTAGGAGGTTGGCCGCTTGACAAGGATGTGACAGTGCCCACAAGGGAGACGCTGGTCGTTCACTGGACGTTCCAAGTGAGCATTGACCGGAGGCTCCACTCTAATATATTTCCCGTCAGGTGTTGCTGTACATGAACTCTTCCAGTTTGGCATTGGGCACGGACGGCGATGTCATAATACAACATAGAACTGTCCATCAAAGGATGTCAAAATGTCTCCCGGACCTCGTCAACACTCATAATGAGGCATTGGCCGGTGTATGCAATCACCAAAGTGAAGCCATTCCATGAGCTGTCGATATTAAAGGCTCCAAAGCCTGCTGGAAATGATTAAAAAGGAAAATTACTTCATTTTATAGTCGGCATGGAAATGCATTAGTGCATAAGCTTTTGTTAGACATTCTGGCTTACCATGGGCTTACCAGTATGGCTTCTGATGGGAGTACCATCAGAACAGTACATCCCGCAAATGAAAAAAGCCACATAAATATGCAATAATAATAGGAATAATTGGGTGCATGATTTGAACACGATGTCGACCAAGAGTACTTGTGAAGTTCTAACGCACACCACTGAGTCTACAGTCTGATGAAAACGTATGGTCGGGATTTATTTAATTATAGCAGCATTGCCCATACCCCCGGCAGGGGTAGGGAGCATGAGCTTAAATTAAGCTTCCACCAGCACACATGCGCATGAATATACTATGCACATACATACACACATCCACATACACATACCTTCCCATGAAAACAATACTTCAATCTTATCAATACCCTCCCTCCCCACGTCTGGGGTATTCCAAGCTGCCCAAGGGCGAGGGATGTAATTTCCAGTAGCTTTCTCATACTTCCTCCAGATTCGCCCCATAGAAAGAGGTTCGAGATCGCTACAGTAGTGGGGGAACGCAGTATACAGTGACGTGCAGGACATCTTAATATTTCTGGACAGAACGAAGCTATTGACAACTTCACGATCGGTCGAGAGTGAGGATAGCTAAGGTGAGGTCGACAATGTGAAGGTCGAGGTAATCCTAGTCAGCACACGAAAATAGTTCGTCGTGTGAGCTGTGACTTGACTCGACCTGGTTTAATCTGGAATGGTTTCGGCTACCATAGTTCACATTCTGATATATCAAAGATGATTTTGGACTTCGGTATCGATACCACCACAAATACGGAAGCAGGATCATAACTTTAATGCTAGTTGAACGCAGTCCATCTGAACTTGGAAGGGTGACGCCTAGAAAAGTTGTGGCGGTACAAAATTTGGCGCCATGTAACCAGCGATTAAGTTCTGCATAGACTCGCAAGGAGAGTTATGTGTCTGTTCAAACTTGAAGGTGCAAGTCCAGTTGCTCCCAAAGTGCCCCCCCCAACAAGCGGAAAGGTACAAGAAAGCACACTAATTTCACCGGGCTAAGCTGCATGTAATCGAGGCGGATACCAGCAAGCCATAGGGGGCGGGGAATTAGTTGATAGTAGTTGGCTAGCTTTAAACAGCCATCAAGATGTGAGCACGCTGCTATCCTATGACCGAAGCAGTTCACTTATGCATGATAGCCGGTTCAACTTGTACCTAGAAAACGATAAAGAGTGGGTATGCGAATGTGTGCCCTCCTGAAGACCGCATTGGCTTTTAATGTAATTGCTTGTTTGTTGTTGTCGCCCCGCTTATGAGTCGATTTGAAGTGTTTGTCCGCCGGGTCACCACATTTGAATTGTCGAGCAGAAGACGACTGCACCAGCGTGCAGCAGGTGTGGCTGCTCGACAGCGGAACGGCAGTGGGGCTGAACAGGCGGCAATGGTCGGCCGTGAGTCAGTCGAGGTGGCGGGACAGCCCCCCCCCCCTCCCCACCCGCGCCACCTGCACACAGGTGCAGCCACAGGCGGCCACCGCGTCATCGGGCATACGCGGACGGCGCAGGGCCTCGGCGACGCCGCAGTTGACCCGCTGCCCAGACAGAGCGCCCGTCGCCGTCTACTGGCCAACTCTGACATCCCGGCGGTGTGGGCACACCGACCCCGCCCCGACTCCGTCATCTGGAGAGTGCTGGCGAGCCGGCCTCACCCCGACTCCGTCATCTGGAGAGTGTTGGAGAGCCGGCCCCGCCACGACTCCGTCATCTGGAGAGTGCTGGCGAGCCGGCCTCACCCCGACTCCGTCATCTGGAGAGTGTTGGAGAGCCGGCCTCACCCCGACTCCGTCATCTGGAGAGTGCTGGCGAGCCGGCCTCACCCCGACTCCGTCATCTGGAGAGTGTTGGAGAGCCTGCCTCACCCCGACTCCGTCATCTGGAGAGTGTTGGAGAGCCGGCCTCATCCACAAGAGGGAAGGCGGTAGTGCAATCGGTGACTATGTCGGCGCAGAAGCCTAAGCACCACGGGAGCACGGGCAGTCTCGGCAGCCGCGGCAGCAGTCTGTCTAACCTGCTAAAGGATGGCGTCGACAACTTGGAGGACTCGGTGACGAAGAAGTGGCTTTCCTGGATACTGCGGTACGTGGTGTCAGGCGAAGGCCTTCATTTTGATGCCGATATATGGTTATATTAGACGATAAACTTGTCAATGAATTGCAGGAAGCAACGATAACTGGACCAGACCAGAAACGCAGGGGCAGCTGACACTGCAGCTGGGTTAATCAGAAGACGGATACAGGCTGATAGGATTGATATATGACGATTTGACGCTCTTCCTGGAAATGGCACGTCTCCAGGACGCTGGAGTGAACTTCGCTCAATGACAGGCTTTTGATGATGGTGAACTTCATAGTAGGGAAGGTGCCCCTGCAGAATGTACGAGTGCAATCCTACCCATAAAAAAATCAAAGCCAGTCGCGCTCTTCCGAAGAAATGACGTCCCTTCAGACAAGTGCCCCCACCCACTTCCCTTCTCCTCGATCAAAAGATCCTGGATACGGCCCTGGCGATGATGCGGTACTGCCTTGCATTTATGCAGGCGGTGCAGTCCGAGAATGAGGTCCAGGGGAAAGGCTTTTTGATGGCTCATGGAAAGGTGTGATGACCTTCCAGTACACTTTTATTTACGGTGTAAGCCACAAGTCTGGCTCCGAGTCTTGCCACAGTTGCTGTTTTCAAAGTTCACCACAGCCGGTCCTCCTAAGAAGCATAGTTCACTGCAGTGTTTGCTCCGTGTGACTTTTTAAGCAGATCGCCAATGTCCCGATAAAGGCCAATTAAAATGTGTTTGAGTTAAAGGGAGACAGACTGACACTGAAAGAAATATAGCTGGCCGGCACCGGAAATGAAGCCTAGCCAGCAGCATGAATGCGCTTGAATGTCACGAATGCATGTTCCACGTTCTTGGAAGTATCTGTGACTTGCAGGCGCCATATTCAGAGTGGCTTCGGTCGAATCAGCACAGATGGCGCCAACAGCCTGACAGATGCCGCCCTTCAGCTCACCAGGGAGCTGGTGACGGAGGCCGGCCTCGACCCGATGGAGATACCCGCCGAACAGACCATGTTCGAGGAGAGGGTAAATATCGAGGAACATCACCACCAGCGGCCGTCTTCATTGACTCCGATCGTGTCGGTTCTGTACAGCCATGGGATGCAACGATTTGTTTTTCATCGCGCTGGTGAAGTTTTCCATGTATGCGGACATTATTTTCCAATCGTTACCGTTTCCAATTGCTGCCTTTTCTATTTATTGTCATGAACTACGTGCTAACTTTCAGAAGGCCAGGTAATGCTCAATTAAATTAGATGATAATGAAGCACCATCAGCTGGCATATTTCAACCATGCTTCAGCGAGGTCCCGTCAGGACGCAACTGCCACTACAGTAACTGCCAACGGCAGTTCCGACACTACGGTATGAAGGAAGTGGAGAAAGTAGTGCAGATAGGGGTAACTAGGCCGGGGTGTGTGGGGGGGGGGGGTGCATTAGCAGATGCGGCGATTTATAAGCATTGATTGGCGATATTCCCTGCATGTCAGGCGTCAGCATGCCAAATCATAGCTCACATATCCCTCGAGGGTTGACGTTATATTTGATTCGAAAGGTGACGAATCCTCTCTGCATCCATCCTCTAGCTGCCGCTAGGGTTTCACGCTAAGTTTGATTCGATGGAAGCTCTTCTCGCATTGATGTTATTCAATGCATTTTGAATCCAGGATATCTGGTGTGCACTGTAGTAACGTAATGTATATGCTTCACTCTTGTAGGACAAGTTACACTACTCAATATCTCTGCTCAACTCCACTTATCCAGTATCCTTCCGGCCCACACGTAACGCAGCCATGATGCTCACCCAGTCCGGCAGCACTGCTCTGCTTACCACATACCAACCTGCAGTACACGTTCACACCGCTAGGTGGCTACCGGTCTCACCGGTATCGACCGTCACATCTCTCCTTTCCGAAACGAGGAAAAACTACCAACAGCATCCCACCGCGAGATGGCTACAAGTTCACATCTTCTTTCCTCTCCGATGCGAGGAAGTCCAACGGATGGCATCGCACGAACAGCATCGCGACCTAACCTTACTCAGGCCTCTCAACAAGGCGCAAACATGAGCATCGAAGTTACGAGCACATAGGTATCGCGGCAACACACAGCAACGAAGGCGATAGCAAAGCTACGCAGGCTCGGCAATTCTCGTCGCGAGGATTGTGACGGCAGCAGGTCCGCACTGACACAGTAACAGATCCATACTGACATTGCAGAAGATCCATGCTGACACAGTAAGCCTATACCAAAACAACCGAATGCCCGCACACACACAAAATGCCCATATCGACAGAGGAACCCCATACCGACACAGAGCGCCGATGCCGATACCTCAGCAAATATATACTAGCACCACAGAGTGGCATACCGTTCATGCTGACAGGTCGATAACGACACAACAGAAAGCTCATACCGTCGGCAAAGCAGCGAAGCACACACATGGCGATTCAAACGCTATCGTACGTAGTCAGCCAGATATGAAGGTGGACATGCCAGGCGCAAGGAACGGCCCGGCCGCCCTGGGTGAGAAGGGGAAGAGGGGATCTCAAGGGCTGCGGGCGGACCAGACGGAAAGACCTCCGGGTTTGGCAGACGGGGCAGGGGAACTGGGATGTACTGGTGACACTTGTGCCGACTGAGGGCCGACAATAAGGGCTTCCTCCTGAGCTGGCGAGGGGTCATTTGTTGCAAGCAGTTGGCGACGATTCCTACGATACGCTATGCCCTGTACACATACCTAATAGGCGCGAGGGCCCGCAGCACCCACACATACACCGAGGACCGGGTGGGCCGCCCTGGCAGCCGCACACGTACTGACTGACCAGGCCGGAGTGGGGGCGGTGCTTCTTTCCCGGGCCATAATAGAGCGCATGGCAAACCTTTTGTCGAAGCATCTCTTGTACGATCGTGGGATACTGGGGGTTCAGATTTCCCCGTCGGGTGGGCAAGGAAGTGCGACACGCCCGGCCAAAAGCTTCTGGCCCGTCGACATCGTCCAAGGCCCAACAGCACACAGGTACAGTCGACATCTTAGGTCAGACGCCACCAGCTAAAGTCAACATCGTCCAAGACACCGCAATAGCACACTGCTAAAGTCGACATCTTAGGTCAGACGCCACCAGCTAAAGTCAACATCGTCCAAGGTACGATAACAGCATACAGCTAGTCAATATCGTCCAAGGCACGATGACAGCACACAGCTACAGTCGACATCTTAGGTCAGACGCCACCAGCTAAAATCAACATCTTTCAAGGCATGGTAACAGCACAAAGCTAAAGTCGACATCTTAGGTCAGATGCCACTATACAAGCTCCGCTGAAAAAAGCATGCATCTGCTTAGTGCAAGACAGATCGCGCCACCGCGAACGGTTCACCTGCTGAATCCGAGCACAGCAGACTCAACGGACAGGCATCTTCACAAAGGCAGGTCTGCTGTGTATCTTAACAGCGCCGAACTCCAATCCTGCACGACCTCTCCCTGCTATAGTGAAGGCCACCAGTGGACTTCCACCCGACCCAACTAGCGGCTCCAACAGCCGCTGGACTCCGCACGAGATCATCAGCTACCGACACTGACGTCACATTTCAGCCACACTGACGTCACATGATGGTCGCAGTGACGTCACACCTGCCAGCGAGCTGCCCCGTACACTCATCGAGAGGCAGCACATCACACTCAGAGCCAGTCTACCAAGAAAAAAAAGTAACTGGCTTGCCATCCTTTGCACACAGAGTTGTATGCGCTTTGCTCGGACACTGCTCATCGGTGTCAGGGTACGGCTTCTGACACCATGTAACGCAATGTTTATTCTTCACTCTTGTAGGACAAGTTACACTACTCAATATCTCTGCTTAACTCAACTTATCCAGTATCCCCCCAGCCCACACGTAGCGCAGCCATTATGCTCGCCCAGTCCGGCAGCACTGCTCAGCTTACCACGCACCAATCTGCAGTACACGTTCACACCGCTAGGTGGTTACCGGTCTCACCGGTATCGACCGTCACATGCACCTTACGCCTAATACTAAATGTGCTTGAAGCATCTGGAACCTCCGCCATGGATTCCCCACGCATGTTCTCTACAATGTGAGCCAGACGTATCAACATGAGTGCACGAAATGACACAACGTCTGCTATTTGTTCTTTTCTCATGTGCATCTTGTGCTTTTAATTGCTTTCACAGGTGTAAAAACTGCATGAATGGCAACATGTTATTCTGATCATGCAATGTCTTCGAAATATTATCCACAGTGAACCTTTACATCAATGTACTCTTCCCCCCCCCTACAATGCTTCAGCTTTCAGCCATAAACCGACGATAATCGTGTATATATATCGATGGTATCAATGAACGCCGAATCCAGCACCTGAAGTTACCGTATACACAGTTTTAGCTACCCTTGGTGAACTGCCCTTTCACCAGAGTTCAATACAAGCGCATGCGGCTAATGTAGGTCAAATGGTACTTTTTTCTCTATATGTCCTTGCGAGTACTGATTTTGAATTAGGCGGTCGTGTTTATCCAACAGGGCCGCAGATTGCTTTGGCACCAAAATCCAAAACCACATATTGACCCTGCGTTGTTTGCTATGCTATGCTATAGGACGCTATGGAATGTTATGCAACGCTATTGGACCATGCGACCCCTCGTTGGACTTCGATTGAAAGTAGGACGCGGTAATGTTTTTTTTCTTCACAAGCGTAGCATGCGTAACTCGCCATCTATTTGGATCCGAACTTGAAGTCCAATATTCGTGGCGTCGCTTTGCAATCAGGCAGCATAATTCCAAGCTGACCATGCGTCAAAGAAAGCAAAATTTGTGGCCCGAGAAGCAAGAAATAGTCGACAACGTCAACTACCACGCTACTAAAAATAGATGTTTGAGTATAGCGCCCCCCTCCCCCCTTGCCATCATACGTTCCACCGCCCCTGGCCCAAACCCAATGCACACGGCCAGTGGGGAAATTAGGGGAGGCACAAGGGAATAATAAACCCTAAGCCCCAGGAACCACAAATTCTCCGCTTAGTTATTGAGTCAGATGTTTTCCATTCATTTCCATTAGCATGCCCCTTCTATTCAAAAATCCTGGTTGAGCGTCTACACGTGGCAAAGAACCGACAGGTCCGAAACATCCACTTACGTCAGAACGCACGTGTTGTTTGGTTTCCAGTTTCTGTTTTTCCGGCTGTCGGCGTCAGTGACGTTCCACTCGACCCGCCTGCGTGGTCTGACGTCACTGGCACGGCACGGTGATGCGTGTCTCCAGCTGGATGGCGATTGGCTGACCCTGCAGACGGCGCTCATCACCAGCGAGATCGAGGTACGCTGGCAGGCCAGGTGCGCCAGCCAGCCGGGTCCGCTCAGTTGGCTAACAACCAGTGATCAGAGGCGCAGCCAGCATTTCCATAAGGCGGTCCGACCCCCCAAAATGTCATTTCAACAAAACTGCCTTCGGCGTGCGAAGATTTCTGGTTTAGCGTGGTGCAAATTCCATTTTTTTATTTAACTAATGCATTTTGTCTTCACTGAGGGAGGTGTTCAGGGAACACGCCGCCTATTGAATACTGAATCCACACCCTCTCACATAAAATTTCACATCTTGTTTATAGATGCATAATTGGACAATCAATACTTTTTATTTATCGAAGTACTTTGTTTAGGAGCTACTTTGCATACGCTCACAGAAACAACAAAAAGGCGCCTTTGAAAGGATGCCGCATCTTCAAACGGAGCATACAGCCACCACACAGCAAATAGCATCGCTTTTATCGCGAGCTTCGACATTTTACTGTACTCAGTGGCGTCGCCACGAAATTCTTCCAGTGGGAGCAAGGTCGAAAGGGGGCCTCCTGTTCCCGGAAAGGGGGCCTCCATTGTGTCAGGGTCTCATATTGTTTTTAGGCTCTTACTATGGTTCGAGAATGGGGAACATGATTTCATATTGGTGTTTTGTTTGTTCTGGGCATGGTGCATCATTTACTCAAAACGCAATATGCACTAATCATTTTCGCTGAAAACTGGGCCATACCAGGGTATAACTAAGTAATATTTGGATAAATATATAAGTGCCAAAACAAACCAACGTCTCAATGCTTTCTCGAATCTTCCCGCTCGCCTCTAGATTGCAGCGAGCTGGCGGGGCTGGTGCTAAGCATATCTTACAGATATCTGCCATTGATCAACCCACTTTTAAGTCCTCCAAGTCTAACTGAATATAGCTAGATTCATCATTACTGTGATTTATTCCCACCAGCTTGATGTCATAAGCAAAGCTTGAACGACCATTTCTCAGTCCTAGGACGACAATTTCGCAAAGGTGACAATGAGAAGTGGATTGCATTGGTTTTCTGAGCGCCAATTTAGGAATTTGTTTATTTTAATAACATTTGGTGCTGGCTGCAAGGCAACTGTCACACGAGCTAAAACATATCTTCAGTGAATAAATCCACGGCAAGAGCAAGCATTGAACAGCAATGCATAAATGACAATGCAACAATGCAACAATATCAGTGCATACATAATCCAAACCTTCAAATTCCACGCCGTCACGCCCATCGTTTTCGCTGTGCTGTACCGTTTTGTAAATGACGTTGAGAAGGTATGGATGCTGGGAAGCTCTAATCATGCGGACTGTAATAACAGAAGAAAAAAAGTTTGTTGGAAGAAAATGCATTAAAAAACATCATTCATCCCATTTTATATGGGGCATGGATGTTGTATTGTATGCTTGTGATGGATAATTTGCGCCGCAATGTTGGTTTTTCCCCATGGGCGCATGTTTCGGAAAATTATTGAGGGACCAGTGGAGTACCTATATTTGCGTCAAGCAGGAGGGGGCAAACGGATTTGCAGGGGGGGGGCACCTACGCCCATTAAAAAGTCCTTGGATTTCGACCCCTATTTTGTCAAAGGGGACATTTCGAAATAATATAATTAGTTATCAACTAAATTGTCCTGTGGATGGGCCTAATCTACCACTATGGTTTCTGATTGGTCGGATTTCAACCCTAACTCCACCACCCAGTTCTAAGGTTTTATTTTGGTATCCCTTGATAAGTTACCTCACACTGCTGAAATTACACCAATACCACAAAACCGAATCGGTATCTAAAAAAATCAAGCTGGAGCCCTCCAAAAAAGGAGGAATTCCAACAAATAAATGTCCGGGTCAGCAAAATGGTTCTGGAGCACCGAACATTTTTTTCCAGATGCCTTCCAAAATTGCGTATGGAACCGAAAAGCATACCGGATCTCGAAAAATCGACGTGGGATACAAAAACATGGCGCCAGAGGCTAAAAAGATCAGGCAGAGATTCGGACTTTTAAAAAAAACCCCAGAAAAGATCCACAAAAATCGCGTTGAGCCCAGAAAGCTGGCGTTGGGTCTCCGGAACCACGCGCCTGGGCGCGATAAGTCGCGCTGGGACCCAGAAAAATCGCACCGAAGCCCCAAAATCGTACTGGGGCCCCATAAATGTGCGTCAGAAGCCCCAAATATACACAGCGGGACCCTAAGAGTACAACGGTGCCCGAAAATACAACTAACCCTCCAAAGCGCACCGAGTCTCCCAAAAAGCGATAGAGCCTTAAAAGATGCGTTGCAGCCAAAAATTAACATACCGGGAGCTCTAAAAAAATACACTGCAAGCTCGCAAAGCGCACAGGGGCCATGAGAATGCACAAGGGCCTGAAAAAGAGGCTGGGGCCACAAAAGGCAACATGGTTCTAAAACGTACAAAACGACCGGGAGCTAAATAAACACATCGGGATATTCGAAAACGCCCTGACACGTAAAAATACTCG
The DNA here is from genome assembly GCA_034440615.1 of Ashinkailepas kermadecensis. Lineage (NCBI taxonomy): Eukaryota > Metazoa > Arthropoda > Thecostraca > Neolepadidae > Ashinkailepas > Ashinkailepas kermadecensis. Next base: position 204,704 of record JAOTOM010004441.1, read on the forward strand.
GTGCGCAAAAACAAGCAACAAAGCCCTAAAACGAGCCGGGTTTCGAAGATGTATTAAGCCCATAACTTCAATTTAAAATGTATTACCCACCACTTTAAAATACAAAATTTCACAATTTCAGGCATTCCAGTTCATAGCACCCGGTCGCCACGACGGCAACGCCAGTGCACGTGCATCTTTCGTATTCGGTGCATTCGCCACACCCTCGTGCGATGCTACGGTTTCTGCTACGTCTTCTGCATTTTGCTAATTGCTGCCACATGATAGACTTGCGCCATATTTGACGTGATGGAATGCTTCGTATGGGCGTTCACTGCGAAAAGTCGATTGATTAAATTCGATCATTAGTTTCCTACTTCCCACATTTTCTGGTAGTTATGAAATGCGGTTTCCGCTGAGCTTTGATGCACTTCATATCTTTGCTGCTATCCTCCCAGATTGGCTACCGAACCGAGGCCCTGCCTCAGCGTTCTTTTTTGGACCCGTTGCGTCTTTCTTGGTCTATGATTGTGTATTATGGCTCCAATCCATTTTTGTTAGGGGCCTAAAACATTTTCGATGTTGCATTTTTGTGCAACGATGATTTTTTTTGGACGTGTCAGGGCGTTTTCGAAGATCCCGATGTGTTTATTTTGCGCCCGGTCTTTTTGTTTGTTTTGGAACCATGTTGCCTTTTGCGGCCCCAGCCACTTTTCAGGCTCTTGTGCGTGATCATGACCCCTGTGTGCCTTGAGAGCTTCCGGTGTATTTTTGGGACCTCCCTGTAAGTATATTTATGGCTGCAACGCATGTGTTAAGGCCCTGTCGCTTTTTGTGAGACTATGTGCGCTTTGGAGGGCCAGTTGTATTTTCAGCCCCCGTTGTGCTCGTAGGGTCCCGATGTGTTTATTTTGGGCTTCTGACGCACACTTGTGGGGCCCCAGTACAATTTTGGGGCTTCAGTACGATGTTTCTAGGTCCCAGAGCGGCTTATCGCGCCCAGGCACGTGGTTCTGGAGACCCAACCCCAGTTTTCTGGGCTCAATACGATTTCTGTGAATCTTTTCTGATGTTTTATTAAAAGTCCGAATCCCGGCCTGATTTATCGAGCCCTTGGCGCCATGTTTTTCCTTCCCACCTCGATTGTTCGAGATCCGGTTTGTTTTACGGTGCCGTACGCAATTTGTGAAGGCATCTGATAATATGTTCGGTGCTCCAGAGCCATTTTTTTACCTGGGCATTTAGTTGTTGGAATCCCTCCTTATTTTGGAGGACTCCAGCTTGATTTTTTTCGGATACCGATTCGGTGTTTGTGGTCACACTGTGCTTACGTGTGGCCCTAGACGTCAATTTTTTAGAGCCTCGACGGGACTACCGATGGGAGTTGTGGGTCCCGAGCGCGATATTTGGGGGGCCCGGTTCGAGTTTGTGGGACGCGTTGTATTTAGCTGTGGCCCCAACGCGATTTTGGCGGTTCCTGTTGCAATTTGTCGGGCCTCGGAGCGAGTTTTCCGGGACTCGCCGTATTCATTTGAAGACCTATACGCGAATTCTGGTGGACCGACGCGAATTTCGGTGGCCCCGGCGCGATTTTTGAGGACCCGGCACGATTCTTGGGAGCTTATCACTCTCAGGATGGAGGCGGCATTTGCCCCTTTGATATAGCACTGTGGCCACTGAAGGAGTTTTTTTTTCTGTCCCAGAGTGACATTCAGGTTAAGGATTGATTTCTGGGGCAGCTGCAACTTTTGGGGCCCCGGCGCGACCTTCTGGGCCTCCAGTGTGATTTTCAAGGGCTGCGACGCGACTTTTTTTAGTCCAATGTGATCTTTTGGGCCCCGACGTCATTTTCTTGGATCCCTAGCGCGAGCTATAGCGGCCTCGACACTTTTTGGGGGTCCAATGCGTTTTGGGGGCTTTTGGCGTCATTGTTGGGCCCTCAGAGTGATTATCCATGTCCGGATTGTTTTTCGTTGCTCCGGCTTCATTTGTTTTGGTCCCAATGAGACTGTTGGGGCACGGTATGACCTGTCGTGCCCTTGGCATGATTTTCGTGGTCCGGGCGTGAATTTTTGGTACCCCAGGCTCAGCGTAATTTGCGGGGTCCCCGGCCGGATCTTTTGGGGCCCATATCGTGATTGTAAAATACCCAGACACGACTCCTACTATTTCTTAGAGGCTTCTTCTTGCAAATTATAGGCCTCCTGTCGCGTCTTAAGGGTCTCGTCTCATTTCCTAGAGCCTTTTTACAGGTTTTCGACGTCTCCTTGTGTGTCCTACCCTCCTCCATATTCAATGGTCCTCCTCTCCCGTCTTGGAGGGCCTCCTCTTGCATTCTGGGGCCCCTTTAACATGGCATGGGGCTTCCTCTCATCTTCGAGGGGCATTCTCTGCCAAATTAGAGGCCTCCTGCCACGCCTCGTGGGCCTCCTCCTTTATCCTGGCAAAGCCTTACCCGTCTTGAGGGATCTTCAATTTTGAAAACCTCACCTCCTTCCGTACCTGCTACCACTCCCATCTTAAGGGCCTCCTCTCACTTCCTGGGAACTCTTTCCGGTCTTCGGGGCCTCATTTGGTCCTGGAGACCTACTCCTTCTTGAGGGACTCCTCTCGAGTCCGACAGGTTCCTCATTTCTCTTCTAGAGACCTTCTTTTTCAAATTAGGGCTTCCTCTCACGTCTTGGTGGCCTCCTGCTCTGCGTGTGGATTCGATCTTTACCCATCTTAGGGGTGGTCCTTATCTCCTGGTGGACTCCTCTTCTCTCCCAGGCGCCTCCTCTGCCAAATTACTGGCAACCTTTCCTATCTTAGTGGCCTTGTTATTTCCCGGGGACCTTCTTAGCCGTCTTCGAGCCTTCTTTTCCGCCTGGGACCCATCTCTCTTATCCAATGGGTTTTCTCTCCTATTTTAGGGGCCTCCTCGTTCATCATGGGGTCTCATTTCCAATCTTGTGTCGTTCTCCTCCGAATTAGGTGCCTCCTGCCACGTCTCTGGATCATCCTTTTCTATCTCGGTGGAACCTCACCCGTTCGGGGCCTGCTTTTGCGTCTCCGAAACCTCATCTCATATCCACTGGCTTCCTTTTCCGTCTTAGGGCCTCCTCTCATATTCTGGGGCTTCCTTTCCGGTGTTGGGGCCTCCTTTACAATCCTGGTTGCCTCCGTGCCATTTTTGACACTCTCTTGATTTCTGGGGACTCGTACCCTCTCCTAGGTGACTCCTTTTTCAAATTAGGGGCCCTCCTCTCACGTCATGGGGGCCTCCTTATTTGTGTTTGGAGCCTCATTATCCTCTTAGCAGGGTGCTTTTGCGTCCTAGTCCTAGATCTTCTCTTCTAGGGTCCTCCTCTTCCAAAATATGGGCCTCATCTGGCTGGTCTCGGTGGCCTTCTCTCATTCCTGCGGAGACCTTCTTACCCGTCTTGGGGCCCCTATAGCGCCCGGAGAAATCTCCCCTAGCATGTCTTAATTTTATATTGCAGAGGAATCCTCTTCCGTCTTGGGGGGTCTCGTTTTCCAAATTAAGAATATCCTGCCACCCATCGGAAGCCTTTTCGTCTAACCTGGGTGGCTTCTTTCCCGTCTCGGTGGCATCCTTTCCGTCCTGAGGGCTTCCTTTTCGTCATGGGGCCACCTCCCAATCTCTGTTCTACGTCTTCGGGGCCTCCTTTTCGTCCTGGGGCCTCCTTTTCGTCCTGGGGCCTCCTTTTCGTCCTGATGGCCTCCTTTTCGTCCTGGGGGCCTCCTCCCAATCTCTGTTCTACGTCTTGGGTCTTCCTTTTCGTCCTGGGGGCCTCCATTCCGTCCTGGGGGCCTCATTTTCGTCCTGGGGACCTCCTTTTCGTCCTGGGGACTCCTTTTCGTCATGGGGGCCTCCTTTTCGTCCTGGGGACCTCATCCCAATCTCTGTTCTACATCTTGGGGGCCTCCTTTTCGTCCTTGGGTGCATCCTTTTCGTCCTGGGGGCCTCCTTCTCGTTCTGGGGGCCCCCTTTTCGTCATGGGGGCCTCCTCCCAATCTCTGTGCTACGTCTTGGGGCCTCCTTTTCGTCCTGGGGGCCTCCTCCCAATCTCTGTTCTACGTTTTGGGGGCCTCCTTTTCGTCCTTGGGTGCATCCTTTTCGTTCTGGGGAGCCTCTTTTTCGTCCTGGGGCCTCCTTTTAGTCCTGGGGGCCTCCTCCCAATCTCTGTTCTACGTCTTGGGGGCCTCCTTTGTGTCCTGGGGCATCCTTTTCGTCCTGGGGCCACCTCCCAATCTCTGTTCTACGTCTTAGGGGCCTCCTTTTCGTCCTGGGGGCCTCCTTTTCGTCTTGGGGGCCTCATTTTCGTCCTGGGGGCCTCCTTTTCGTCCTGGGCCTCCTTTTCGTCCTGAGGGACTCCTTTTCGTCCTGGGGGCCTCCTTTTCGTCCTGGGGGCCTCCTCCCAATCTCTGTTCTACGTCTTGGGTCTTCCTTTTCGTCCTGGGGGCCTCCTTTTCGTCCTGGGGGCCTCCTTTTCGTCCTGGGGACCTCCTTTTCGTCCTGGGGGACTCCTTTTCGTCATGGGGGCCACCTCCAAATCTCTGTTCTTCGTCTTAGGGGCCTCCTTTTCGTCCTGGGGGCCTCCTTTTCGTCCTGGGGACCTCATCCCAATCTCTGTTCTACGTCTTTGGTCTTCCTTTTCGTCCTGGGGGCCTCCTTTTCGTCCTGGGGGCCTGCTTTTCGTCCTGGGGACCTCCTTTTCGTCCTGGGGGACTCCTTTTCGTCATGGGGGGCCACCTCCAAATCTCTGTTCTTCGTCTTAGGGGCCTCCTTTTCGTCTTGGGGGCCTTCTTGTCGTCCTTGGGTGCATCCTTTTCGTCCTGGGGGCCTCCTTCTCGTTCTGGGGGCCCCCTTTTCATCCTGGGGGCCTCCTCCCAATCTCTGTGCTACGTCTTGGGGCCTCCTTTTCGTCCTTGGGTGCATCCTTTTCGTTCTGGGGAGCCTCCTTTTCGTCCTGGGGGCCTCCTTTGCGAGGCCCTTTTAGTCCTGGGGGCCTCCTTTGCGAGGCAATCTCTGTTCTACGTCTTGGGGGCCTCCTTTGCGTCCTGGGGGCATCCTTTTCGTCCTGGGGCCGCCTCCCAATCTCTGTTCTACGTCTTAGGGACCTCCTTTTCGTCCTGGGGGCCTCCTTTTCGTCCTGGGGGCCTCCTTTTCGTCCTGGGGGCCTCCTTTTCGTCCTGGGGGCCTCCTTTTCGTCCTGGGGGCCCCTCCCAATCTCTTTTTCGTCCTAGGGGCCTCCTTTTCGTCCTGGGGCCTCCTTTTTGTCATGGGGCCACTCCCAATCTCTGTTCTACGTCTTAGGGGCCTCCTTTTCGTCCTGGGGGCCTCCTTTTCGTCCTGGGGACCTCATCCAAATTTCTGTTCTACGACTTGGGGGCCTCCTTTTCGTCCTGGTGGCCCCTTTTTTGTCCTGGGAGCCTCCTCCCAATCTCTGTTCTACGTCTTGGGGCCTCCTTTTCGCCCTGGGGGGGGCCTCCTTTTCGTCCTGGGGGCCTCCTCCCAATCTCTGTTCTACGTCTTGGGGCCTCCTTTTCCTCATGGGGGCCTCCTTTTCGTCATGGGGCCTCCTTTTCGTCCTGGGGGCCTCCTCCCAATCTCTGTTCTACGCCTCTTATAGAGACCTGATTATATTTCCTGGGGGCGTTGTCAGTCCTGAGGCCTAATTGACAGCATGATCTTCTGTCCCGTCGGCCTCCTTGCTCACCTTTTTTGCTGTGCATTTGCGGATAGGGGCCTCCTGAAATTTCAGGGGGGGCGCCCCCCAGTTTCACGGCATTCACGGCAGGGGGGCGATTGCCCCCGCTGCCCCCCCGGTGGCGACGCCCTTGACTGTACTCCTTTCAATATGGAAAACCTTCAGCACTTATATTTCAGCACCGTCAAGCAAAATGGCGTTTCACATGTGCCAAATCAGATCCGATGTTGAATCGTAATTGGATGGCAGATTCTGTCTCCAGCAGCTTTTTCTGAGGGGTATCTCGGATGCAAACCTCGAATTCATCGGTACTTTCGATGTTTTCAATGGATTTAACATGGGAAGAGTCCTTTTTGCGATCAATGCAAAAAAAGCAAACCGGGAGCAAGCATATACCCATTTAAGCATCGTACATGAAACCAGAACATTTCATCAGATAAGGAAGTATTAATTACATGCAAAGTCGCTGATTTATGACAAGTATGACGTTCAATATATACGGATTACTTGCTGAAGAACCGGCTACAAACATTGCATTTTAATATGTTTGAGCAGACAACAGGAGATTGTCTGCTGGCATGAAGCAACCGTGAGAAAGAAATAGGATGCATGTGGCGTCTTCCATACAGCATATTTAGGAAGGACTTACACATGTGTCAGAACACGCCCACACAGGCTCTGTTTTCCAGTTATGTAAAATTCTTAGTGCTCTGGTGTACGACATATCAGACATAGCAACGTTATTCAATGACCATTTCCCCTATAATGTAAAGCAATCAAATCTTGAGAAGTATTTCATGTACTACGTACTCGGGTACAACTTTTTTCTTCCAACAAAAGGGCAAATGTTTGCGAGTGCCTTGTGTGTAGCATACAAATAATTGTTCAGCTTTTAGTTTTAGATTGTTGAGGAAAAGGCAATTATATGACACTGATTCCAGGGGTGGATACAGCGGGTCACTGGGAAAATGTGCCCTCCCCCCCCCCTCCCCTCCCGTGGGAATAAGCTGCCCTCCGACTGGGAAAAGGCGCCCCTTCAGGAAGGCTGGAGTATATCCCCCTTCGAATTTATCAGCCAGAGGCGCCTTTTCAGTGGGCTCGAGTGCACACCCCACTCCTCGATTTGTTTTTCAGCCGGAGGCACCCCTTGGAAAAAGGCGCACAATGTGCTCGGGTGCACCCCCCCCCCCTATGAGTTTTTTTTCAGCCAGAGATGCCCCTCCGAGAAATGGCACCTCTTCAGAGACAAAGTGCCCCCAAGACAAGTCCTGTTTCCGCGCCTGACTGATTCATGCTCAGATTTAGCCGGGACCAGGCGTCAATGTCTGCATCACTGGTGTGTAGTTGTGCTTGCATTTACAATTGGTGCTTCCAAAGTGCATGCGCTAATTTTATATCAGTGCACAGTTGAGCATGGCATGCTATGTCAGCATTTTGTACCTGGTATCTAATAATTGAACATTGTAATCCAATACATTTCTTTTTCTCAACACACAGCAATGATTCTGAATACCTCCAACACCTTTCAAATAATATACTAAGCATATGAGTTTCTGGTGCCAGTTGTAACTTTTCAGAACAAATACACTGTTCTAGAACGGTACGTTTTAGAAATTATTATCTAATTCACATTCCGGTAAGTTTGGGTATGCGATACCAGCTTCACCGCCAATGGTCAGCATTAGACGAGTCTTCCATCAGGCATCAGCATGGATTTCCCAATGGATCGTAGCCAAGGCGTGACTGGCGTAATACCCGGGGTATTGCATGTAACTAATGTGTAAATACGCACAGCCCATCTCAATGATCCCAATGCCCAGCGCCGATTATCTTCTTTCTCCAATATACACTAAAATGCGGCCCCCAAAATGGCCGACCTGCAGCTAGGACCAGCGGACGTGTCGCAGTGTTAGCTGTTTTGTTCCAGTACGGCTCGAAGTGTACGGCCAAGTTCCTGGACATAGGGCCGACCTTCCACCTGACGGCACACATCGACGCCGTCATGATGAAGCTGAAGGCGCGCATCAACACGACCACCATGCAGGTCATCATCTGCACCGCCGAGACCGTCCACGTCGGGTGCGTGAACCGTGCGAGTGATGTGTCCAACACCTGGCTGGCTGCTAGCCAATGCCCGGCGACGCAACCTTGCTGTGCCTGTGTTACCAGCTTTTGATAACTAAATTATCTGCATGAGTGTATATTTTTTTGTAGAGCGTCCAGAAGTCGCTACCCCCAAATTATCTCGCCTGTCACCAGTGTAGCATTCATTGCAAGATAAAACAGTTGTCGGGGCATTCGCGAACACAAGAGTAGGCCTGCGGGCCTGGAGCGCAAGCGTGTATGAGGTTCCCTGAATTAGTTGTGGGTGTGCGCTACGTAAGACGCGTAGCGTTTCATTCCGATCAGAATTCGGGAGATTTCGTTTTGCAATGGCAATACACAATGAGTTCCACGCAAACACACACACACATAATGTGCATATATATATATATATATATATATATATATATATATATATATATATATATATATATATATATATATATATATATATATATATATATATATATATATATATATATATATATATATATATGCGCATGGTGTGTGTGCGTGCGTGTGTACGTGGAACACCTGTATTGTTCATTCAAAACCAAGTCTTCAGAATTTGGAATATGCGACTGGCTTTGAACATGCTTGCCGCTTTAGATAGACCCATTGGTAATGATAAGCGATTAACACGGAACTTTGAACGTGAAAAGTGAAAGCACGAGTGTGTGAACAACAGTGAAAACAAGAAAACACGAATGATCTAAGCCGAGTTCGCCGTCGTCCTAACAATGTGTCAAAAAGAACCTTCTTCCCAAGTACCGTGATGCTTATATATAAATATATATACACATACACACACACACACACATATATATATATATATATATATATATATATATGAGTATTTCGGCAGTATGTTTCGCGTTGGTATGCCTTGTTGAAGAACACAGAAAATCTTATTTGCTATGAGCAAAGTAAATACTAGTCAACAATGGTTTCACCAATAACATAATCGAAAATGTGACAAGTGTTTATGTTAACAAAACCAAGTAACCACCTCCTAAAAATAAAGCATCCAGCGTGAAGCTGCCTTACCGCAACCAAATGTTAACAGCGACCACCGTTCAAAGTCGACGAATACATCATGAGACATATCGTAAAACAAAAGGTTAATCAAACGGAAGGTTTTCCGTAACCGACGGGGAAAACAGTTTCTTACCTGGTCCTTTCTCATGCACCTACGTTATTGTGTGCCAGTTAATAGTAATTTTCCATTTCCATCGAATAGCTCACGACCCAACCAAAAGGCCTAGCTACCCAGGCATTGGCCATGGCTGATGGACCGAACGCCCGGGATCCAGCATTGCACCAGTGGCGTTGAGCCGTGCGTTTGTGTCGGCCGTTGCAGTGACATGACGATCCGGGAGTCGGGCGAGATGCTGCGCGTGGAGGCGGGCACCGGCGACGCGGCGGCTGACGACGCCTCGTTCCCGCTGACCAGCCTGCTGGCCGTCATCAGCGAGCTGTTCATCCAGCGCTGCTGCGACAGCCTGGTGCGGCTGCTGGAGAGCGAGGCGGTGCACCAGCTGCAGGCGGCTCTGCAGCGGGCAGACCTGGCAGAGGCGGTTGGCTCGTACGGGCGCAGCTACTTCCGCAACACCAGCCAACCGGAGCCCAAGCTGCCGCTGCCCTGACCGTGCCGACAGCCAGCCGGCTGAAGCGCGAGGTCACGCACACGTGTGACCTGACCGAGCTGAGAGCGCCGGCGGTGCGCAGTGGGGACCGCGCAGCAGTCCGTTGGGACATCGGGCATGTGTGCCGCGGGTCAGAGTAGAATCAGTGTTGAGTCAGCTGGTCGGGTCTGGCGGTGTGCCGGCGCTAACAACGTGCGGTGGATTGTGAACCAAAGCGATCTGATACGTCTGATGAAAATCGGTCGCCGGTGTCCCGGCTATGGAGCACATCTACTGCGGCCAAAAACTGCAAAACAGCCACGCCCACGAAATTAAATGTTCATAAGAGTGCACACACGGCATCTGGTTGAGATGTACCTCCCATCATATTCCCGGCTCTCTGTCTACAGACACTTGTAATGGCCGTTCGAAATTTAGATGGTTCCTATCCACATGTCCATTGCATGATGCGAACAAAAATGTAGTTCTATAATAACATTTTTTATTTAATGTGTTGCCAAATCGCCCCAAACGCTTCGAACATATTTTTCAACAGCGCAAAAACCGCCGATTTTTCCCACAGAGAATCCATTTCAACAGTTGTGGTCTAATGTGTGGATTCTGCTGACGCTGGCTTTGATGGCTAATTGCATATGTTATGCCACCAGCTCGGCCAGATTTGGGAGGCATTAGGCGTTTTAGGGTACATGAGAACTAGACTTAGTCCCGTGGTGCATTCACCTGTCACGGTCATTTCAAGTTCTTTATCGATGTTGTTCTCCGATGATGATCTTTAAGGAACAACGACCATCATATGGCTTCGAATTCGAATTCAGGATCACTTTCTACCCCAGTTTAAATTTAATAATTTAAAATGGACAAATTTCAAGTAACGGGCTTTTGGTTTGATAAAAATGTACTAATATTCCACAGACAAAACTGAAGTATTTTGCTCACAGGAGGAGCATTTACGGCGTAATTGGATAATTTCAATTAAGGGCTGCCATCGTTTGAAATGCTCTCGCAGCGATGACGTCACACATGAAGATTCTCTAAGCAGCCAAGTCCGAAACGCGCGGGGAACCGTACGTTGGATTTTTCCATGCCAAGTTTTTCAACCGACTCTCGTCATGGATAATAAAGCGATGGCCTGTGATACTGAAATGTTACAAATTTTCAAGAACATATGAAGCTTGGAAGGTAGGCAATCAATTATGGTGTTTATGAAGGAGTGAATATTTTTGTTTCAAGTCAGGCGCAATGCGGTGTGTGCACCCACAGCAAAAGCTTGTGTAAACAAGTTCTTATCCCTGCCCCTCTGAGCTTATCAGCCATTTCGCGCATGACTGGGGCAAGACTTCCTTTGGCACAGTGATAGACTATGGACCTCAACGTTGACGATAAACTCCCGGGTATATGTTCAATCGCTCTGTGTTTCAATCTCAGAGCTCTGACCCACGCATCTTGACAGGCGCCTCAAAATCCAGCACTTATATTTGTGCCATTAATAAACAGAAATACGGCGACAATAATTCAGATTCCAATAGTGCAGCGTGATAGACGAATTATTACAATAGCCTCGTTTAGCACAGACAGCTTCAACTGCTTCACATACGACGCTTCAGTAGGCCGCCACGCATACCAGCACTCACGTCTTCATACAACGCCTCAGTCACATATTCTCAACCTCCCATCTCTCATTAACTAGTTCCAGCGTTCAAACATTCAAAGAGGCAGCAGTAACTACCAATACTTCAACTGACATACTGACCGGTCTTCATACGCGCTACAACTCTCATATATAGACTACATGTCAGCAGTCATACAACGATTATCAGGCAGAGTCCTCAAACGTACCTCTGGCGACTGGCCCGACGGCCAGTCGCCTTCGCCGGAGGGCCAAGTCCCAACCGCTCGCGTCGACAGCTCGGTGGCAAGAGAGAGAGAGAGAGAGAGAGAGAGAGCTCTGGCGGCTCTCTACGAACTCAACTCGGCGGCTACCGCCCTGACATGTCATGGTCACGCGACTAACTGACAACAATGGTCCGGACCTGACGAGCTCTCTCGACTGCACCACCGGGTCGCGCCGTCCCTCAGACCTCAGAGACATTCTCAGAGCTCTGGTTACGAACAGAGCTCGGCCGCTCGTGGGAATCACTGTTGACGTCCCATGTTTCGGCTACACCGCACTGCAGTCTGGCGTCACAGCGCCGAGCCGCGGTCCCGACTGACGCGGCGGAGGCACTGACTCCATCTGATCTCTGAGCCAGCACCGGTCGCTCGACTCTCAATGCTGCCCTCAGCACCTCACAAGACAATGGTGATCCAGTAACATGTCACCAGACTGCTAAGCCAGCTGCACGCAGGCAGCCGGCAGATCAGGGCGTTACAGCCCATCTGTCATCCGACATTCTACAAACACAGTAACATTCATCCAGCAGTCAACCAATCATTCATCATACGTACACACATGCATAGACCATACGTACATCTGTCTTAACGTACCTCTGACGGCATAGACACATTCAACATTGGCCACGGAGTATGACATCTGTTATCTGTCATCCCACACACGCACACAGCACTCGACACATACCCGACATATTGTTGTCACAGTGACAGAACCTGTCACATCACAGTCATACAACTGTCATACCATTAATGTACTTACACCCATGCCATTTGTCATCTATACACCTTTCATCTTTCAGTCATGTACACACACACATACACCTGCCCATTGGGTTCCCAGAATAGAATCACTGACATACAACACCCATTGACGGTCACATCACCTCACTGGCATTCACACGGCGTCGGCCTGCATCGAGGTCACGCGGCGGTGGTAGGGTCTCAGATAGGTATGCACCTGTGCCATAAACAATAGCCCATGGCCTCGGTGGCGGTCGCTTACTTGCCGACGTAAGCTGTGAGACAGCTCGGCCGACCCGTGGCATGGCATCTGCCGGAAACTGTCGCGACATGAATTGGGAGGGTAGGGGCTAAATTTCTTAAATTAAAGTGCCCCCACAACCAGCTTTTCTACACTTGTACCATGTTTCTGGGTAAAATGAGTGCAGTAATGTAAAAGACAATGACATAAATAATGTGTGCTTAGCTGAACAAATACCATAGTTTCCCCTTCAGTAAAACAGAAGCTGTATATACTTAGTTCCATAACTGGCATTCAATGAGCGGGGTAAACTGCAAGCTGTATCCCAATGTAAAGACTTAATAATTGATCAGTGAATAGCATGCCAAGTTTATTTAAAATTAGTGAATGTTGCACATTTCACATTACATGATTGGTAAAATACATGGGCATATGCATAGAGATACAGTTGAAATGCACATGTACATTGGTGATAGTTTGGCAGATGTCATAGAATACCTTCAAGCAGTATTGTGATAGAGCAGAGTGGGCAAGATACCTGCTCCAATTACTGCAATATTTTGATGATATTCATAAAGGAATATCAAAAAATGAAAAGGGACGGCTATCAAACGACAAATTGCAGGGATGCTTTGGCTATAAGCTATGGAATTTAGATAAGGCACACATGCTTTCAGGTTCATTCTTTACGTGTAATTATCTGAATGTTGTGGAATTTGAACGAGCTTTCTTGCAGGGAGATATAAATTGTGCACATGCAGCAGTTCATGCCATCAATTATCAACAGGTGTAGGCAGACATGATCAGCTTTCCCAGCTGTAGGCTGGCATGATCAATCATATGTAGGTGTAAGCAACACAATCAGTGATCAGTAGATGTAGGCCAATGCCATCCAATATTTTCCAACAGTATTTTGATGAATCAGAGTGAGTCAGATGCCCCTTGTACCTAATGACTGTCATATTTTGATGATGTTGGTAGATATCATGCAATAAGTGATGACTATCAAATTGTTTAACAAATGATTGATTCATAAGCTAGGACTGCAATATATTTGAAATAGAGAGCATCGATTTTTGGTTGATTATTTGCATGGAATGTCAGATGTATTATGGAATTTCAATGGGGTTTCTTGCATGGAGATATACGTTATGCAGGTGTAGCAATTAGGTGTAGACTAACGTGATCAATAGTATGTAGTCAGGTGTAGAGCAAGATAATCAGAGAACAGCAGGTAAGCAAATGTCATCCAACATCTTCAAGCAGCATTTTGATGAATCAAAGTGAGTAAGATGTTCTCTGCAATTGCTGCCATATTTGATGATGTTGATGGAGATAATGCGAAAATGGATGACTATCAAATGGAAGCTTAAAGTGATTCATTAGCTGGAACTGCTATGTTTTTAGAAGGAGGACAATGATTGTTGGGTTCATTTTTACATGGAATGTCAGGCATGGAATTTCACCGAGCTTGATAAAAGCATTACAAGTATGCTAATGCTGGAGTTTCTGCAGGATTGTGTAAAATGTAATGACAGTCTCGCATTGTAGTGCTTTAAGGTATTCATGAGACAAGTTTTGCATACATTTACATCCATGAAGCAAACACAGTCGTTAGGTTTGGTGAGATCAGGTTGGGTTAGGTCTATCTTTAAAATTTTGTTGTTATATTTTTTTAAGAAAATCCCTTATTTTCTTTAAGAAAGGTAAAGACCGGCAGCTTTTATTTTAAAGTGAAATACATTAGGCTTGGTTTTTAAGTGTTTTTAAGACAAAAGTTGTTTTAAATTTACCACTTTTTAAGATGTTATTTTTATTCCATGGGAGGTTACGCAATGTTAGGTTAGTTTACGTTACACTTTTTCTTTTTTGCACTACTTTGTATGCTGGACAATCGTTTTTCGTTTTTCAGCTGGACCTAAATAATCATGATGTAAATTTGGGAGAATTTGTAATGACGCGTGTGTGGGGTGGTTTGCGTGAAATTGAATTTTGGAGGCGTACCTAAGTGTTTGCTGCATTCTACGGAGAGCTAGTGGAGGAATTCCCGATTCGGCTTCTAAAGAAATGATGGGTGAAGTAGTCATTGCACCGAGTGCGATGCGGATAAATTTATTTTGAATGGTGTCTAAAATGTGTAAGGAGGATGTGCTAGCACTGGTATATACTACGGATCCATATTCAATTATGGGTAGAACTAAAGATTTGTAAAGTAGTAGAAGTGTATGACGGTCGGCTCCAAGTGATGAAGAAGTGATGCATCGAAATAAATTCGGTCGGTGAAAACATTTGTTCTGGATGTGTTTGATGTGTTTATGCATTGAAACCTTACGGTCAAAATAATACCAAGAAATTTAAACGAATTTACAAAAGGTATATCATTGTTTCCGAGGTGAAGCGGTGTTTCTGGAATTGGGCGGGGAATAGATTTGCTAAATATCATGGTTGCAGATTTTGTAGCCCAAAAAATGAAACCATTCTTCAGGGACTATTTATATATTTTGTCTAGTGCGTTTTGTAGGTGAAATAAACAATGCTCCTATTTTTTCCCGGAACACCAAATTGCGCTGTCATCGGCAAACAAAGAGTATGATACATTAATAGGCATGTCGGTGAAAAGGTCGTTAATGATGAGGTTGAATAAAACTGGTGAAATGCAGCTTCCCTGTGGTAGTCCATTTTGAAGAATATGTGGATCGGAGATGGCTGACCGGCACCTGACGTGAAATGGGCGAGTACCGGATAAAAACCTACCAAATAATGAGCTAAGTTTCCTTTTATACCGATTTGCTGAATTTTGAAAAGTAATGCGGGTTTGAAAACCATATCGTAAGCTTTGCTTATGTCTAAAAATACTGCGACTGTGTGTTCATGTTTTTTGTAGCCTTGGCGGATGTCTGTTTCTAACCGAATAAGGTGATCTATTGTACTGCGTCCTCGCCGAAAACCACATTGAAAAGGAGATAAAAGGGAATTTGTTTCCAGGTGCCAGTTCAGTCTTTTGATAACTATGCGTTCAAAAGTTTTCCTAAACAACTGGTGAGTGAAATGGGTCGAAAATTAGTGGGGTTACTGTGGTCCTTGTCAGGTTTTGGGATGGGTATAATTAAAGGTACTTTCCAAGTTTCGGGGAAGGCGTGAGTTGTCCATAGTGCATTAAATGTGTGGAAAATGCAATGTTTGGTGTGATCTGGTAAATGTCTGAAAAAATAATAATGTAAATTGTCGGGCCCTACGGAAGTATTGCCGGCGGAGGAAATGGCTGTCTCCAGTTCTGAAATTTGAAAAGGAGTATTGTATGTTTCAGTGTTGGCAGAACGGAATTGTGCTAAATCGGTGTGAAAGTAGATTGTGCATTTTGTAGGCTTCGAACACCATAAAGGTGTTCGAAAAGTGAGCTGTTTTAAATATTCTGACCATGAATGACGCCTAGCATCGCGAATAAGGCGGCGTGCCCTCGCTCGTTCATGGTTGGGTATAATTAAATGTGGTTGATCGGGGTGTCTTAGGTATTTCCTAAATGCTCTTTTTCTTACCGCAATGGCACGTGCAATTTCGGGAGTCCACCAAGGTACTGGCTTTCGTTTTGCAAAAGGCTTTGTGAGTTGAATTGTAGTAGATGCTGCTTCGATAAGTGTATTTGTAATTAAGTTGATGTTTTCGACGGGAGAAATGTTGGGGTTGCATTGAATATCTGAAAGTTCCTGAAATGTTATCCAATCGGACTTTGAAAATTTCCACAGGGGGATGAAACTGGGTGTGGTATCGGTCGCAGTTGAAAATGTGGGTGTTAATTTCATGGGGTAGTGGTCGCTGTCATGAATGTCGGTATCAATGGTCCAGTCAAAATCGTTGGCCAGGGTCGGAGAGCATATTGATAAATCAATAGCTGTTTTTGTTATTATGTCCAAGGTGAAAAAATGTTGGTTCCCCGGTGTTAAGTAATACTAAATTATGTCGGTCTAAAAATTGTTCCATGATGTGTTCTCGAGTGTCTCTATGTGTACGTGTTTGATCCCAGACTGGACTATGTACATTAAAGTCTCCGAGTAGTATGAAAGGGTTCTTGAAATGGGCTATAAGGTTTTCTAATTCTGTCCAAATATTTGTGTTGTCTGTGTGTGGTGGAATATAAGTGGAACATACATCCATATTCCTACCATGGAAACGAAAAGTACAAGCTACGGCTTGTAAATATGAATTAAGTGTAATTTGTGTATGTGTAAAATCATTGTTGATGTAAAGTGCTGTACCGTCACTGCGATGTGATCCACGGATCTCGTCGTGGCGATGGCTATCCGGCACTGTATGATACTGTATAGCGAATCGGTAGTCCTTATTTGGAATGCTTGAGGGGCGTTGTGGGGCTAATGGCTGATATTGGTCCCTTGCCAAAGCATTAAATATTTGTTGATCTTTCGTCGAGGACTTGGCAGGCGATTTGGAATAGGTAAATCCTGAGTTTGATAGTGGGGAATCGCCTTTCAGAAGAACCGACGTTTTTGTGATTACCATGGATACCGTGGGTCAGTTGAAGATTTCGCAGTTGAAGGCTGAGTTAGCTACGAGGCGGTTAGATATTAGAGGTAGCAAGGCAGTCTTGGTCCACAGATTAGTAGAGGTTTTGGTCTCTGAAGGTGTAGAGTTGGATGCCTTTGTAGATAGTGTAAAGAGTTTGGGTGCTGTGGCAGATCCCTCCGATTCTCCAGCAGACTTGTCTTCGAAACATGAATTGGTTCAAGAGATTGCTGTTGGGGAAAATGTTCATGCTGAGCGAGAAGACAACATATCCCAGATTTCCAAAAGTAGTTCGTCTGCGTCGATCGCATTGATGCGCGCAGCGGAATCAGCTAGAAAGGCAGGCTTGCTGGTGAAGTCAACCTTGCTCAGAGAACAAAGGAAGGAGGAGCTTAGGCTGCGTGAGGCTGAGTTTAGGTCGCAGGAGGAAAGGTTGGCTTTAGAGATGAAGAGGGAAGATCTACAGCTTCGTGTTGATCTTGCGGAATGCAATGCTAGGGAGAAAGCTCTGGGTGAGTTTGACACTGTGGAAGATTCAGTTCTTGAGTCCGAACAGTTCACTTCTCATATGAAGGACGCGCACAGCGCAATGAAGGTGCCCGAAGTCGAACTTAGTGATGCACCTTTGGGTGTCCACCAATCTGACAATTCCGTTCCGCCACGTGTATCTGATCTATCTCGTCAGCATCCACCTGATGACCTGGAGAGGGTGATTAGGCTTCAAAATGAACAGACACAGGCTGTGCTGTCCCAAGCTCAGCGCAGTTTGCTCCCTGTTGCGGAAATATCTAGCTTCAGTGGAGATGTGACACTCTTTCGGTCCTTCATGAGGGCATTTGATAGTAAATCGCAAACAGGATCCAGGATTCTGAGGAGAAGTTTTTTATCTTGAACAGTTCACAAAAGGAAAACTACGTGACATTGTGAGAAGATGTTTGCATATGGAAGTAGGGCGAGGATATGATGAAGCAAGGAAGCTGTTGTGCCAGCGATATGGCAATGAAGTGAGTGTGGCAGCCGCATACGTTGAAAGGATACTCGCATGGCCACACATCGAGGTTGATGACGTGGATAGTTTAGACAGAATTTATATCATGCTCAGGAGCTGTTTAACCTCTATGACTGGCATGTCACAGGGCGTTACAGAAATTGAGCATCCCAGGAACATTCGGAGGATCGTATTGAAGTTACCTTGGCATATGCAAGACAGGTGGCGTCGTGTCGCCTATAGAGTGTGTGAGCATAAGCACAGATGTGTGACCTTTGGTGACCTAGTGAATTTTGTCGAGGAGTCCAGGATCATGTCCAACCCAGTATTTGGTAGAGATGCTTTTAAGAAAGATGTGGAAGTCGAGAAGCAGTATGTGAAGCCACACAAATAGTTGGCTGGTAGCATCGGCGCTGCAGATATTCATGTTCGAGAGCCTTCCGGATCTGCACCTGCAGCGGGCTGTCCCTTCGGCAGATGTCTTCACCTTTTGGAGGATTGCAAACAACTTTTTGGTAAAGACGAGCAGGTAAAGTTGGACTTTATACGTGAAGGTCGCCGCTGTTTTGGTTGTCTACGAGTGGGCCACTTCTCGAGTCAGTGTAAGGGAAGAAGGACGTGCACCATCTGCAAGGGCAGACACCCGACACTTCTCCATAGGAATCCACTGCAGCCTAGGAAGTCTGAACGCAATGTCCAGCAGGACAGGGTCAAGCTGGAAGCTGAGGAGAGGACAAGCAGCCCAACAGTAATGGGCATTGGAACCATTTTCAATGAGAGTGCCTGTTCTGGGAGTGGCATGTCTATCATTCCGGTCAAGGTTAGGTCTAAGTATGGACAAATCATCAAAACTCTTGTGATATCTACAGTGCAAGCAAAGGGCGATGAACTGAAAAGTTGTGTTGTCACTGGACTGGAGGTGGCAGGGCTAAACGAAGGCTCCTATCCCTTCCTGTCCCTCCCTCCTGTATACACACTTGCCAAGATCCCTGTTTCTGTTGATGACATTGCGAAGCAGGAAGATGTCGAGCGGTGGCCGCATCTGCGGAAGTTGTTGCTTCCAAGTCTAGATGCAAATGTCGACCTCATGATATGCAACAATTTCCCCCGAGCATTGGAACCTTGGGATGTTGTTCATGGACCTGTTGAAAATGCACCATTCGCAATCAAGACTAGATTAGGATGGGTAGTTAGCGGAGCTGTAAAGGAGACAGAGGAGCTGTCTGGTGGTGACGGTATGATGGGACCGTCTGGTGGTACAGCCATCTGTGAAGGAGACAGAGGAGCTGTCTGGTGGTGACGGTATGATGAGGCCGTCTGGTGGTACAGTTACCGTAAAGTTGGCTCGGACGTTATCGTGAAGTTGGTTTGGGCGTAACCGCGAAGTTGGCTCGGACGTTATCGTGAGGTTCGCTCAGACGTTACC
Source organism: Ashinkailepas kermadecensis (assembly GCA_034440615.1). NCBI lineage: Eukaryota > Metazoa > Arthropoda > Thecostraca > Neolepadidae > Ashinkailepas > Ashinkailepas kermadecensis. The sequence goes on from JAOTOM010004441.1 coordinate 223,950, forward strand.
GTGAAGTTGGCTCGAACGTGATCGTGAAGTTGGCTCGGGCGTTGGCGTAAAGTTGGTTCGGACGTTATGATGAAGTTGGTTCGGGTGTTCCGTGAAGTTGACTCGGATGTTACCGTGGAAGTGGCTCGGGTATTACCATTGGTTGGCTCGGGCGTTATCGTGAAGTTGGTTTGGGCGTAACCGCAAAGTTGGCTCGGACGTTACCGTGAAGTTGGCGCGTTGCAGCACCCGGCAATTGAGCGTGGGGAGCAAGTTAAGACGCTAGATCTAAATCAAGATCCCTTCCCGTTGAGAGAGCGGTGGGAGTGTGCTGGTCGGTTGATGACGATATGTTGTTCTTCAACGTATCTAGAATGGATAAACCCAGCTGACGACGCGACAAGAGGAAAACAAAGCTCACGCTGGATCCATGGACCAGAGTTTATTCGACGCCAAAATGATTGGCCACAAATGCCGTCTGTCATGTTCAGTGATGAAGTAGATCCAGAAGTAAAGACAGCGATGGGGGTTGGCGCCAGGGCGGTGGATGAACCGAGTCCGACTCAAAGACTGAATAGTCATTTCTCTTGCTGGTATAGGCTAAGACGAGCGGTTGCGTAGTTTCATCGAGTTCAACGGATCCTTCAGTTCCGTAGTCTACAGATTAGAGACACGAAGAGACATCGAGATCACGCGCCTATAATATATATATATATATATATATATATATATATATATATATATATATATATATATATATATATACATATAAATATAAATATATATATATATATATATATATATATATATATATATATATATATATATATATATATACATATAAATATATATATATATATATATATATATATATATATATATATATATATATATATATATATATATATATATATATATATATATATATATATATATATATATATATATATATATATATATATATATATATATATGCATATGTATATATATATATATATATCCCAATTGAAAGCGCATTTCTGATATGAATTAACTTTTGCATAATTATGAATATATAACGATACAAAAGTAATTAAGTAGAAAAGAGTCAACATGGTATTACAAAATTAATAGGAGAAAAGAAATGACGTACGAGAAAGGAGTTCACAAGCTATTGTAGAAGTAATGGGAAAAGGCAATAACTCACGCAGACTTGAACTCGAATTCTTTGTCGATGGCCAGACATGCTCTCCGCAGATACATCTTGGATTTATCCGGTGATAATGCATTGAGTGTAAAGGCATACGTGCACGCCACAATCGTTGCCTCCGACCTGGCATTCGATGTGGTCGGGGACGATCAGCTGCCACTGTGACCAATGACCCACTCTTCACCCGATATCGATTAAGGTTTGAAGATCCCTTACAGTGGCCAGCTCGCGAGACGCCGGCCAACGACGCATGGTGGCTAAGGTGTAGCTATCGAAAACCGAGACGTCCTCAATACCGTGTTCTTTTGCTCTGGTAGCTAGCTTCAACAGGTATGCATCAGTGATCACGTCGTGGAGTCAGTTGTTGCCTTCGGTTGATGTCAAACTATCTGAAGTCACAACAATATTGCCAACAGTCCACGACAGTGGCATTTTGGTAGCAGAAAGATCATCCGGCTGAACGGCCATTATGTCAGGATCGCATTCTACAGCAGCGTCAGTGCTGTCCTTCCTGTAATCAGAGCATTTGTGCTTCATCAGTATGCTGGGCACAGTTTTTCTAGTACTGTACCCACAGCGCCTTTGCATTTTTCGACCCTTTCCCCCACTTCTCTTCATCATCCGGCAACTTCGGGCGTTTCTTGCCGCCGATGTGCGGTCTCGCCCCACTATGCAGGAGCTGCATTTTAATTCGAGCAGACATGTCGTGTATCATAGCACGGACGTAGTCACCCGTAAGCAATTTTGTTTTGCCGCCCAGGATGTCTTACAACAAAGATTCTACAACTGCATTTGATAGCAGATTTGCAGAGGCCTGGAGCACACAGCTCCAGAAGGGAGCCATTGACGTATATGTTGTCAAGAGCTGCTTTATCATTTGCGGACAGTAGAACGGATTCAGCTTCGTTCCGTACACCTCCCTTCCTCCTCCTCTCGCGTACCGATTTAGCCACATTTGCAAAATGGACGCCGAAGGGTGTCATGTCCCGGAGTGCCCTTTTCATGATGGAGGCAGTTGGCACGAGGAAGCTAACACACCATCATCTCCCTCGTCGTTGTCGGTCTCTTCCACACCATGTGATTGCAAGGGCTCCTTCTCCAGGACGGGTGAGTAGGCTAAGCGACATAGCTCTTCGAACTGCGTCGCCATTGTTTCTATATCGGTGGATTCAGACAGCTTGGTTAGTAGCCACATGTATGCTGGTCGAACTTTTTTGTCATTGAATGAGACTTCAGGAGTATAGGAAACCCTTTCGCAATATGGGCTCCGCACAAAGCGAATGGAATGAACCCCAGCTCAGTTAAATTAATGGCGGAACTCCAACATTTGTCCAGATACATTTTCAAGTTTGTTTTATTCATCAGGAACGCATACCTGTCTTGTTGATGGCCCAGCTGAAATCCATGACAATGGAAAGCGGAAGGAGATCCTTTGCTGTTAGTCGTCGGTACTGGTGATTGCCATGGTTGAGAAAGTGGCTGATAGTTACTGTTGTGTGCGAATTCGATACAATGATGGCTAGTAGGTAGGAGCCTTCTTTGTCAACCGCTACTAGTGCGTAACAATGTACATCTCGCTCCCGCACCTTGCGCACAACCGATCCAGTCGCGTCTATGTGAAGCATTGATGGGCTTCGATGGTATGCTCGCAGCATTTCCTCTTTGAAGACATGGACAACAAAAGACTCGATACTGTTGGTGTGCACAAATCACAGTACTTTCTCCGAAGTTAGATCCACCGCTCGGGAAGTCTTCATGCTCACATCTATGTCGAAGTTTGGAATTGTACTGAACCTGTCTGCCGCTCTAGCTTCGCTGGCTGCATGCCGCAATACCTCTAGATCTGGAACTCCCGTTGCGTTCCCGTCTCTCAGCTCTTGCTCTGGGACGGCTTGCAGCAGGTGTTGTTGAGTCAGACATGCCCCTCTCCCCCGTGACAAGCTGCCGATTTCTTTTCGCTGCTTCCCTGTTAGCCACCTGCATTGAGGTGGGCCATCGTGACAGCATGATCCTTCACGCCGGATAAATAGCCTGATGTCACGATTTCCTCTTGGTACGTCCCTCACCCATATGAAGTAACTTGCACAGTTCGGAAATTTACACGTAGCATATGCTCTGATGTAGTGACCAACCTTCTTCCTGGAATCTTCCTTTTTGATTCGAGAGCCTCTGAACGAGAGCACGCATGATGGGCTAACGTGCTTTCCAATGTGCTTCGCTATAGCAATGGTCCATTCTCGTCGAAACCTTTTACCTTTGAAATTGGATGCTTGTGCTACCTGATGAATTGCGTCATCGATAGAGGTCAGGTCACGCAGTGTGCTGCTTCTTGTATTGATAGTGCATGCATCAGTGTTGAGGTAGTCTACATTCAATGCTTCGTTTGGCCCACATACGGTACCCCAGTGGATCACTTTCATTTTCAGAATTTAATCAAATCTGACTTGAAGTCAAACGCTGACCTTGAAGGTCACATGCTCGGATGTGCTGCTTCCATGCTCGGTGGGCGATTATACGACGCTAATATCCATCCGATAAATGCATTCAGGAAAATGTTATTCGGTACCCCGTGATTTCCCCATAGGGTGTAATGTTAAAGTCTTCGTTGACCTGATGCCAAATGGTGACCTTGAAGGTGACATGCTTGGATGCGCTGCTTTCTTGCCCGACAGGAGATTATTTGGCGCAAATGTCCATCCGATGAATGCATTTAGGAAGGTATTATTCGGTACCCCGTAGATGGCAATAGTGCAAGGTTAAAACAATATTTTGCGAACATAGGTCAAACTATGAGATTGTATGTTAGACGCTGCGTGCTGCATTCATGAGCCATGCCCAATGTCTGGGTGTTACTTCGTGATGCCAAGTAAAGTTTTGTGGAAATGATCGAGTGCACAAGAATTTGGTATATTTGCTATTTTTTGGAATTTTTTTTTCGAACGGTGATGAATCGGTGACCATAATGAGTCATTTTCATCGATGTGTTCTATGTACGTGCTATGTAGACTATCACCTGCAAAAATCAGGTATATCCAATGTGTCACCATGATTGTATTCGGTACCTCGTAAATATATATAGTGCATGAGTAAAATCAACTTTAGTGACCTGAGGTCAAAATGTGACATTGAAGGTCACGTAATTCGATATGATGCATCTTTGATGGACAGTGGACATCTAGGCGTTGGAATCGTTCGGCTAAGTGAAACACTTTGAATTTTACGCGGTACCCCGTTTTTAACACGAATTACATTTCTTGACTTCTAGAGACGAACTGCTCGTCCTACTGAATAATTGTTGTTTGCCTTACTTTTGCAAACGACAAAGATCATATCCCGAAAAAAATGAACGAATTCGGAGAGTATGCAAAAAATAGGATGTTCAATGCGAATGCGAATGCGTTGCTAATATCACAGACAGCTCTCGTCATTCGTGTCATGAACCTTGCTAGAGTCGCCCTACTCTACTGTGTTGTACGTAGATGTCTAGGTCATGCTTTTGTGATAGCACTGTTAATAGACCAAATTGCTGGCCTTGTAGCATGTATTTATCACGACAGAACTATAATACATTTTTTGGCGTTTTTATCCATTGAAACTCCCATTGACTAGGTGGGATTTTTTCATTCCACTACGTGGGATTTTTCGGCACTAGGTGGGGCAAATCCCACTTAGTTAACATGTTGTGGAGGCCCTGCGGTTCAGGCCTTGTTTGCGGTTTTTTGCACGCATGTTATTTTCCATTCTGAATGAGGGAATTTTCCATTTTCTTCATGTAGGTATTACTATATCAGCGAGGCAGCCAGGATTTTCATCAGGGGGAGGGGGAGGGGACGACCTAAACAAATTGTGACGAATGAGAGAAAGCTTCCGGTGCGCGAAGCGCGCCGACAATTTATGGTTTTGCGCGGTGAAAATATCAAAATTCAAAATCTGCGCCTCTGCACAATATGTAGGCATTACAATATGTAGGTATTGTAATGCAATGCAATATTATAATATTAGTGCAATGGGCGACATGGATCATGGGCCATTGGGCCCATGTGGGCCGTTGAACACGTCGTTTTTAGCGTATGCCCTGACGAAACACACAATACATTTATCGCTCCAAGGGACATTCCGGCGACTGGAGAGGGCTTCAATGCCGACAACTGAAGGGCCCCTGAGCCGACGTGAAAGGTCCTGTGCCGCCGTGAAGGGCCATATGCCGCTGTGAAGGGCCTCTGGAACGACGAAAGGGGCTCCGGGCTGGTGGAAATGGCCCCGGGCCGGATAAGAGGCCCCCCGAGTTGACGGAGAGTTCCCACGGGCAGACGCCGAGGGCTCCGGTCCGGGCCAACGCAAAAGGGTCTCTTGGCCGACGGAGGGGGCCCCAGGTCGTTTGATAGGCCTCAGGCTGACCGCGAGAGTTCGACTGCGAGGGTCCTGAGCCAACGAAAAAGGGTTTTGAGCCGTCTGAAATGGTCACTGAACCGGCCGAGAGGGTCCCAAGCGGCCGGAGAAGACCCCGAGCCGACATGAAGTGCTGCTGGGTCTAGGGTTGCACAAAGGTTTTCCTAAGAGGGCGCACGCATTCTTAAAGATCCCCCAGTAAATTTGGCCCCTTTGCGTGATATAGGCCCTTTAGCTACCCAAAGGCCATATCCGTTGGCCCCGGTACCCTCTTCACTTGCCAGGGTCCTCTCAGTCAGGTCGAGGGACCTTCCAATGACCCGAGGCCCTCTCCGTCAGTTCAGGGCCCTTTCCGTCGGTCCCGGAGCCCTCTGCGTTGGCTCAGAAGCCCTCTTTGCTGCCCAGGGCCCTCTCCGTCAGGTCGAGACCCATTTCAACGACCCAGGGTCCCCTCCGTCAGTTCAGGGCCCTCTATCTTAACTTGGATTCTTCTCCGATGGCCATTATTTTTTTTTATCCAGTGAATAGGGCCCTCTCAGTCGGACGAGGGACTAAATAAACCGTAGTTACATTTGCTGCTCGCCGCGCTCCAATATCCGAATTGCCTTGTACTCAGACTCAGACTCCAGGCGGTCCCTTTCCCCGGTCTCCCTTCTCTAAGCAAAAGAAGGGGCACTAAAGCACAGGGGGCGCCGACACTTTTGATGGCTCCTTCGCTCAGGTCCGCCAATGGTATCACGTTAACAACACGATTAATCTCCGAAAGCGATTTTGCGAAACTCACGAAGACTAACACCAGCTATATGGATAGGATGCTACCTGCAATAGGTACATGCAGCCCAGACATTTTCGGAGCGCCCCCTTCTCATTTCAGTCAATACATATGTCATGATGGGGCACCCAAAGTCAAGGGGCACCAAAACTCTGGATGGCTTTCCTCCTTGGCCAAATCCTGGATGGGGCGGGGATGGTCGAGTGGTTTTGAGTCGAGTGGTCGAGAAGGTGTTGAGCTTTGGGTACCAAAGGTCCCGTGTTCAACACTCGCACCACTCAGTAAATTTCCCAATATCGCGGCCCACCGGCGTAACAGCGCGGGCGGCGCCATTAGCCGCGATCGTGCATAAAGTGCGTCGTGAAACACTCACTAAACAACAAGAAATCCTGGGTCCGCCACTGGTTTCAGTGAGTGGACAAGAATCCGAGACTGCGGGGACCACTCACTGGGGTACAATTTCCTCGCAGTAAGCACGTTAAAAATAGGCCCTTCTCCACCAGCGCAGAAGTTCCCTGTCATGGATGTCACCTTCGGTCGCACGGGGACAATACCCCATCTCTTCCTTGAATGGGCGGCGCAAAACGGGGGACAGCAGACGTGTACCCCAAACGGTAAGTTTGGCATTACGCCTATGGGCGTTCCATGGATAGAATAGACCCAAAACGACTATGCCACCTCCCCCATCAAAAGTTCGTGACACTGCTGACATGGGCGAATCCAGTAATTATAGGGGGAGGTACATATTTCCTCGAGTGCCCTTCTCGGCCGGAGCGTCACCTTTCCATGAGGGTGAGGGGCACATGCATCAAGTGCCCTCTGTATCCGCCCCTTATGCTCCCCTGGATCTGCCCTGGTTCCTGCTGCAAGTGTGACTCCTGTTAACTTACGAGGCCTTCTTTCAGTCCTGATCGGTGCTCATAATTTGTGCAAGGGAAAACAAACGTTATCATAAAATAATAGTGTTCAGACTTAATAAGTCACACAAGCCCTTCTGGGTTAAGTCTGTAAAGTGAAGATACTATGAGCCTGGACAAAAAGATACTCAGCACCACAAACAACACATCATAAATTCCAAAGAAACTACCCATCAACATCCTACACACCTACCAATAACCATATGGCCCTACTCACCCAATCCGAATTGTTACATTACGTCTCAAAATCCAATATCCTTTCGAAGTTTGGAGCAGAGAACCTCCTCTTCCACCGCCCTTGAGTTTGGCCCATCATGCTTCCCGCTACCACAGCTCACCGGCCCTGGCATCCGACGTTCAGAGCAGGGCTCCTCGTGATCGACCGACGTGTCACGGGCGGGAATACAGTAAGCCCCGCCCATATGCACATCGCTGATTGGTGAATAGTACGTCACGTTGTTAGTTGCCTAAGAAAGATGATAATAGATTCACTTTTAGTTCGCCTTTACTAATTTCTGCAGGAAATATGTTTGAAATTATTTTAAAATTACATCTTTTGGACTACAAGAAACGACTTAAGGTTTAGATTTGCCACTATTTTACGAAAGAACAGCCGATATTTCACTTCCCCTCAGGATATACACGTGTTTTACTAAGCACGAGTACGGCGTAGATTTGGGCGCTGCCTGGCTGCTGGCCGTTCGTGGTATTCCTGGCGTCGATTATTATTTGTGGGAGACGTAGTGGACAGGTGTGGCGTCGATATGAGCATAGACCTTCTCCTTGCGGCGGCGCAACATCTAGAGCAGCAGTCGAAGAGAAAAAGAGGTGAGTGGACCCAATATGAGGCACGAAAGTCTGCTGAAAAATCAATGCCCGCTCGAAACTTTCCACCAGTGTCACGTTGCCAGCACGCTTCGCGTGAATCACCGCGCCTAGATAATTATATTGGATGTGTCAAAATGCACCCAGTTTGATGTTTTTCTTGAGGGTTCTTGATGTTCTTGAATAATCAATTGGAAGACACATTGAATCGCGTGTGGCTTGAGATTGGTAGTCATTTTGGCAACATATGCCCATTGCAATTTGTGAATCTTGGGATGCAGTCTGTTGGTTCATGTTGCACCATGCATTTTGTATCAGGAGGTTTGAAGTATGTGATTGATTTAATATTTGTTTGAGGACTGTCTTAGGTTATAGGTACCAGTGGCACTTTTGATCACCTTTAGGTAGGTACCTACCTGGGTGGGTTCTACCTAGATAGGCAGATACATAGGTAACCTACCAAGCTACCTAAGTACCTACCTACCTACCTATCTGGGCATTGCATGAATTGAGTTCCCTTTGAAATTGCTTCCTTCCACCATTAGGACCATGCCTTTGTCCTGCCCAAAGGCATGGTACCTACCTAGGTAGGTACCTACCTACCTATGTGGAGTCACTGTAAGCCTTTCCTGTAATAGTGATGGTATGCTCCTTCCATAATACATTTCTTGCTTGCAACATGCTCAGAAGTGCTCACCTGGATATCATTAGGTTCAGGTAACCTAAAATTCCCTTGACATGTTTGGGTAGGTATCTACCTACCTACCTACTTAGGTACCTACCTAGGTACCTTGGTAGATACCTACCTTGGTAACTAGTTATCAGCATGCCTGTGGATGCCAACAATATATTGATGTTGATGTTTTGGCATTTGATAACATTCTAGCTTAAACAGATTTAAGCCCAGTTGAACATGTTGACAATGCATCTTGTATTTTAACATCCATGGTATGTATTCATGATAGCTATAGCTATGGGTGCCAGGAAAGGAATACTATTGATTAGCTAGATGGTCAATAGTTATACCTGAGTCATGTTTTTTTCAGATCAGAGTTGGCAATGCACTGGCAAAGCTAGTTTTTGCTATGTCAGTGGTATTAGCCAGTGAAAACCATGCACTGGCAAAAACTGTTAACCCTGCAGCAGGCCATGATAGGCCTATGTCTCTGAGAGCTGGAGAACCTCTGAATCAAGTATCACAACCCTGTCATGATTTTCTGCACAAGGCTGATGCGTCCTGACAGCAATTTTTTTTGTCTGGTCCCTGGCATCAACTGATTTTGCCAGCATCTTGCTAACCCTGGTTTAGATATGTAGCAAAAGGTTTTCATCTTGACAAGCAGATATGCACAAAGCCAATCTTATGTTATTTTTATATTTGCATTATATCAGATGAAAATCATGTGTATTTCTGCATTCTGAAAGTACTAATCAGAATTGAAGAGAAGATCAATGTTTTTTTTAGTATCTGATTTGGTTACCCAAGAATGCTAGGTAGTAGGTACACCACAGTTGATTCTGATAAAATATTTGGTATGGAAAAGTGGATTTTAAATTGGCATTTCACCCACATATGCTACAATGGAGTTAACAAATATTGTGCTTGACAAGTAATTGCTATGAGTGCCAAAGCAGCCAGCAGAAGATGAAAGCTGGATGCATACCTGGTGGCTGGTAGGTTGATCAATCTTCTTGATTTTCCAGATTCTTGTCTGTACATTCATAATTTATGTGCTCCTGAATGAGCTGTGCACAGCTTGATCCATAATATTTTGAGAATGGATGGTGGTTGGGAGGGGAGTTATGATGGTATTGCAAATGAGTGTGATAGGGCTGAAGATCTTTCATGGAGCCAGAGGTGCAAGTCCTTATTTTCAAGGCATATTTTTGGACTGAAGTTGGAAAATAACATCAATATAAACATGGCACCGAACTAGGGGTTCCATGCCCCCAACCCAGCCAGGATCTCCAGCCATGGAGTGTGATATTTGCTGGTGTGTGTATCCCAATAAGTACTGTTCATTTGAACTTTAGTTATAAGTCATTAAGTGTTAGTCATAAAGTCATAAGTCAAAGTGTTCAAACTTAATAAGAGCCACAAAGGCCATTCAGGTTTGCTGAAGGCTGTTGTTTGCATGTCATGCAGGCACTTGTAAGTAAATCATTTTCTAAATGCTTTATTAATTTTCATGTTCTCAGCACATTTGTTTTAATTTCATTCCAAAAGTGAATGGTTGGTGCCAAGCCTGTTTATAGGTGCCTTTCATGCTAGGCTATGTCCAGAGCATTGTAAGTTACATGCATACAATTTGCACAAATAGTTGTTTTGAAGCATAGGAAATCTAGTGGTGAATTTATAATTGGATGATATAAGTTGGGCATCGACCCTAGCCTGAAATAGTTCCAATTACTAGAGAGCCAATTCTGTTGAAGCTATTGTTACCTGCTGTTGGGTGCACATTAAGCAATATTAAAAGCATATTTGCATGATAGAAGCTGGATTTTATGTATTTAAGTATTGTATATGGAAGTTTCTAAATGTAGCGCCATGGGTGAGTGTGAACTGTTCATGTAGAGGGTATGAACTGCCATAACTGCATACCTGGTTCTTGTCCCCTACCTCCATCCTCATGCATTCCAGCAATAAATTATTCTTGAAATAGGGTGGCATATACTACTTCATAAACACTGAATTAACCTTCTCAAAAATGCATTGACATCACATGTCTTTGTGTGTGTTTATGAAGTATTCATGTCTGATCTCTATGAGTATTTTAATTATAAGTATTATGTTTATGCTCACAATTATGGATTGTAATGCACAAATATCTTGTAGCACACTTGGTAAAGGGGTGGTTAAATGATATGGTGTGTTGTGCACTACCAGTTTATGGTGTAGGTATTGTTATCCTTTTCACTAACATAAGTATCCCTATATCATGTCTGAGAACAAACAAAAAGGTACATTTGCAATTGTGCTACTGTTCAAAAATTAAGATTAAAAAGCTTAATATTCTAAGTGATTTCGTTTCAATGGCGAATTTTGACATCATACTGTATTCGTTTTGGCATCTGACAGCTAGCAAAAGACCTATATTTTAACATTGATGCAGTTCCAAGGTCATGGTCTGGTCAGAATCTCCAGGCTCATAGTCAATATACAGTAATCTTCACCCTAGCCGTATGCACATAACTGTCAACACTACTTTTATCAATGCTCCTCTAGGGTAGGATGCAAGCAAGACAGGAAGACACCTGATAATTATAATATGAATGAGGGCCATAATAGGTAGGGTGGAGGGGAGGGGGGGAAGCTTACTGTAGCTAGCATAACTCAAGCTACAAGGGGGGCTGGATTTGCGCTTGGTAATCCCGGATGTGGAGAGTAAAATTGCTGGGTAATCGAATACGGAGAGGACATTTTATCTTCGAACCTGTGACATCAGAATTCCACCTTGCACTTTCCGGTGAATCTTGAACACTTTATCACACAGCAGTTCATTGTTAAACAACACCATTCAACCTCCAAATGATAAAAATGAAAAGATAATTTGTGGACAGCATTATGTTCTGGATCACAAAAATCCAGAAATAACCTATTTTCCCAACCCTGGTTACAGCTCGCCGTTTTCTTTTTGCGTATTGGTGTGTATATATATAAATAATATCGTTGTCAGGCTCAAGGGTGGAAAACAGGATGCATATTCATTATAGCTTATTTTGGACAACTAATGCAGACCTTTCCTCAGGGTTTTGGCGTCCGTAATGCACGTGGGGCCCAACATATTTAGTTTCCGCCATACACGTATTGTTAAATGTTTCCACCAGGTTTCTAGCCCTTCCCGAAATCTCCCGAAGTTTCCATCCACATCCCAGACACCTTCGTTCATGTTCTTTTTTGAGTTTGCAAACATATTGGAAGTGGTATTAAATGGCCATTTTTCGGTCTTGACATTGATGTCAGTCCTTGTCTATCAAAAGCAGAAGAGTGGTATGTCATTGGTTGGTCTGTGTCGTCAAAGTACTATTTCTTTTCACTGGAGAATTATTCAGCATGCATTCATACTGCTGCTCCGTTTTACTCTGATGATCACCCATAATGTTTTACTTTCACTTACGTATGCAAGGGACATTTCGTTCTGAATCTGTCCTGGTCGACCATTAAGTTTTTGAAATCCCAGTACATTCTAGTGAGAAAAAAATGTTTTAGCACTTTTCTGAGCCCAAAATCACTCTGAATCCGCTGAAACTGGCTGACTGAGAGTATAATTGTACGGTCCCTGATGGCTATTTTGCCCCCTTCCAAACCGGTCTATCCCACCCCAACCAACCAAACCATCCCCACCAGCAGGATGGATCTAGCAGTGTTAACCTGATCATTTAGCCAATTCCACCTGGTAGCACGTGGAATATTTTTTTAATCGACCGAAGCGTGTCCTAAGATTTGGACTAGGCTACTAGTCTCATTTTGAATCTAGCCCCTGCAGCTTTTGTATGTGCCTGTGTTAAGACTGGTAACATTGCTCGGAATTGTCTCGGTATTAACTTATTCGACGATGCTTGTAGTTGCCGAAAAAAAAAATCATATTACCTTTGTTATTTATCTGAAATTGAACACTTAAACACTTTTCTTCATATGTTCACTTGGCGATTCGTTGAACTTCATGTGAAGGTTGGTTCAAAGTATCATAGCCTCATTTCACCTAAGCATTTCGTGATAGATACTCTAGAACGAATCCCAGGTCAGAGTTCCCATCAACCCTACCAAGGACATGCTTCGTAACCATGGTGATGTGCGATGATAATTTTCTTCGATAGGTGGTGCCCTCCCCTCCGGATTTTGTTTTTAATCTATGACCTTGTTATACTACTAAAAATCTGACGTAGGTGGCTGGAAACTGTTTGAAAGTCATTCCTTCCTAATAGCAAATAATTAAGTACCGTGCTAAGCTAGCGTCACAATCGGGTTCCGCGGAGCCGCTGGCTTTCCCCCGAAACATCTCGGCGGCGTATCAAAGTTGATGTGAGGATCCCGCGGGCCGCAGGCCAGGTGGCGCAGGTGTGAGGATCCCGCCGGCCGCAGGCTAGGTGCCGCAGGTGTGAGGATCCCACCGGCCGAAGGCCAGGCGCCGCAGGCCAGGCGCCGCAGGTGTGAAGATCCCGCCGGCCGCAGACCAGGTGCCGCAGGTGTGAGGATCCCGCCGGTCTAAGACCAGGTGCCGCAGGCGTGAGGATCCCGCCGGTCTAAGACTAGGTGCCGCAGGTGTGAGGATCCCGCCGGTCTAAGACCAGGTGCCGCAGGTGTGAGGATACCGCCGGTCTAAGACCAGGTGCCGCAGGTGTGAGGATCCCGCCGGGCAGCGCTGGCCTGAGCTGCTTTCCACAGACGCTGCAGAACAGCCGAGTGCGCTGTCCGTGGTGCCGGCGCGACGCACTAACGGCGGTCGTGTGCGCCTCGTGTCCCGGTGCGGCCCGGTCGCTGCACCTTCGGCTAGCACGAGCATCGGCCGACTGCCAGTCACGCTCGAAACTGGACACGCCCCGAGCCGGCACACACGCGCCGCTGGTCGTGCCCCGGTGTCGGCCATTCTCCATGTGACGACACGCGCGCCGCCAGTCCACCCGCACCGACCATCGGCCCGCCACCACTATCTGCCCGCTCCCGGCTGTACGCTGGTCGTGCCCCGGTGTCGGCTACGCTCCATGTGACAACACGCGCGCCGCCAGTCCACCCGCACCGACCATCGGGCCGCCACCACTATCTGCCCGCTCCCAGCTGTACGCTGGTCGTGCCCCGGTGTCGGCCACGCTCCATGTGACGACATGCGCGCCGCCAGTCCACCCGCACCGACCATCGGCCCGCCACCACTATCTGCCCGCTCCCGGCTGTACGCTGGTCGTGCCCCGGTGTCGGCCACGCTCCATGTGACGACACGCGCGCCGCCAGTCCACCCGCACCGACCATCGGGCCGCCACCACTATCTGCCCGCTCCCGGCTGTATCATGGGTGCCCTGTTTGAAGCCCGTTATCGTGCGCTTTGTGGCGGGCGACCTTACCGAGGTGGACGCCGTAGTTAACGATCGAGTGCAAGAAGGGTGGCGGCGATTTATTGGATCCCGAAATGTGAACATCGTGCCGTAATAGACTATCAAGGTGTGTTTTTTTCTTCTCTCGTATACTCGGTCGGGGTAAAAAGCTGGGGATTGTTTGGGAACAAGGGACAGATGACGCGCATTGTTTCCGTCACAACTCCGCACGTGTTTTCGACAATGACTGGCTGACGATGACGCAGTGGGATGTCTAGGGTTTTTGCATGAGGTGATACCAGTTCCGGGACTGCTTACGAGGAGGAACGCCTTAAAAAATAGATAGCCTAGGTTTTTAATATTCATATTTCCCTTTATGGAAGCCCCACGCTGATTTTTTTATCAGCCATTTTATCGCATTCGTCACATATGAAGACGTCAAGTCAACTTTAAATTCAGTTCTTTTCCTGCTTATTCTTTGGCTCATTTGGCCTTTGTCGAAGTTTGCAGTAACGCAACCCTGTGAATTAATTTGAGACCATGGTGTTGCACCTCATAATTTACTGGGCAAGCTTATGGCCCCTCACCACATTCTTTTACGGGTGGGGGTACCAACTTCATACTGGTTTGTCGGATTTGTTTTTGTATGCTGCTCCTTTCGTCACATCAGATAATTGAGCAACGTGCCCCCGCACCGGTTTCGTTAGTTTGACGTACCTGCCCAACATGAAATTCGTTTTTTTTAAATGAAAAAGCTCCGTGTATAATCCTGACACCACGGCAGTCCTTTCTACAGCTTCCCGAAGCTCGTTCGAAGACCACTTTGAGCGCCCATTTCCTTCTCAAGAGCCGGCTGTCCCCAAGCCCCGATAGTCCATCAATCAAGACTTGTTTGATCCTCTACTGCTGTATGCCGGCACACGCCGAGGCGACGTTGCATGTGTGCCCGTTGTCTACATCAGCTCTCGTTTACTGCATCACCAGATATGTGATGGCGAACATTGTGCTGCCTGCCTCGGTATTGGTTGCATATCCTCAACGTGGAAAGTTCTCGTTATTTTACCGTTCACAATCCAGATGGAGTTTGTTTGAAGGGAGCTAGAATGGTATAAATGGGTAGGGCTTACCTACTTGGGATCGTAAAGATTAAGTTCATGACTTAGTACTTCTGAAACCAGTTTGCCCATTTGGACAAGCGGCTGATTATGCCTATCCATAACACTGTGATGTCTCATCAAGCAACCTTTCGGAGCAGCGGGAAGTTGCAAGGAAGGTATGGATTCACTGGGCTCGTAGGGAATAGTCACTACGCTCTGAAGATCCAAAAGTAATGAGCCAATTATACTATGAGAAGCAGTGTAGCTCGTGCTGGTTACGGATCGCTGGGCCATGCGACCTGGATTTACCGTACAAGTTAATCAAAAGCGGTGTTCATTTCCGAATCACCTAAAACAGGATTTCTGGCCACCATTATGCCTAATCGCATGCGTATGACCAATCAAGCCTGAGCTTCCCAGAGTTCGGCCCTCTTGGCGCCAGTGTAAAATAGACCTAGGTGTGAGATGTCGAAACGAATACAGCAGGATGTCAAAAAGCATAAGCATGATACTTGTAAACGGGTTGCAGTTAGAAACGAGACATGAAGAATTCACAAACACGCATCAGGAAGCGCGATGTGAATACTCCTTTGGGAAGGATGTCGATTCAGTGTTCAGTAGGTGGTATATATCCAGCCTATTTCTCGAATAATTTATCACTAGTTGGCGCCCACATACCTATCAAACTTTGCACCGTGCGGAGGGAAGTCTACATCTCTCTCCTTCATTCCAATTCCACATCCATTCAGTTTCATTAGAAACGTATTAAAGCTCCTTAACACATAGCGACATGGTAGATGACCTCTTGTGAAAAGTTATAGGTGGACATTCGAACTTCATGGGAGGTTATGATGCAATAACTGTGCAGTATGGCACTGCAGTATTGTTCAGTACTACGCAGCACATAGTACAGTATACAGTTTTGCACCTCGGTGGTCTAAAGATTGGTTCACACTGTCACCGGACTGGACAAATGGCTGGTAGCCGGACCGGAATTTCTGCCTTATATGGTAAAAGTTTCGGTCTGGCCACCGGACGTTTGTCCGGCTACGGTACGTCGACGGTCACACTACCGTCGGAGTAGGGTCCGGCCGCCGGACCGGCAGGCCGGGCAAGTTGAGCTGTGTTCAACTTTTCGTCTACCGGCCAGCCGACCGATCTGCGCATGCGCGCACATTATCGCACTCGTCACAGCCGTGATCATGGAGATGAGCGTGGCAGTCGCTATGCCTTTCCAAACCCAGCATAAACCAACAGGCGGTTGAAGGGAACTCGGCTGCCAAAATATTTCTCTTCGTAAAAAAAGGGCAAATAGTCTTCAGTTAATCAGTAAACGGCTCATCGTTGTCTCAATTTACTTCTCTTTGTGGAAAAAGCAAAAGCAGTGTCTTCATTTGAATGAGCAGACAACACGGCGACTTTGGTAGGCAGGCAACAGCATGAAGGCGCGTGTGATTTCATAGGTGGATCGTCCTGCCGCACCGGCGCAGAAACCTGTTGAACATTGCACCGCCCGGTGGCCAAGCAGAACCTTTTCCCGGTTCGATAGTGGTGTGAACCTGGTTAAACTACTGGCTGGCAGGACAGGGTCAACTGGCAAAAATTAACGCTGGCCATCAGATGGAGCACTTGTGGCCTTGTGCCACTCGAGCGGTTTTCTCGCCGTCAGCACAAAACCGCATAACACAACCCTTGGCCGTTTGGCATGGCTGATGGTACATACTTTGAGAATATTTCATTTACTATTACTATTTATTCAGTTTTGTCAGATGGTCGACCTATGACCTCGTTTCCGGAGGGATGCGCGGTGGAGTTTTGCACAAAATGACCTTGGCTGTTGACGTGCCCCTATACTCCAATCCAAATCACAGTTTTTGCATGCGATAAACATTTCATGTTTTCAGATGTCTTCGAACTTTGAGACGCTATCTCACCGGTCATGTTCTCAAGGTCAAGCTAGGATATTGACTTCGTTCTAACGTGGATGACCTTTCTGGGAACAATATATGCATTCGGGCATATTTTGCGGTTTGAATTATAATTTATTAACTATGTTTATCCTTTTCGAACTCCAAAGAAGCCATTAGCAACCGTTTGTGAGCCGTCGTATATAGGCACATAGGTCTATGTAGGTGTAGGTCTATATATAGGCACGTGGTCACACATAGGCTAAGTACAATTTGTCATGACTTCCTTGCTGTTATGGCTCACACTCTTATTAATGATTCCTAGCATTCTGATTGCCCTGTTCCTAGCTGAGGTGCTGTTTTTGTTTGTTTTAAGGTAATTAAAAAGTCTCCTCTACACCTCTAAGGCGCCTCTAGGTCTCTTTCTTCTTGAATGACATCCAATTACCTACCTCACATTGCATATCAGAATGTTTCATCTACAGACTCCAGGTGCAAACTTTACACGTATCATAGTTGAAAGACATCTGCCATTTATCAGCCCACTTTTTAGGTCCTCTAAGTCCAGTTGAGTATTACTAGATTATTGCTAGCCTCATTACTAGTATTAGCCACTCCTACCACATTGCTGTCATCAACAAATTTGAACACCCAATCCTGCAGCCTTACCTCAATGCTGTTCACAAAAACGAGAAAGAGAAGTGGACCTAGAACAGAGCCCTGTGGTTCTCCACTCAGAACATCCTTCCATTCAGATTTGCATGCGTTTAATACTACGCTTTGCTTCCTTCCCCTTCACCATGCATCAATCCAGCTAAGCACTTTTTAATTAATCCCATGCTGCTCTAGATAGTGAATTAGACGGTTGTGTGAAACTTTATCAAAAGCTTTGCTAAAATCTAAGGTGTCTGTCCTGATTGTCCTTTGATTGTCAACTTCTCTAGATACATTCTCCATGAACTTCAGTAGGTTAGTTAAGCGAGATCTCCCAGATATAAATCCATGTTGAGTACCCTTAGAAGGTTGTGCCTATCAAGATGAGTCCGAACATCCTCCTTGATCAGTTTTTCAAGTATCTTGCAAACTAGTTAGGCCAAACTGACTGGTCTGTAGTTTCCTACACATTTTATGTTTCACTTTTTGAACATTGGAACTACATTTGCATTACGCCAATCTTCAGGTACTTCGGAATACTCGAAAAACCGCATGAAAATGATACCTAGGGAAACCGCTAAAACTAGCATACGACTAAAATCCTAGCATGTTTATCGCCAGGCCCAGCAGATGTATTAGGTTTTATTTTCTGCAGCTGTTTTTCTACAGTTTCTGTAGTTATTGCAAGTCTTCCAGCGTATCTCCTGCCATAGCATAACCTTCAGTGGTTTAAAATGTACTTGCGGTTCTCTTTAGTAAAACTGGTGAGAATTTCTTCCTTACGGACGGGACTATATTGCAATCATTAACCACTATCTCACCATCGGCCATTGGCCCTACACTATATTTTTAAGATTTGATTTGTGGAAGCTAAATAATCTTAGTATCGCTTGCTGAACAGTCTCGAGCATGTGTAATTTCAGCCAGTCTTTTAGATGCCTTAACACACATAACTTTATTTCCAACTGTTCTATATGTTTCTTGGTTCGCCTGAGAGCTCAGATCTTTTAGCTTCCTCACTCCCTGCTTCTTTGGCACCAGCAAATGTTTTGCTTCTTTGGTCAGCCATGAACAGGGTTAAAATAATGGTTTTTCGTTAGGTGTGAGATGTCGAAACGAGCATAGCAGGATGTCGAAATTTGCCATGGAATTAGTGTAATTTAAAATGCTTTTGATGTCTTTCAGACTAAAATTTGAGCCCATGGTGTAGGTACTTATGACTGGACCTCTATCATTTGTTTTGAGATTCATAATTTAAGAAGAGCTATATTCGGGCGGCGCGCCCTTAAGCCCAAATAATCAATCAATCCACCCTATTTCACGAATAATTTATCACTGGCCATGAAGGATGTTTAACCTTGTTCAATCTACACTTCCTATTGGGAATGAACCTGTCCTGACCTTGGAACGGTGTACCTTTTGGCACTCCAGATTTCATAGGACATCGCCTGAACCCGACATCGCCAGTGAATTTCACCCAGAGAAGAACTCATTGTCACATTGTCATTCCATTTGAACAAAATTCGGTATTATTGTCTTATTGTTTCCTACACTTCCAACATATAAGGAAAATCGTATAATGTTACGATCACTCTTACCGAAGGTCTCTTCTATGTTTACGTTTTGCCCAACATTTTCCCCATTTGTAAGCACTATGATTAATGTCACGTAGAAATTCTCCAGATTTCCTCGAATTGCCCTGCATATGTGGATATTACAGGCCTGCATATGTGGATATATAAGCGCCAGCTGGCTGCTGTGCTCGGGTCTCGAGGTTTTTGTTCACTGTGCAGGACAACGCTTCCAATGCAGGTGTACTAAGACATGTCATTTGCGACATTTCCGTAAGTTTTCCCAGTTCCTGGGATAACTACATTACCTTATGGTGTGTCCGAATGTTTGTGACTGGTTGTTGGTGCATACTGCATGGGATGTTAGGTACGAGCGAGGGCGAAGCCGAGCGAGTCTACTGCCGCTTGTATGGTGCACAATTCATGGTGCACAATTAATGTGAGCGGTTCGATCCGGCCGTCACGCCCCTGGGACCGTCATAACTTCCTGTTGCAGCGTTTCGCGTTGTAATTTCTTCACCAACACTCGGATGTGCTCATTCAATTGTGATTGTTACGCTGCTGATGCTCATTCTACTTATTTATGATGTGTATGTACTTATCTCAATGTTCTTCAGGAAGTGCTCTTTATCTGTGTTCCTAAAAAGAGGTTCGCGACGGCATTTGACCCTCACGGGAAGCTTTCAACGTCGATTTACAGTTATATGCCGCATTTCAAGTTATAATCGTCTCACTCTGGTCACGTTTGTTCTTTTCATTTTCAGATTTATCTGCTTTCGTCACAGCATTTCTCCTGAAGTACTTACTCTTCATCTTTGTTCAAAGAAAGGGATTTGGGGAGACAATCCCGCTAGTGGGTAGCTCATCATACACATTGCACCGCAGCCGGCACCTTGCCATCTATCGTGGGTAGCAAGTGGGTGAATTCTTTGCTTTGTATCCGGGAGTCCCTGGGTTTAGTCCCAGGGAGGAATTGCTTTTTATTTGTGCCTTTATCTATATCAATGGTTGAAATGACATGTCTGTATAAACACTCAAGGCAATGCGGCTATGACTGGTTTACACGGAGCTTCGACTTCACTGCGCTGTTAGCATCTGTCCTCTCTCGCCCAGCACCGCCATAAACACCTTATCAGCGCCCACCACACCTACAGGTGCTGTCAGAGAGCACAGTGCCGACCCCCCCCCCCCTACAGGTGCTGTCAGAGAGCACAGCGCCCACCATACCTACAGGTGCTGTTAGAGAGCACAGCATTTCAACAAGTTATTTTTCCAGTTGTCGGATTCCTTGCCCTTACTATGGCATGGATTGGTCAGCGTCTCCACCAACCCGTAAATTTCGGAGCCTAAGGGCGCTCGTGGGATTCGAACCTGGGTCTCTGGGTGCAAAATCCGACGTTTTACCCACTGCGTTGCCTAGGACGACAACTTCGATCGCCACGCCTCATTTTGATATTTTCGACTCTTGTTGAGCTCCTGTTTTGTAGCCTTTGTGTCACCGAGCAGGAAGTGGCTTTGATAAAGCCCCAGACTTCAGCGAACTAGTCTGCGACGCTGCAGGAGGGTGACGAGGTACCACTGAGAGACACGCCGTACAGTGGCGACTGATATGGCCGGCTGCACAGTACAACGGTGACCAATACTGCGCAGCTTGGTACGGGCGGTGCCAGACGTACGCTAGGGACGCAGCTTCGTGCGGGACAGCGCCAGACGTACGGTAGGGACGCAGCTTGGTGCGGGCAATGCCAGACGTACGGTAGGTACAGAGTTTGGTACGGGACAGCCCCAGACGTACGGTAGGGACGAAGCTTGATACGGGACAGTGCCAGACGCACGGTAGGGACGAAGCTTGGTACGGGACAGCGCCAGACGTAAGATAGGAACGAAGCTTAGTATGGACAGTGCCAGATGTACGGTAGGGACGAAGCTTGGTACGGGGCAGTGCTAGAGGTGTGGGGGGATACAGCTGGGAACGTCAAGGCACATACGGCGACTGATACGGTAGACCATGGCACCATGCAGTGACTGGTACGGTAGACCATAGCACCATGCAGTGACTGATATAGTAGACCATGACACCATGCAGTGACTGATATGGTAGACCATGGTACCATGCAGTTACTGATACGGTGGATCATGACACCATGCAGTGACCGATACGGTAGACCCTGGCACCATGCAGTGACTGATATGATAGACCATGGCACCATGCAGTGACTGATATGGTAGACCATGACGCCATGTAGTGACTGACACTGGGAGACATAACCAGACAGTGGTTGACTGTGAGGCGTAGCAGCGTACAGTCACTCATAGGTTGACAAAAGCCCATTGAAGTGACATGCTGTGAAACATGTCGCTAGACAGTGACTGCTGCTGTGAGACATGTCGCTAGACAGTGACTGATGCTGTGAAACACGTCGCTAGACAGTGGTTGATGCTGTAAGTCATGTCGCTAGATAGTGACTGATGCTGGAAGACATGTCGCTAGACAGTGACTGATGCTGTGAGACAGTGATACATTATTCGCGAAATAGGGTGGAATGTACCACCTATTGAACAATGAGGAGACATCCTTCCCAAATAAGTATCGACATCGTGCCTCTTGATGTGTGTTTATGAAGTCTCCATACCTCGTATCCAACGGTGTGTAAGTAACATGCTTATGCTCACCATTATAGATTGTGGTACATCTTGTATCTAACGTGATTTCAAGTAAAGATATTACCCATGATATGGTCTGTTCAATAAAATTTGCTGATAGTATGCTATTCTTATCATTGTCCTTAACACAAGTATCCCTATATTATGTGTCTCCCAAGATAAACGAAAAAGATGCAGATACAAGCAGGTTATGGGCTCACAATTGAGTTTGAAGGACTTAAACGATTTTCTCAACGACATAGTTTCCATGGGGAAGATCGACATCTTAATGGACTCCTTTTGACATCTCACACCTAACGAAAAACCAATATTTTAACGCTGCTGTGAGATATACTATTAGACAGTAACTGGTGCTGTGAGACAAGTCGCTAGACAGTGATTGATGAAGACATGTCGCTAGACAGTGATTGATGAAGACATGTCGCTAGACGGTGGCTGATGCTGTGATACATGTCGCTAGACAGTGACTGATTTTGTGAGACATGTCGCTAGACAGTGACTGATGCTGTAAGACATGTCGCTAGACAGTGACTGATGCTGTAAGACATGTCGCTAGACAGTGACTGATGCTGTAATATATACCGTTGGACAGTAGTGCTGTAAGACGTGGCGTCAGATGGCAACTGAACGATGAGACCGAAAGCATACCAATTGATACCATGGGACATTGGCTGGACGTGAGCTCTGCCTTGTAGGGACACTGTCTCGGGGGGTGAAGTTGGTAACAATGGTGCACCTGAGCGCTTCCGGGACCGGCCTGGATGAAGGTTACCGAGAAAGGTGGCGGTGCGAATTGTGTCCCGAATCACCAATTGTATACCGCGTCACGAATTGTGTCCCGGGTCACGAATTGTGTCCCGAATCACCAATTGTATACCGCGTCACGAATTGTGTCCCGAGTCACGAATTGTATACCGCGTCACGAATTGTGTCCCGAATCACCAATTGTATACCGCGTCACGAAT
This sequence comes from Ashinkailepas kermadecensis, assembly GCA_034440615.1. Lineage (NCBI taxonomy): Eukaryota > Metazoa > Arthropoda > Thecostraca > Neolepadidae > Ashinkailepas > Ashinkailepas kermadecensis. The sequence goes on from JAOTOM010004441.1 coordinate 246,906, forward strand.
TGTGTCCCGAGTCATTAATTGTATCCACAGTCACGAATTGTGTCCCGAGTCACGAATTGTATCCATAGTCACGAATTGTGTCCCGAGTCACGAACTGTGTCCCGAGTCACGAATTGTGTCCATAGTCACGAATTGTGTCCCGAGTCACGAATTTTGTCCCGAGTCACGAATTATGTCACGAGTCACGACTCGATCTGGAGTAGTTGCTGTCAAGTATGCAAAATGTTTCCACTTACAGGGCAGTAGGTGTTGCAGCCGCCCAGCTGGTTGTTGCCGCTGCATTGTGTGAAGTATCGCGTTTTCCGCGTGTAAGGATGCTGGTTGTGCACCTGACTATGCTACGAACTGGATGGTGGCGACGGTATTGAGGCAATGATTGGATGAGGCTGACATGAAATTGCATGACACAATTAGCGTGTTGCGACTGGTGTCCGTGTGGCTGTGCACATGTGTTGCTGAAGACGACACATGCAGTGTAGACACATGTGTCGTCAAAGACGCCATGTGCAACTGCATGGGCCATGTAACATGCGACAAATGCAAAAAATATGGGGGACACCAAACGAGGCGCCGGTACTATGGTGTCGCGCCAAATGGGAGTTACAAGGCGCCGGTGTTATGGTGTCGCGACAAATTAGTTACAAGACGTTGGTGCTATGGTGTTTGCCACAAATGAGAACTTTACGAGGCGCCGGTTTTATGGTGTCGCGACAAATGGGTGTTACAAACGCCGGTGCTATAGTATCGCGACAAAGAGAGTCACGAGGCGCCGGTGTTATTGCGTTGCAACAAATAAGAGTTACAAGGCGCCGGTGTTATGGTGTCGCGACAAATGAGAACTTTACGAGGCGCCGGTGCTATGGTGTCGCGACAAGTGAGAGTTAACAGGTGCCGGTGTCATGGTGTCGCGACAAATGTGTTACCATGCGCCGGTGCTATGATGTCGCGATAAATGCGAGTTACGAGGCGCCGGTGCTATGGTGTCGCGACAAATGACAACTTTACCAGGCGCCGGTGGTATGTTGTCGCGACAAATGAGAGTTATGAGGCGCCGATCTTGTGGTGTCGCGATGAATGAGAGTTACGAGAGGTTGGTGTGGCACCGGTGCTGCCGCGGAGGTTGGTGTGGCACCGGTGCTGGCGCGGAGGTTGGTGTGGCACCGGTGCTGGCGCGGAGGTTGGTGTGGCACCGGTGCTGGCACGGAAGTTGGTGTGGCACCGGTGCTGGCACGGAGGTTGGTGTGGCACCGGTGCCGTGGCGTGTGCACGGAGGTTGGTGTGGCACCGGTGCTGGCACGGAGGTTAGTGTGGCACCGGTGCTGGCACGGAGGTTGGTGTGGCACCGGTGCTGGCACGGAGGTTGGTGTGGCACCGGTGCTGGCGCGGAGGTTGGTGTGGCACCGGTGCTGGCACGGAGGTTGGTGTGGCACCGGTGCTGGCACGGAGGTTGGTGTGGCACCGGTGCTGGCACGGAGGTTGGTGTGGCACCGGTGCTGGCACGGAGGTTGGTGTGGCACCGGTGCTGGCACGGAGGTTGGTGTGGCACCTGTGCTGGCGCGGAGGTTGGTGTGGCACCGGTGCTGGCACGGAGGTTGGTGTGGCACCTGTGCTGGCGCGGAGGTTGGTGTGGCACCGGTGCTGGCACGGAGCACAGTCGCTGCTGCTGGGCGCCTGTTTGTCCGGCGCAAAAACCCAGCAGCTGGCACCACTGGCGACAAGCTGAAACCCAGACCACCAACCATGCCAGACACATCATCAGGGGACGAGTGGTCCAGGGGTAAGATACTCGTCTCACAATCGAAAGGTTGTGGGTTCGAGTCTCGCCTGTCGCTACTCTTCGCCCGCGACCAATCGGCGTGAGAGATTGGCGACGCTACATGACTCAACGGTCGACGTGTTGTAACCAATAACCAACCAACTTTATCGCCACGGCGACCAACTGAACCCAGACGTTCAGTTCCAGCTACTCGATTGTAGTCGGTGTATTTTCTTCACATAAAGGAACTGGCAAATGCAAACGCTGTATAAGAACAGCTTCAGATAAACCATGGGCATCATGGGTTTCAAGGGAAGTATTACAAACAAACGTGCGCTCCCAGTTGTTCATTGGTACTGTTCTCAGACTACAATATCTGATAAAAATGCCGAGAAACCCGGCTGGTTCAGAGGGCTGCTGTTCCCACAACTTCGAATTCATGATGTTGCCCCTCCTTCCAGCCGTTTTTGCTGCGCCTTTCATCTAGTCAGACTAGCTTTGTCACTACTCCAAGGCTAGTTCGGGCCTTTGACCTAAGACTATTGTTCTTGAACATTGCATGCATTTAAAATTATTTTAAATGAGGGGATCAGGTACATTAGTGGCCTCGGAAAGCTCCCTCTAGGATCTTTGCAGAATGTTACCATGATTTGTATGCAGCTTGTTCCAGGATGCGAAGGTAGATCTGCCCAAATGGCCGTTTACGGACATGATGCAATATATAAAGGCATTTATATGAATCAGAGTTACGCTCTTCTGTTTATTTAAATACTCGGTCCACTGCTTGCGTTCAGTTGTGGTTGGCTCAGGTACAACACGGGGATAAATGTGTTGTTTTCGTGTGATATGTATTGTAGGTTCGAATTCTTGGATTTTTATTTTATTACTCGAGCTCGTGGTTGGCCTGAATGGTTTTGTTGTACACAAGTTTCGTTGTTGGACAGTTGATAAGATTAAGGGAAAGTCGGCCCAATCTATAGCTCGTCTCATCCATCAATACACCACTGTTTCCTAGAATTCCCTGATCCGTCCCGGTGCAGGCGTCACCACCGTGTCCCTTACCACCACCGCCCGCACTCCCACCGTTGCGCCGCCCCCGCCACCTCCGCCGCCTCCGCCGCCGGGTTCGGCGTGCTCTGTATAGATGGCGCGGCGGTCGCGTTGGCGGCGGCGGCGGCAGCCAGCGGTGGGTGGCGGCACGCCAGACGTGTGGTGGCGGCGGCCGAGTGGGCCGCGGCAGACCGTGTGGCCGCGGCGCCGCTCCTGACCTACCACAAGATGGGGGTCGCCGACACCGTGCACAGGTCCGCCTCCTGTCCGCCCAAAAAGAAGTGGATCAACGCGTACAAACAAGGTACGGGATGGTGGCAGCCAGCAGAAAGTGGGCGGACATTGGCGTTCGTGTCGTAACCGTTGGCAGCTGATTTGTTGCAGTCAGTTCGATCAACTTGCAAATCACACACTGCTGACGCTTTTCTATTCGGAGAACTCCCGCTGGTCTCGTAGGTACACAATTCACAAACACATTTTGAGGCGCCAGCTTTGGATTCGGTGTGCTGCCCTGACCACACGCGCCTAGTTTGGTCTACCCTTATTTGTCTTTGACGGCACATGTGTCTACACTGCCACATCCGTCTGTGTCTTCTGATGTGTCTTCTTTAGCAACACAGCTACACTGCCACGTCCGTTCCTTTGTTAAAGTGCTGAAACACAATTGCTGGCTGGTTATTGCAGTTTAGAGGCTCATCGACGACGTCGGTCAACAGCGCCTGTAAACACAACTACTATGTAAGGCAGCTGGCCGATTGTTTTCTCAATGAGGCTGGTTGTTTGGCCGGCACGGACCGAACAGCAATCTGTGTGATGGCCATAGCTGGACTTGTCTACTCGAGTCTTCAAGTGCAGTGTGTTACGGGATGCCTGCGACCAGGACGGCACTCGTTTTTCTCCGAATTTAATCGTTTGGTCTACGGACATACACTTGTTCAAATAGTTTTGTGTGTGAGCCGTACCATATCGGGGATATTTTGATTGGTGAAGGCTGGCGTAGGTGTAAACAGTGTCACGTGCTGTTTGTGCCCGGCGCTTGGTATGCCTTGCGCGTGATGAAGGCTGGCACGTATGACGTTGAAATCTGATGTGGACGAATGTGGGTGGTAGTGGTCAAACAACTAAAATCATACCGGAAACTCAGGTGTATAGCGCAAGTGTGTTTACTGGGCGCCCGGGGTCGGCGATTAGTGTGGTGTCGAGTCGACGAGCGACCAGCTCTGCACGGCTTTATTCGGCCCCAGTATGGGACATTTGAAGGCGTCGCTTGTGTGCGGTGTGCATGAGTGTGAATGGCTGCGTCGGCATGATGTTGTGGTTGCGCTGATGACTGCTCCGCTGACAACGGCTCCCCTGATGACGGCTCCGCTGATAACCGCTCCGCTGATGACGGCTCCGCTGATGACGGCTCCGCTGATGACTGCTCCCCTGATGACGGCTCGGCTGATGACGGCTCCGCTGATGACTGCTCCGCTGATGACTGCTCCGCTGATGACTGCTCCGCTGATAACGGCTCCCCTGATAACGGCTCCCCTGATGACCGCTCCCCTGATGACCGCTCCCCTGATGACCGCTCCGCTGATGACCGCTCCGCTGATGACCGCTCCGCTGATAACGGCTCCCCTGATGACCGCTCCGCTGATGACTGCTCCGCTGATGACTGCTCCGCTGATGACTGCTCCGCTGATAACGGCTCCCTGATGACCGCTCCGCTGATGACTGCTCCCCTGATGACGGCTCGGCTGATGACGGCTCCGCTGATGACTGATCCGCTGATGACTGCTCCGCTGATGACTGCTCCGCTGATAACGGCTCCCCTGATAACGGCTCCCCTGATGACCGCTCCCCTGATGACGGCTCCGCTGATGACTGCTCCCCTGATGACGGCTCGGCTGATGACGGCTCGGCTGATGACGGCTCCGCTGATGACTGCTCCGCTGATGACTGCTCCACTGATAACGGCTCCCCTGATAACGGCTCCCCTGATGACCGCTCCCCTGATGACCGCTCCCCTGATGACCGCTCCCCGGATGACCGCTCCGCTGATGACCGCTCCGCTGATAACGGCTCCCCTGATAACGGCTCCCCTGATGACCGCTCCGCTGATGACCGCTCCGCTGATGACTGCTCCGCTGATGACTGCTCCGCTGATAACGGCTCCGCTGATGACGGCTCCGCTGATGACTGCTCCCCTGATGACGGCTCGGCTGATGACGGCTCCGCTGATGACTGCTCCGCTGATGACTGCTCCGCTGATAACGGCTCCCCTGATAACGGCTCCCCTGATAACGGCTCCCCTGATGACCGCTCCCCTGATGACCGCTCCGCTGATGACCGCTCCGCTGATAACGGCTCCCCTGATGACCGCTCCGCTGATGACTGCTCCGCTGATGACTGCTCCGCTGATGACTGCTCCGCTGATAACGGCTCCCCTGATGACCGCTCCGCTGATGACCGAGCGCTGATGACGGCTCGGCTGATGACGGCTCGGCTGATGACGGCTCGGCTGATGACTGCTCCGCTGATGACTGCTCCGCTGATAACGGCTCCCCTGATGACCGCTCCGCTGATGACTACTCCGCTGATGACGACTCCGCTGATGACTGCTCCCCTGATGACGGCTCGGCTGATGACGGCTCCGCTGATGACTGCTCCGCTGATGACTGCTCCGCTGATAACGGCTCCCCTAATGACCGCTCCGCTGATGACGGCTCGGCTGATGACGGCTCGGCTGATGACGGCTCCGCTGATGACGGCTCCGCTGATGACTGCTCCGCTGATGACTGCTCCGCTGATGACCGCTCCCCTGATGACCGCTCCGCTGATGACCGCTCCGCTGATGACGGCTCGGCTGATGACGGTTCCGCCAAATATGACAACATGACAACATTAGAGCCTGCTGTGATCGGTTCCCTCCACTTCATCACGTGCAGAGGCGACTTAGTCTCGATGTTTACGCTGAAAGGGTCACCGCCGCGCACCTGGACGTAAACATCGTGGCAGGAACGGAGCACATGTTCACCTGGCACGTGCGTATCCCAGGCCTGAGACCGATGCTGCGCCGCAGTGACTACTCTCTCACTGTCTGCTGAGGGGACGAGTGGTCTAGGGATAAGATGCTCGTCTCACAATCGAAAGGTTGTGGGTTCGAGTCTCACCTGTCGCTACTCTTCGCCCGCGACCAATCGGCGTGAGAGATTGGCGACGCTACATGACTCAGCGGTCGACGTGTCGTAAAACCAATAACCAACCAATCACTGTCTGCTGTGTGATCTGCCGGGCATACATCACTGATGCTGCAGGAAGCTCAAACCCTTTTAGAGACCTAAAAGATCAATATCTGACTTCGGGTGTGCTGTTTGGTCAGTACGCTTGCCTTTTGGTTCGTTCGTGTTATTTTCCCAGTTCGAGCGTGGTCTGAGGCTGAGGCGTGCCAAAATAACGAAATATAACGAGATGCTGTGACACACTTAGCACTTTTTCCTCCAGTGACGTAGTTAGTCTGCTGAAATCCTTGTTTTCCCCAAGAAAAGAGCGGCGTAACATTAATATTTATAAAACCGTACCCGTCGTCGTGCATGGTTGGGTTCGTGTTCGGCTCCAGGTGTTGAGCCAAGTTGCTTATGGAAATAGGACAAATGGCGCTTTCCGTTATGTCCGGGTGGCGGGCACTGTGTCTTGAACTGCCTGCCTGCCAGGAGATGAGAGGGGGGGGGGGGCAGACTGGAGAAGGGGCTCCCGGCCACCTCCGGCTGGCAAAGGTCACCAGTAGTCCGTCTCATCCCACTGCCAGAATGTACGTTACACCGACTGTTATTCGGCCGCCTCTTGGCACGGAAGCGGGCTGTCCGACGCTTGGCACGCGCCGACGGACGCAACTTGACCACAGGCACCTGGCCGCCGTAGACAAAGCTGCCCGCTCGGGGAGGAGTGCGGCCGCCATGGCCTCCGTCGCTGACTGACTCTGGTACTGACGTGACGTGACTGTAAGCCAAGTTTGGCCAATGACCAAATCGGTGCCCGATGTATGGGCCCTCTCACTTTGAGACACGGAGCACGATTCTGTCTTGGCGCCGGTTGGTGTGGCCGTCACTGATGCCCAGCTACCTGGTGCAGTAGCTGAACGTTTGCCAACAGGAGTACAGCAGACCCAATGTTTTCAGTCGGGATTTGCGATCCAGTTCGGTGTTTAGATCAGAGTTAGACCATCTTAGACAGCCTATCCGACCATAGGACACCTGTTGTGTACTTTCCTGCAGTGCATGTTTATTTTAAAATAATAGTCAGCACGGCACGTGCATGTCGCTTTCCTAAGCCACACAGCTGTCAAACGAGTGGACGAATGAATTAAATGCATTATTATTTTGGTGTGCTTAAAATTATCTGATGTGAAAACAAATGCAGTGCAGTCTTTTCCCTGCCTCGGCAATAACCAGAGGCGTGTTTAGGAGGAGCGCGCGGCTCCGGAGTCACTGACGGCGGCTGTTTGCGCGGCAGATGAGGACGGCCGCGATGACGTCACGCTCGACTCGCCGTCTGGCCGCCAGCAGCCGGCCGTCACGGCGACGCCGCACGCGCCGGCCGGCCGGCCCGCCCGCTCGCCCTCCTCGTTCATCGCCACCCACCACAGCTACGTGCGCTCGCCGCCGGTGCCGACGCCGACGCCGCCGACGCCGCCGACTCCGCCGACTCCGCCGCCGGGCGTGTCGACGGCCGAGTCGCCGCGCAACGGCGCCGTCGGCGCCGCCGCCGCCCCGTCCACCTACCGATACGACGTGGCCGACGACATGCAGGAGAGAAAGGCCCGCGTCAGGTCAGCCGAAATTCGGCGGCGGACGCCTGACGCACCAGACATGCTCAACGCCGGTAGAAATACGTCAACATGATGTTCATGACAATGACGATGACAACAATGACAATGACCATGATATACTACTCACAGACGCCGCTGTTGTTTTGTGATTTGTAGTGTGTTTACCGTGACTTGGTACCAGTAGTAAGTTTACCTCTATTCGGACGCGTAGTGGACACTGAGACGCTTCATTTTGACAACAATCGGTTTTTATAATCAAATATAAACGAATCTCGTGCCTTCGTCCGCTCAGAATACTGAGATTCACACATGTTCCTTCGTCCTGTAGCACGTTCGGTCGCCCATCCCTAGTACACCTGGTCATCCGTTACCCAGTCCGTCCGTTTCTCCGTCCTCTCGCACGCCTGGTACCCCGCCCTCATGACGCCCATTCTCCCGTCGGCCAGCAAACTTTCATCAGTACGCCTGCTCCATGTTCCTGCACACCTGTTTCTCCGCTCCCGAGCACCTGCTCCTCTGCCTCCCAGCGAGTGTATCTGTCGGTCAGCCAGCACGCCTGTTTGCTGTTCCAGCAGGCGCATTGTTCGGTTGTGAGGCCGGCTGGTGGTGGCGGACGACAGTGCAGACCTGGACCGTCTGTTCCCAGTGCCGGTACGCGAGAGGTGCACAACAAACTGGAGAAGAATCGGCGCGCCCACCTCAAGGAGTGTTTCGAGACGCTGCGCCGCCAGGTGCCCGTGCTGGACGACAAGCGTACCTCCAACCTGGGCATCCTGCGCGGGGCGCTGCGCTACATAGGGGTAAGTGTGCACCGCCGTCGGCTCTCTGGATTGCACCGTTTCTGGGGCTCCAGAACTCGAGCGTCACTGATAGGCTCGCGAATGTACCGCTCTGTTCGCTCAGGGTCTCACCTCTCAGGGTCTCACCTCTCAGGGTCTCACCTCTCAGGGTCTCACCTCTCAGGGTCTCACCTCTCAGGGTCTCACCTCTCAGGGTCTCACCTCTCAGGGTCTCACCACTCAGGGTCTCACCACTCAGGGTCTCACCACTCAGGGTCTCACCACTCAGGGTCTCACCACTCAGGGTCTCACCACTCAGGGTCTCACCACTCAGGGTCTCACCTCTCAGGGTCTCACCTCTCAGGGTCTCACCTCTCAGGGTCTCACCTCTCAGGGTCTCACCGCTCAGGGTCTCACCGCTCAGGGTCTCACCGCTCAGGGTCTCACCTCTCAGGGTCTCACCTCTCAGGGTCTCACCGCTCAGGGTATCACCGCTCAGGGTATCACCGCTCAGGGTCTCACCGCTCAGGATCTGACCGCTCAGGGTCTCACCTCTCAGGGTCTCACCTCTCAGGGTCCCACCTCTCAGGGTCTCACCGCTCAGGGTCTCACCTCTTGGGGATCGGGAGGCGATCGGAGCCTTGCTGCCCTGGTTCTGTTCGCTCAGGGTCTCACCTCTTGGGGATGAGGAGGCGATCAGAGCGTTGTTGCCATGGTGAAATTTAGACTGCCCTGCCGTTTTCTGCTACGGATTGCGTTGTTTCCTGATTGGGACGGCGGCATCTGGGGCCATATTTTGGCTGGCGGTCTGCTGAACTCCACTGGCTCCACACCGATGGTGGGCTGGCCGGCGGCTGCCGTCTCGGGCCGGGAGTCGTATGAGACAGCAGCGGTGTTGTTCAAATTCGGAAGAAGGCTACAGAGTGCACAGCATGGTGTTATTTGCTAGCCAACAGCGGCCTGTCGCCGGACACGAAGGCTGGCGACTCGGCTAGTCCCGGCGGGCATGGTGTGTGATTTCCCGGCACGTGCTCGCCCGCAGAGGCAGAGGGTGCGTTGGGGCCGGTGTGTGGCGAGGCTGCACGGTCGTGTTCAGTGGGGTTTCGCCACGTTCAGCTGATTGCGGGGCGCAGTGTTGACACCCCAGCCGTGCGAGTCCGTTTGGTCGATGGCAGGGAATGGTGAATTATGTAGCTATGATAATTGGCGGGAGTTTGAAAGATGAGATAGCTGGTCGGGTACCTCAGTGGTAGCATGTAGTTCGCTTGGTCAATGGAAGGTGCTGGTGAGGCCACCCCGCCGATGGTTTGTGGCCCCGTGAACGGTAAGAGAGTTGGTGGGCTAGTGCAGCGGTTTCGCGTGTACTCGGTGGGTGGGAGTGGTTGGTAGGGCCACCACGCCGGTGGTGTGTGGTCGTTTGGCACGTGCTGTTGGCATCTGGGCCCGGCAGTGGCACGAGCGGCGTCCCGCTGCCCCATTTTCCTCGGCGCGCCGCGTATGCGCCACCCAGCCCCTGCCAGACAGCGAACAGCGGCTCTGGTTCTAGAGCAATTGGCAGCCGGTCAACTGTGCCCACCGAGAGCGGGCGAGTTGGTCAAATATGCGTGTCCTAATTCGGTCCTAATTCGGGCCGTACTGTACGGGAACGGAACATCCAACAGACATCGGCTGTTAATGATCAGAGAACTCTGCCACAGTGAGGTCGCTTTCAGTTATGCCCAGCCTCTCAGGCGGGGATCGAATTCCCGGAATACTAACTGATTGTAAATATGTTTGATGCTTAATTATATTATATCCAACCAGAAGTGAACGCAAATGAACCGGGAATGAATTACCAGTATCGAAGGATTAACACTCGCACGTCCGGCGGTCCGCGCCAACTTCGCATGTCCGGGGGGGAGATGTCTGCCCCCCTAAGATCTCGAGAACTATGCCAGGTAGCGACAAACGGAAAAGGGCTTTGGATAGCTGGTGACAAGCTCTATCGAAAGTATTTTGGTCATTTTCTCGCTCAGGTCAATATTTAGGTCACTGGGTCATCATATGTCAAATTCGACCAGATCGGGTGGGACCCTCAGATATTGGCACATATCTCAGGACCTGTAACAGATAGAAACAAACTGCAAATGCTATTCGACAGCCCTTGAAATGTGCTATCGACATACGCTGTGTAATTTAAGGTCAGGTCAACAGATGGGTCACCGAAACAATGACCTCAGGTCAAGGTCATGGGGTAGAGTAGGGAGGTCATGTAATATATCAATCGACACGTCTTGGCGATACAAGGACAAAGACGGTAATTTCAGCCTTCTAGCTCAATGCATTGCGATATAATGCGCAGAAATGTGCTAGTGATTTCAGGTGACCTCAGCTGACCTTGGTGGGGCCACTGAGCAAAAATGTCAGCGATAGCATTGCGAATAGCTTCCAACTACACGCCATAACGGTTGGAGGTCATTCCGAGAGCAAATATGTAACCAGGAAACATTTGTATATTTTTCCATAGGCCTATAATGGGTAAGCCATGGCCACGACCTGACCTCAGGTCAACGCTACAAAAAAACCGTGATATACATATTATAGACCCTGATAAGATCATGACGTGATATAAGTTTGAAATCAATCGCCCAATTATTGTGGGAGTGATGCCACCTAGAACTCGGAGGGACGTTAGGTCACTTCGCCTGACCTGGTGACCTGACTTGAGATGCCCCAGGGTCAAACATTTCTGAGGATATGCGGAAAAGACCAATGAGCAGCCATGCGAGGTTTGGCCTTGCTAACCCGATTAGTATGGCGGCAAAGTAGGAAAAACTGCAGGGGGGGGGCAGATATCTGCCCCCCCCGGACGTGCGCGGGTTAAAAGTTCCTTTGGTCTTCTGTTTCCCATCACATTTTGCATTCTTCCGTGACAAACATTTTCAATCCAATGTTTCACGTATGAAGCGCTTTTGAATGCGGCAGCTTAGAAGTAATGCATGTTGCATTAATGGGTTACGGCCTTGTGAGGAACCATGCACGACCTCGCGTGTTAGACATCAACTGGCCAAAACACAACACTTCCCTGTCCACGAGCGCTGATGGATGGCTGGGCGCGCATGCCGTAAACACCATATGAGCATAGTTGGCATGTCAGTCGGTCCTTTCAGCGTGCCGGTCGGTGATCTTCTTTAGAACGTGCATGTTGGCCTTGCTGACAAGAGCCAGTCAGGGTATGTTTGGCTTCGTGGCGCATCCAGGGGGGGTGAGCAACTGGGAACATGCTCCCCCCCCCCTCTCCCCGATAGACATATAGCGGCCCTTGGACTGGAAAAGGCGCCCCTCCAGGACGCTGAGTGCATCCGCCTCCCCCACTCAATTTTTTTTCAGGCAGTAGCGCCCCTCCGGATAAAAATAGCGCCCCTCCAGAACAAGTGCCACTTGATCAAAATTGCTGGATTCACCCCTGGTCTGGCTCCTCATTGTGTGTACAACGGGCATGCATGGCTCAACAAATCCTAGAATCCCAACTCCTTCATACTTACCCCATTAACTAGAAACCGCTGGAAAGGATCGTGATTACGTTTGATGCAGTGCAGCTCATCAAATGTATATCTCTTTATTACGAATATTTCCACTTGTACTTGTGCTTCTGAAGCGTATTTCGTGCTGTCTAGGGTTGTGGATGTTTCGTGGTAGCTGAGGTTGTGCATGATGTCCATGACGAGGAATGACTTTTTATGTCACCGTTTCAGCCGGTGGCTGGCAAAACAGATTGCACGCTGGTGAACTACGTATGGCAGAATTAGCAAAACCATTATCAAACATTGTAAAAGCGGTTAGCTTCAATTTGAACTGCTTTATGTTGGTTTGTTTTGATGTATCGCACGTCATGCATGTCTTAGAAAACAACGTTGATATTAGGACCGAGATTGGCTTTGGAAAACGTTTTTGCGATTTTCTCAGCAACATCTTTTTCTAATGCCGTTGGGCACGTAAGCCAGATTCCCAAAGTTATAGCCCAAAATCATAAAATCAAGAGTGGCGAAACGAGGCTCAATTTCGAGCTCGAACTTCGGGCGTTGAAGTCTCCTTGTAACCTTACCTTCAAGCGGCTCTCATCTCTGTTGTATCGCCTTTCTGAACATGTGTTCTATTATTGAGATGAAGGAATGTACTTCTTCTTTCCAAAGCGAACGAGAATGCCATTAATATTTTTCAAAGATCTGCAAAATTTGCAATACTTGGCCGCATATTTCGCGGAGTATAACACCAAGTGTTTAGCTTAGCGATGGATAAGTTTAATAGCGAATGGCGGCCATGATTATTGATGCATTTCATTATTTTTATGCTACGCGAATCGCATTTGTATATGCAAGCATTATTTATTGCAAGATCTTGCACGAGGCTACCAATCCTTGAGATGTCAGCCCAGGTCAACCCACGGAGTTAACACTGTTCAGCTATTGACGTGCGTTTTCCTGATTCTGATTCGATACATTGTTAGTAGCAGACCGACACAATTTGGTTTAAATCGGTGCAAATGGTTTCCAAAGTAACTATTCGCATAGAGCCACCTGCCTGAACGAAATGGTATGGTAGTTTTCCGTGCATTGCAATACAGTCTATGCCATCACACATGGAAGCTGTGCAGTACGAGCTCAATATATCAATATAGCTCAATATTTTCGGACTTTCAATATATCTAGCCAGTGACTTGCAATAGGTTGAGCCATATTTTCGTAATTTACTGAACTTTTTCGCTTGAATATGCGTAACGATTATTTATCTGAACCAATCATATAAATGTGTAAGTTACCTATCGGGTTGAAGGCATAAGCGAATTGGAATACTACAAGCGTTTCACAAGTGGTCGGTTAAAACGCAGCCACTGGGTATACGATATTCCACATCTCGTAGCAGAGAGCACACAATGGGCATTGACACACAACCACTGTTCTGGAAATGGTGCGATCTAGGCGACATTCCTCAAGTATGTACGCGTGTTCTGTGTTCCGTGCAAGGGCTTCCCTACATGGGAACCTGAATAGTTCGTGCATTTCCATGCAATCATAACACCCTGCTATGGGAGATGCCACAAATATGCACACGCGGAGGGTGGCTGGATCGATTAGTGGGAATGCTCTATTATATGCGAAGGGCGGGGTACTCAGAGTCTGGGAGCGGTTTATGTGTCGATCAGCTGGGCAGTTTACCGCAGCTCCTCCAAGTAAGACCCGTCGAGCCGTTTCAATGGATCCAGACGGCACCGCCAGGTGAGTCATTTTCCGGAAAACGGATCAGCTGCGCCGCTGCATGCTATCCACAGCTCGGGGATTTCTGTTTGATGGCTTTCGAGAGGCAAACCGTGCGCCAGGTAATCCTGGCCGGCCACCACGTCGGCGAGGTTTTCCCAGTGGCGGTGCCAGTCGCAGGCGTGGCCGCTCCTGTTGAGCTACCCGAGCTGCCCGTTCGCTGGCGGTGCGTGGCATTTCCGTTTCCGTTTTGCGATTGATGATCAGTGTGGTCACCTGCGCTGGTGGTCGGCACTGAGCGGCTATCTGAGGCTATCCATCATTTTGAGAGCTGGTTGGTGGTGGCAAGGTTTGAGTAGGGCCGGCGGTGTCGGGGTTGCCCGGGCCGATGGTGGCTGGGTTTCTCGGGCCTGCGGTGTCTGGGCGTGGTAACGATCTGACGCCGGGCCGGCGGTGTCGGGGTTACCCGGGCCGGTGGTGTCGGGGTTACCACCGGCCGTCTCCGAGCGGCGCTGGTAACGATCTGACGCCGGGCGTCTGGCCGGCGGTGTCGGGGTTACCCGGGCCGGCGGTGTCGGGGTTACCCGGGCCGGTGGTGTCGGGGTTACCACCGGCCGTCTCCGAGCGGCGCTGGTAACGATCTGACGCCGGGCGTCTGGCCGGCGGTGTCGGGGTTACCCGGGCCGGCGGTGTCGGGGTTACCCGGGCCGGTGGTGTCGGGGTTACCACCGGCCGTCTCCGAGCGGCGCTGGTAACGATCTGACGCCGGGCGTCTGGCCGGCGGTGTCGGGGTTACCCGGGCCGGCGGTGTCGGGGTTACCCGGGCAGGTGGTGTCGGGGTTACCACCGGCCGTCTCCGAGCGGCGCTGGTAACGATCTGACGCCGGGCGTCTGGCCGGCGGTGTCGGGGTTACCCGGGCCGGCGGTGTCGGGGTTACCACCGGCCGTCTCCGAGCGGCGCTGGTAACGATCTGACGCCGGGCGTCTGGCCGGCCAGCCCGGACGCGGCCGCGCGACGCATTGATCGCGCCCGGCGTGGCGCCAGCCTCTCGGATGTCATCGATTCGGCACGCAGAGGCGGCCGTCGGCGGCGCCACCGCGCACACGCACGCACCGCCCGCGCTGCACCGAGCGGCGCCGTCGGCACGGGGGCGGGGCCGGCTGCGGACGCCTGAGGGACGCCCGCGCGGCCTAGGTCAACAGTGGGAGCAGTGGCCCGCTGCGGTAGCGTTCGCCTGCATACGGCGGCACGCACTTGCGTGGCAGGGGGGGCAGGGCGGCGGCAGCGGCGGCTGGCCTGCCTCTGTAGACAGTCCGACGAAGGGCTCGCGTGCGGCCAGCACGTGGGCCGCCGTGTTCAGCGCTGCTGCATGCGCCGCTACACTTTGCCGAGCGATGTGTCGCGAAAGGCTGCTCGACGCCGCGTCGAGGACACCTGACAAAGTTGTGAAAATATTCACCGCAATTAACACGCGCACTGGAGGGGGGGGGGATCCGTCCACCCATCCGGTTTTTGCAAATAACTAGATTTAGCCGGTAGATATACGCCATTTTGTGTACCTGCCCAAAAATGTCCGGCGCGTCGTTTAAAATAAGAAGAAAAAAGTTGCGGAAAATGTGTCGAGTTAAAGCCTGCCAAAGTCACAACATTTCGCAGCGTCAGACCACAAAAATCGGCACTGATGCGCTTACCTTACATCGGCAAAAGGGAAGTGTTCTTGGCAACACTAGCGACTTGTTTGATATATGTTGTTATGCTGTATAATTTCAAGGCCATGTTAGGTCACCGAGGTCAAGTTAGGTCCAGTTCGTGGCAGATCAATGGAACCAAACTTGGTCAACTGGAAGGTTGCCATAAACGCAAATGACAGTCATGCGGTTCGTGCCATTTTGCATGCTACTCCCTACACATCCTGAAAACTACTGTGTTTGTCATTGAGAAGCTAGGCGTTTCTATATTTCATTCATGTACTTCAGCCCTGTCTTCATGAAGCCGATTGCGCCGGGCCGCCCGCCCGACCAGTCGGACGGCCCGGTTCCGGTAACTGGAACCGGAAACTGACCTGATAAAATGCTGATATATAGGTGACTTGAAGTCAAGTACCTCATCTATCATCTGTATTGCATCATTAGTCATGTCCAAAACCCATTGAAGCCCATTTTGGAGCGGTTTAAAAGCAATCGCAGCAGTCCTTAACAATGTCAAGCCAAGCCACGCAAAACAAGCAAAATGTAACTCATGAAATTTGCACACAATAGAGTTCCCGACCGTATCCATGTACCCTGAAAATTTCGTTACTCTAATTTTAATAGGAGCCGAGATCTTAGGGGGCGAAATCCGTCCCCCCCCCCCTCCTTCAAGTGCGCGTAGTTTTCAGAGGGCCTCCAGAGCGCGTATTAATGGGTGCAACCGTATACATGGCTACACCGGACGGCCGTAGAGTTTGCGCTGCTCTCGAATTACAGCCTTCGGCGTATTTGATGTCATTGGTGAAGAAGCGATATTGTGTTTGATTGGCTTTGAGGCCACTTAGCGTCTGACATCACCAAGAGTGCTATATGCACGAACTGTCAGGAATGGATAACCCCGTGTGTTGCACAAAAGTTAGAACTGCCCATACCTAGTAATCGGAGCAGCGGCCGCAAATTTGACAGCGTATTCACTGCCAACATCGGATAGTTCTTATGCGGACAGACTATGCTTACCATCATCATTGTGGAGAAGCCTTTTCCTCGCAGTGGGCGAGTGACGAAGTGCTTCCTCATTGAAATAACCGACTTTACTTTGCAGCCGATTTTGACACAAGAATCTGATTTAGAATATTTAGCTGTTCTGAAATATATTTTTAGTTAATTCTACTTCCTGTCTTTAAAAAAAGTTCCAGCTAGTATGGACAGAGTGTAACTGTAATGTAAATGAAAACAAATGATATAGACGTGTTGCTAATGTGCACTATGGCGTCTTTTCTGGACTCTGATCCACCCTGAACTGACCACACGATCGATTACACAGCTCCGGCTCAATCGCAGGACCTCTTCGTTCATTTACCAGCTAGACTTGCGAGATGAAGCACTGAGTGTCGTGTGGAGTTGGAACACAAGTTCCGCTACCGACTGTTTGCGCATTCGCTGGGCTACCCAGGCCACCCCTCCGGAACACAAGTTCCGCTGCCGACTGCTTACACACTCGCAAGGCTACGCAAGTCACCCCTCCCAGGCACTAATGACTTGCTACCATCATCTACCGGAAATCATATGTTTATTTGCCCTCTACAATGTTGAAAGGCATTGAGTAATAGTACTAGTACCGCAATCAACCGGCAACAGCAAAACAAGCAAGCAAGCAACACACCAATCACATAAACATGACGTCACACCGCGCTTTTATACCAGCCGACTTCAGTGCCGGAGTTTGAATATAGATATTGGCATGTCGTCAACCATCGTCACAGCCGTTTGATATTGCCAGTCCGGTGCAAGTCGTTTAGGATTAGGTTGATTGACATTGTATGGCCCTAGGTCATTGCTGACGTTGCATGACCTCCCAAGACATTCTGTTCATTATCATGCTGCGGTGCGATCTGCATCCTGTCAAGGCATGACTGTTCGTTTCCAAAATTACCACGTTTTTTTTTGTATTTGTGACATCCTTAAGGAGTTACTGAAGATAATTTGGTGGGCGAAACCCAAACACCTTATGCATGCAATGTTTACCGAAGGCCTTGAATGATTTGATGATTGCTTTGTTCGTTCGCGTAATTCTTGTACCAAAAAGAAGAACACAATATTTCCCCCAGTAACGTTCTATAGTTATTTTTGTCCATAATGCCATCGTCAGTTTGTCGAACATGTGCTCGCAAGGTACATGGATGTAACGCTAACTGGTTCTGGGGTACATACCCCCATCCCATGTCGGAAAAGATCTAACATTTCTCCCCTGAAGTTTCGGAACCGGTTTCCCCAGTTTCCTATGATGATAAGCTTGGGTATTCCCAAAATTTCCTCATATTTTTCATCCAAAGTACTTTCCTTTTAATTTTCATTCCCAGAAGCTGCATAGCAAATGTAGTCGATGCGCCCTAAAGCCCCGATAACTTGTTTTCCAGAAGTTTCTGAGCACACTTTAGACACACTTGGTACCAGCACGATTGTTGGCACAGAGCGCGTCACGGTTGCTTGCTTGGATGCCAGCAGGATTTGTGCGTTGGCTTGACATTTCCATGTGTAATCTGTGCAACCAAGTGTGTTGTGTGTAATCAATATGTGAGCTTCACATGTACCGACTCACATTGTGAAGTAATCGTGTGAAGTATGCAGCTTTCCCCAAAACGATTGGTACAGCACAAAGCGTTTTTAAGCCGTTGTCTCCAGTCAGCACCCAAAGGCTCCATCCAAATGGACCAAATTAGGGACTTTGTCCTCGTTGTTGAATCCGCCCTTTCTTTCGGCAAAAGTTTTCTTTCCTGTTGCTGCAGGGTTCTGGCCGAAAAAAATTTGAGGATGGTGCACTCGAACAAAATTGAGGATGGTCCTCTCAGAGGGACGCCTTTGGCAGGCAGAAAATTCAAGGGCGTGCACTCGAGCCCTCCAGGAGGAGCGATGGGGAATATGCCCCCAGTGCCCCCTGTATCCGCTCCTGGTCCACCTTTCACGCTATACTGGCAAATGGTGACTGCTTTGTCTTTGTGCACTGCGCACGTGGCCGTGTTGTGGGACAGGTGGCGCCAAATTCCCCGACTATGTCGCAAGCGCCTGCCGGAGTGCACAGAGCCGAACGTGCCGGCACGCACTGGCGCGCCCACACGCCTGTCCTGATTGATCACGTGACTGCGGTGTGGGTGGCTGTCGGTGGCGGCTGTCCCTGTACCTGGTGACGGCAGGTATGTCGGTAATGGCCGTCAGCTGTGGAGAAGCCCCAGCAGACATGTCACGCTCACCAGGCAGAACCGAACAACAGCCGCCTCCTGTCGGCCACTGTCCTCCCAACAGTCCTCCACAAGGTTCTACACCCCGTCCACTAGGTCCTACACTCCTCCCCCACAGCACTCCCCATAGTTCTCCCCACATTTCTCGCCCACAACACTCCCCACATTCCTCCCCACAGTCTTCCCCACAGCCCTTCCACGCCGTCCTCCCGCACAGTCCTCCCGCACAGTTCTCCCTATAGTTTTTCCCCAAAGTCATACACCCTCCCCATAGTCCTCTACAGTCCTCCCCAAGATCATACACCCGTCCCCCACGGCACTCCCAATATTCCTCCCTCAGTCCTCCCCACAGTCCTCCCCTCATCCCTCCTCACCGCCCTCCCCACAGTCCTGCCCACAGTCCTCCCCACAGCCCTGCCCACAGTCCCCCCCCCCACCCCATAGTCCTCCTCACAGCCCACCCCATAGTCCTACCCAGTCTTCCCCCACAGTCCTCCCCCAGATTCTCCCTACAGTCCTCCACAAAAGCCCTCCCCAATAGCCCTCTCCATGGTCCTCCCTCACAGCCCTCTACCCCACAGTCTTCCCTGACGGTTCTCCCTCATAGTCTGTCGGTGTGCGCTGACAGTGGCTAAAGTCATCCGGAAATCCACCAACGTATCTCACAGTATGTCAATGTGCCACCACCCCCGGACCGTCGGCCACGACCCGGCTGGCGGCGTGGCAGAGTCGGCGGCAGACCCGGCTGACGGCGTGGCAGAGTCGGCGGCAGCCCCGGCTGGCGGCGTGGCAGAGTCGGCGGCGGCGGCCAGCGGTGCCGATGTCATCAACTGGTCACTTGGTCCTGATATCAGACGGCGCCTCAGCTAACGGTCAGCGCGCGGCCGGGAGACGATCGACGGCCGCGCCGCTACTCTGCACCACTGCTAAACAGTTGGTGTTTTTCTCGGAGCTGTCCGGCAGTGGCGACGCAGCGGCGGCCGCGGCGGCGGCGGCGGCTGGTGTGCTCGCCGTCGGCTGGCAGTGCCGCACCGCAGGCCGGCCGGCATATGCGGCCCGCCGTCTCGGAGTCCTGACTCCGCTGGTGCCGGCGCCTCGGTGCTGATCTGGAAATGCGGAGGCGGCCTGTGGCCGGGTACTGTGGCCCGGTACTGTGGTCCGGCATAGTAGTCCGGCACTGTGGTCCAACATAGTGGTCCGATACTGTGGTCCGGCATAGTAGTCCGGCACTGTGGTCCAACATAGTGGTCCGGTGCTGTGGTTCAACATAGCCCGGTACTGTGGTCCAACATATTAGTAACCCGGCACTGTGGTCCAACATAGTGGTCCGGTACTGTGGCCCGGTACTGTGGTCCAACATATTAGTAACCCGGCACTGTGGTCCAACATAGTGGTCCGGTACTGTGGCCCGACATAGTGGTCCAGCATAGTGATCCGGCACTGTGGTCCAACACAGTGGCCCGCCATAGTGGTCCGGCACTGTGGTCAAACATAGTGGTCCAGCATAGTGGTCCGGTACTGTGGTCCAACATAGTGGCCCGACACTGCGGCCCGACATAGTGGTCCAGCACAGTGGACTGGCACTGAAGGCCTAGCACTATATCCCAGCTCTGTATCCCCGGCACTAGGCTCTGTAACCCGGACATTGTGGCCTGAATATAGCCTCGCCACTATAGCCGCGGTAGCGGAGCTTGGTTTTGCAGTCCGGTGCCATAGCCGGGGACTTGTGATGGACGAGGTCGGATCAAGACCTCTCAGCTCTCACCAACGGTTGGGCCATGGCGTCCGGCGCCTGAGGTGCGGTGCCTGCCACCTCCGACCGTCGTAGCTGGCACTACCCGAAAGAGGAACAACACCGGATTATGTTAGGGAGCGCTCAGCTGACTTGCCATTTGGTGCTGCGACTCGGTCAGCGAGTCTGGAACCGTCAGCCCTTCGGTTACAGGACGACGCGGTGGCCACTGAGCCCTCACTGCAGTGAACCCGGTACCCGGCGGGCCGCGCCACTCCTACCAGGGTGGCGGTGATGATGCTACCA